>JADLZN010002638.1:0-432611 GCA_018155175.1 Sinocyclocheilus anophthalmus
TGATTGGCTATAGCGGGATTGTGCTACGATTGGTCAGCGAATGTGGCTTTTATCTGATTGGCTTGAGTAGACGGTTGGTGGAGTCCACGTATTTGTGGATTGGTGTGCGTCTCGACGCTAGAAATATTTCAAAATCCACAAATGCACAGCGAGCGATCCACAAATACATGCCAGGCAAAGTTGTGGTTGTGACATAAAAATATATTTGTGAATATGTTTTTATTTGCAAATCTCATTTTAATTATTTGTGAATTTAATTCATGTTTGTGAAATGCTAAGATTTACTTGGGGATCGCATTAATTGATGTCGTCAAGATTGTTTACATTTATCTATCTCTTTACATTTATTTGTGGATCATAATCTATTTATTTGGAATAAAGCAACAATTCTACCCCCATAATTGAAACTGGGTTAAACGACACACAGGCACAATGTTCAGTCAATACCAAATATTGATTTTATAAAGACCAAATATTGACTGCAAAAAGACCAAAGACTGGGTTTCACTAGTAAAGCTAGTGAAATTACATTCTTAATGATACACTCAACCTGTAATTCAACTTAAGGATCATGTATCATTTCTTCCTGCATCCTGCTGCATCAATCAGTTTCGTCAACCTCAAATCAATGCAAAAGTATTTTTTTCTGCAGCTAATGGAAGCACTGAAGTGCTCAAACCCCCCTCATTATTTGGGACCGAAAATAAAACGATAGCCGTGAGGTAAATGTAATGAGTGAAAGATGTACTTTCCGTGATTCCAGCATTTAACTGGTGTTTCCCAGTATTCAGTGAATGATGTGAGAGTTAATGCACACCAGAGTAACACAGCAGCAGTGGGATAGCGCTCATATGGCATATTCACCGTTTGATCTGCCTGTACTCTGTGTTGGTCCACTGTGATTTCAGTCTCGGCCCCCCCGGAGACAGACAGCTGGAGACTCACAAGGCTTTTATTACGTGTCACAAAAAATTACCCATCTCCCTTAAGTGTGGTTGCCTCCTTTAAAGCTGATGAAAATGAAATCAATACCGACTCAATCACTCTAAGCGGGAGAGAAAGGGATGGCCTTTTCCATTCCTCCACCTAGTCTTCAATGAGAGCCGGATCGTTCGACCCTTACATGATGTCAATATTTGCAGCAAACACTAGCTACATGCTTAGTACAAGATTACTCACATTAACGGAGAGAACTGGATTCTTTTGGAGGGAAAATCTTGGAATGGTTTCAAAAAGAAATCAATATGTTTTTAAAAAAAAAGAAATCACAGGTCTTTCATGAAGCAAAGACACTTACATGTGCTCAAGAGTGTCTAAACATGGACTGTGAAAACTGCCACACTCTCAAAACTGAAAAACTACTTCAGAATATACAGACGTAAGTTAGCAATTGAGCACTACAGTACATGTTCTTTTTGCCTCAAAATACTTTGAATGGCGCAAGCTATAGGGAGCAGCAAGCAGATGTAAGTGATCTCAGTAAGATGCTTTTCAGTAGGAACTAGCCCTTCAGTGACCACAGAGTATTGACTGATTCTGGATCTATTACACTCACTGGTGACCAAAGCTTGGAGCCCGAGTGACTTCTGTCCTGAGGCGTAGCTCTGAGACCGGATGGAGCTCCTTCTGTTTACTCACAATAACAATAGACCAGCCTTGACAGAAACAGTGTGAAAACCTGTTATCTTTAAGACTATTATTTATTCATATCATGATCTAGATCAGGCTTTCCCAAATGGGGGTTTGAGAGGAAACCGCATGAGTTGATAAAAAGATATAATACAAATAAATGTGGCTCCACAATTAATCAAAATCGTTTAGTGCGATTATCAAATTCAAGGCATTTCTGTGGATAAACCTTTGCCAAGATAAAAGCTAGAGGAATTGAATGTTTAAAATGCTAAACATAAATATTAATATTCTAATATTGTAAATAAAATTTCATAATTTTCAAATGTTATTTTTTTACACAACATTTTTAATTTACAACAGTAATATATTTATATATTCATTTTTAAAATTACAGTTTAAACAAAAATATAACAACCAGCCATAAAAACATACAGGCCCATGTTTAAACAAGTTATTTAAAACATAAAATAAAAAATTAAATACTAAAACTGATCATTTATATGATCTTATATTTTATCTGTTTAATTACATATCATGTGACCATTACCAACATCAGAGATCCAAGAACGTGCAAATGAAAGCTTACATTAAAGGATTCACAGGGAATGCCCTCCATATTTAAGCAGATACTGTCGTTGGAATGGTTGAAATTCAAAATAAGCAAGGAGAATTTTCTGCTCTAGATGTTTTTGTTCAGACCAGGAGGCAATTAAATACATTTCATGAGAGTCGTAGTTACAGATCTCTAATCTAATACATTTTAATTGCGTCACTGTATTTGCAGTTTAATGCGGCCATAGCCAGAGGCCCGTGTGACTCATAACCTACTAAAACTGCTGTGGAGAATCAAAAATTATTACATAAGCATTCTGCTATATCACTAGTAAGAATCAGAAACCCAACGGTAGTAACCTAAAAACAATACTCCCTCATCTTGCTTAGTAAAACATTTTCGTAAGTGTTTCCCCAGTCACTCTTGTCTATGTCTGACCTCTTCAGTGTGGTGTAGTGTTTCAGCTCTGGAGCTGGTGTGAGTGCTGAGGGAATACCTCCAGATCCTGCATCCTGCAAACAGCTTGTAACGGGAGCGGGGAGGGGTGGCTCTGGCACGGGCAGGCTGTTCTTGGCCGCTATAAAACAGGCCCTCTCACTGGGCTTGTCTTGTTTATAATAAACAGACTAAGATATTATGCAAACTGACGTGCATTTTAAAGATGATGAGCGTCATTTCAGTGTTACAGTATAAGATTTATATGAGACAACTATAAAAATTTAATCAGAATATAACTCAAACAATTTTTTTTAAAGAAAAATTATTTAGCCAGGGTGCATTAAATTGATCAAAAGCGATAGTAAATACATTTATAATGTTACAAAGTTTTGTTCTATTTCATATAAATGCTGTTTTTTTTGGACTTTCTATACATCCAAGAATCCTGAAGAAATATAAATTTCCACAGAAATAATATGCTATAAGTAAACTCTTTTCAACATTGATAATAATAATAATAATAAGCGTTTCTTGAGCAGCAATCAGCATATTAGAATGAATTTCTAAAGGATCATGTGACACTGAAGACTGGAGTAATGATGCTGAAATTAAATAAAGAAAAAAAGATAATTATTTTAAAACATTAAAATAGAAAACGGTTATATTAAATTGTAATAATATCTTACGATATTACAGTTTTTACTGTATTTTTGTTAAAATAAATGCAGCCTTGGTGAACAAAAAATACTTTTTTCAATAACTTTAAAATATTGTACCAAACACAAACATTTGAATGGAAGTGTACATATTCTGTGTTGCATTAAAGTGAAAGACAAAAAAGGCATATTTGATTAGGTTTGAGTGTAATGGCATTTATTTCCTCAAAAAATTTGTCTGTTTTCATTTGAGAAAAACATAAAAAGCAAGCCACATATTTTCCTCCATGCTTTTTGACTACATGAAAGCAAAATGCAGCTTGATTGTTTTTTACATGGTGAAAATAACTTAAACCAGTAAGAAAACAGCTACAATGTTCCAAAAGCCAGCAACTGCCTTGGTTTAGATCAGTGGTTCCCAAACCTGTACTGGAGCCCCCACTGCTCTGCACATTTTGTATGTCTTCCTTATCTAACACACCTGATTCCACTGGTCTCCTGATGTCTCCTGAACTTATAAACTTGAGCTGGCATCCACAGTACCTCAGAGAGACCTCAAATGACCAGCACTGAAGGCACTGACGTGGAGAAATTAAAGGGGTCATATGATGCGATTTCAAGTTTTCCTTTCTCTTTGGAGTGTTACAAGCTGTTCGTGAATAGATAAGATCCCTAAAGTTGCAAAGACTAAAGTCTCAAACCCAAAGAGATATTCTTTATAAAAGTTAAGACTGGTCCACACCCCCCTAAAATGCCTCGTTAAAACATGTCCCCACATGTCTACGTCACTGTGTGGGAAGATTTGCATAACACCGCCCAAATGTTCACGCAAAGAAAGAAGGCGTAACTTTTAATCTTTATGTAACTTAAACTCTGCGTTTCGTGGCAAAAGCGAAAATACTTTGTTTGGCCTTCCAAAAGAGGACACGACTAGAAATCAGTGGTTAAATTGTATTTACAACACTGTTCCAGAACACTTCAACCCAAATATTCAGATGTGTGCAGCACATTTTATGGAGGACTGTTTCCTGATCCTGGGAGAGTAGACTACAATGCCGACTGTTCTGACTCACACACTGTAAGTCTGTTTTCATATTTAAAGAATTTGCCACTGATGATTCAAACGCGAGTTTTGGCAGTGTAGAGTAGCGCTTGTTGTTTGTAATTTCTCCGATCACAAATGCAGACATGGTTTTATGTTTTACGCAGCATGATACGCAACGCGTAAAAAGACAGTATAAGTCATTATAATCCATAATTATGTCCCCACTGGATGCAACAAATGCCTCGTTTATAATGGGTTTTATTGGTTTTGTCTCGTCGCTCCGGCCGGACAAGGCATCACAGTATGGTAAGGGGCGTAACATTTCCGTCACACGCTTGAGGTATTCAGCCAATCACAATGCACTGTATAGCTGGCCAATCAGAGCACACCTTGCTTTTCAGACCGATGAGCTTTGTAAAAATCAACGCGTTTCAGAAAGGCGGGGCATAGAGGAGAAACAATAATGTACAGTATGTGGAAAATAATGTGTTTTTGAACCTTAAACCGCATAAACACATTTCATTACACCAAATACACAAAATCATGTTCTTTTTAGCAACATCATATTACCCCTTTAACACCAATATCCCAGTGGCTGAGCACAAGCATGAGAGTGCAAGTAGGGAGTAATCAATAACTTGTATGATGGGATTGAGACAGCACTCAAATAAAGCCTATAATAATCTGGATTTAGCGCTGTACATTTGCGTCATTTGAAACGCACTAGGTGCGATGACATCGCACCTGATATCTGTACAATAGATATGGCATAGTTTTAAAACATCATTGTGTTAATCCATACTTCATTATAAGTGACCTCGCATGCACAGTGTAGTGTGAAACCCCATATCAATTCAAAATCAATAGTCTCAAGCAAATCAATGAAAATGTAACGTTTCATTTTACTGGTATTGATCAACACACACACAATATTTTGTACATTATTAGTCTTTTTCAGCCTCTCTCATAGAGTTTCCAAGCAACTATCAATTAGGGAAATGACTCATAAGAATTGTTGGGGGTGGGCTTTATGTGTTACGAAAGAACACGTTTCGTAACACATAAAGGATATCCCATAAATCACAGTCCTCCCCTGCAGCTCTTGAATTATCACACTCCAGCACACCCATCATGGCGCCGTCTGGCTGAACAAATCTCCATCGCAAAACAGCATTGTTTTATCATGACAAGAGGTGGATTTCCATTTCTGAAAACAATCTCACGTTTAAGTGAAGCTGTGAGGCTGAGAGATTTTGGTCCGAACAATCTAATCTCAAACTCCAGTATGTGTTCAGTAAACAAAACTTCAGTACCTGTATCAGATGTGTTGTCTTGCTTTTGTATAAGTCTGGTTCGCATAAATGGGTGCAGGAACCTGAATATAAAGAGTAGAGCAGTACATGATTCTTAACTTTTTTTTACACAAAGGACTGCCATTGTCCAACACTCAAATGCCCAACCTTATGGGCTATTAATGTAATGTTATGCAATTATTGCAAATCTGCTTGTTTTCAAAAAATTTTATTAACAGTATCTGAGAGTATATACTGATATATTAAATTAACCACAATCCATTTTGTGATTCAAAAAATGCATGTTCATCAATAAAAACTATAGTTATTAAGGGGTGTAAATACCCATTTATGTTCTCTTTGCATTTAAAACTAAAATAGAGTTAGATTATTTTAATATATTATAAATTATTGCTTAATTAGTTTTAATTAGCCCCCTAGGAAGTTTATTGGGGCCCCCTAGTGGGAATAAACTTATAGTTTCATCTTTAATAAACAACATTTATAAAAATGGATAATACAATAGCTTCAAATACTCCTGTGAAATTTTGGAAACAAGCTGACATATAAAACTCAGAACAATATTGTATTATACAAGGTTGCACAAAATGACTTAAAGTGAAACATTTTAAACTGTCACTGTTCTGATAAGGGTGGTGGGGAAAAACAACACTAAATGCAAATAAAAAAATGCAATTAACCATATACTGTAATCATGCATACATTTGGAACCTTTATTTTTAAGCGTGTAGTAAGAAAAGCGAAATGTAAATAGACTTCCAAAATGCTTCCGATATTATATATTGTAGACATCACAAGCCGTGAGTCCATTCAAACCCTACAGATTTTGACACAAACTCATAATTCTTTGTAGAAGTTTAATTGTATGTAGTTGTGTACACAAAAAACTATTTTGGAACCGTGTTGGCTCGCCTCTAAATGCAAAACCACTGCTATATAAAAATAAGCTTTTGGTTTAGTAACAGCCACATCACTGTATGAGTAATAGACACATTGCAGCTTCTCTAAGGGAAAAGGAGAAGACATTTAGAGGTTGTTGAAGTGCAGCTCTTCTGCTCAATGTCTCTGGGACAGTCGCAATCCCCATAATAACCATGACTACTATCTCCAGATGCGGAAACAGTCAGAGATAAACTGGTTTAATCTCTCTCTCTCCGCAAGATTTCCTTCTCTCCATATACACACACACATTTTCTTCGCCTCTCAACAGCGCTTTTCAGACTCCTGCTATTTCTTGAAATTAGTACTAATGTGAGAGCACATTAAAAGATTTGCTCGTCCATGACTAGCTCATCCCCTGAGAAACTACACAAATCTTTAATTTCATTACTTCATTTCTACTTCCTCACTCTTTCGAACTGATCCTAAACAATTGTGGCCAGCCACACACATATGAAAAATTGTATTATTCTGACATAGCCGAATCCATAACTGAATTACGCCAACGCTGTCTTGTTAGCTCTTCCTGTCGGATACACAGACAGACAGGAGGTACCAGGAAGCGTCATTTGGAGTTGACCTTCTAGGATCAATCCGCAAAACGACTATTGCAAATAAAAACACGGAGACCCGAACATAAACGCTCTGAGGCAGAAGCTCGGAGCCCCGAGCAGCCCACTTGGTCATGGAAACCAGAGACTGACGTTGACATGTTCCACAGACTCTGAGATTCCTGCCCCGCACAAGAGCCTGAACCACAGCTAAGACCATGTGAAGCACACACTCCCAAAATGATGTGATAATATATTTAGTTATAAATATTCTAAATAAACTACAAACAAAAAAAAATATAAATGTATTTCTCACATTCTTTCTTGTAGCAATTCCATCTCAGTCACACACCTTACTGAAAGCCTCATTATGCAGCTCATTATGCAGGCATTTGTCTTCTCAAGTGTGAATCACAGCATTATCCATGACCATTCACGCCCCCTCGCATATACCTTTTCTACACAAAAAAGTGTCTTAGAAAATTTAAATCAATATAATTGTTTTCTGTGAGTGAGTAAACAATATGATTTTCACATCATTCTGAAGCAAAAAATCTAGACTTCAAGATCTGTTCTCAATAGTACTGTGAACAAATGTTCTGTATGTGTTTTATGGCCTTATTTAGTGACTTAAAAATTTACGTTTTTCACAAACCACGCATAAACATTGCTTTCTCAAAAACACAATCACATACATAAATGCTGCTCACATATTATTGTAGCCCAGCTTGTGCTGATTATGGTGCTACTAAACTTAGTCATTAAAATGTTTATTAGCAACTGAAAAAAGCACAAATGTCAGGACATGTCAAAACTTCTCCAGGGCCCAAAAACACCCTCAGACCCCAGAGGGTTAATAATATTATGGTTGTTCGCATTCCCAAACCATGAAAAAAAAAAAAACCTAATGTGGCAGATCTGAGACAATCGCCTTAAGGAGAATTGCCTCTCCTCTTGAAGGAGGTAATTGGATCTTTCTCCTACTTGTTTGTCTCCCAAGAGGACAAAATGGCAAACAGGAAGACAAAGCAGACCCTGATGGTTGTGAACCTCTGGTTAATTGTTTTATTCGTGTCCAGGCTGAAAGCACTAAGCGCTTCTGTCCACTCTGATGATTCAATTCCAGGAATGAGAACACATAAAAGACAAGAGAATAGAGGACAAAATTACATGCCGCTTCCTTTGTGGCGTAAAGTGCAAAATCGTTCTTAAAAGCAAGAGTCAAAGCACTCTTACAAGGAACAAAGCAGAAAAATCTTTCTATAAATGTGGTGTATCTTTATAAAGAAAATGTGCTCTTCTCTATGAGTATTTGGTTAGCTAAAGATACAAAATCAGCTCAATTCTACAGCAGGGTTGTCTGGTCCTGCTCCTGGAGGACCAACGTCCTACAGAGTTAAGCACCAATCTGTCCCAACACACCTGCCTGAAAGTTTCTAGTAAGCCTGAAGACTGATTAGCTGGTAAGGTTTGTGTTTAATAGGAATGGAAAAAACAGGGAGAGCGACCCTCCAGAAGCAGGATTGGACACCACTGGTCTACAGGGCTTGTAATATGCTTGAGCAAGTCATGATACAAAATATCAACAAAGGGTTGTAAATAACTACATATACACTTTCAGGGGAAAAAATGGTACAAAATCTGTCACTAGGGTGGCACCCTTTCAAAAAAAGAACACCTTTACGGTGCTTAATAGCCTTGTGAGCAACACACCAGCATATAGTGCTGTTGTGCTTCGGGTATCCCGAGTTAGATTCCCGGCTCGTGGACCTTTCCTAATCCCATCCCCCTATCTCTCTCCCACTTCACTTTCTGTCCGGAGTACTGTCCTATCTAATAAGGCAAAAACACCAAAAAGGTACAAAAAAAAAAACACCAAAAAGGTACAACTTTGTTAGTTTTTTAGCCCTTAATAATGCATATTACCACCAAAGGGTACTGCCCTCGTTTTTTGTTTTCTGAGAGTACCTATAACACAAAGGAATACGAAGAACATGTCAGCTGTTTTTGCGTTTATTATGAAAGTCAATGGGATTATATTTCAAGCTATTTCAAGCATGTTTCAAAAGGTACACTCTCTGAAAAAAGGTACAAAAGCATACATATTAGTACCTTAAAGGTAAAAAATATACATTCGAAAAAGCACTGCCCCAGTAACAGCTTTTGTGCCTTTTTATCTGAGAGTGTAGTGTGAAAGGTTGCAATTTGAATATTACACTGTATACCAGAGTTTGGAATACACAACACAACTTTTGTCAGATTTGCTGTCTGAAATTGCAGTCATTAGTTGCCAAAAGTCAGAGAGTCTGCATACTTTGGGCAGTCGAAGTAGACAGATTGTATGATGGGCACAGAAACCAATTTTTTAGCTTCAGACTAAGGAGCCAAGTTTAGAACACATATTGTTTTCATTTTGAGTCTGAGTTTGAGTCATGACAACTTGAAAGTCATTTAGTATATGATGTCCAATTTTTCCTCTATAACAAGTCCTCAAATATAAGATGTCTGATGTTTTAAAATCTGTTCAGATTTTAAAAGTTGAGTAGAGTATCCCAGACTTGAAATGACACAAGCATTTTGTATGATGAAGAGAGTTTGGAATGATATGATGGTGGGTAAATGAAGACAAAATTTTGAGTGAAAGATCTTTTTAACCAGGGGTGGCTAAGGCCCTGTCCACATGAACACGGTTATTTTTAAAAAAAAGCTTTTAAAAGCTTTTTCTTCGCGGTTAGGCTGTCCGTCCACACACAAACGCAGCACCAGGTCACTGAACCGAACAGTTTTGAAAAACGCCTGCCAGGGTGAAGATTTTAAAAAACTCCAGTTGCAGTGTTAACTTGTAGACAGCGAAACCGGAGTTTTTGACTTGTGACGTCAGAGCCTGCGCTGTTATCTCAAGCCTATTGGAAACTTTTTCAGGCTTCTGATTTGCCAACATGGCTTTACGGTTGAGATTATATTTGGCATGCTCTTGACAGTGCTTCACAGCATGCTTTTGCGTTTTCATGTGGACAGAGATTTTTTAAAACAGATAAGAAGGGAAAAAATGTTTATAAAAATACCGTGTACGTGTGGACATGGCCTAAGTTTAGCTCCAACCCTAAACAAACACACCTGAACAAGCTAATCAAGGTCTAAGGGTCAATAGAAAGCTACATGCAGGTGGTTTTTTTTTCAAGGTTGGAGCAAAACTCTGCAGCACTAAAGCTCTCCAGGACCTAAGTTGGCCACTCTTGTTTATAAGGATTCTTGTCAAATTGATTGCACTAGCTGGTGGGTCCACTAGGTGGAAACATTCACAGCTGTTCTCTTAATTTTAAGAACTACTTGAAGATGAAGATTGAACATGCCAATAAAAACAACATTATATATGAAAGTGAAAACAAAAACAATGGATGTGCGAGAAAGTCAGATACTGTTGTCAGAACTAAAGGCATGCATTTGACCAACTCATGTTCGAAAGTTGTCGTCAAACGTACCAATATAGTCTCACAGTTAACAGAGTACATAATAGAGATGTACAGGTACCAGAAATGCAAGCATTCCCTCACAGCATGTCCACGCATCCGAGAACATGTCTCTGAATCACCATTAAATTATTCCTGTTCAATTTCCTGTAAGCCTGGTCTCAGTTCAG
Organism: Sinocyclocheilus anophthalmus; assembly: GCA_018155175.1. Classification (NCBI taxonomy): domain Eukaryota; kingdom Metazoa; phylum Chordata; class Actinopteri; order Cypriniformes; family Cyprinidae; genus Sinocyclocheilus; species Sinocyclocheilus anophthalmus. Next base: position 10,768 of record JADLZN010002638.1, read on the forward strand.
CCTCCAACAAGGTACAAGGACCACGAGACCCTCAAGCAAACCCCTCCTTCTGCAACAGCTTTGCACACATTGTGCAGAAAAGCTTCGTGGAAGGAGATTGGGAGTTAGGCTTTCATTTACTCACAAGCAGAGCCAACACCAAAGCAGCCCTCTGGAGAGGGACACACAATCACAGAGAGCAGGTGTGACCAGCTCAACATAATATCTCAGCTTGTAATAGTAACCAAACTTAAGTATAAAGGTGCAAAAATACTCCAATACAGCTGGAAATGCCGCAGGGCATCTTAGAGGTTGACTTTGAGGTTTCCAGTTATCAGAAAATGCAGAACTCTTTGAAAATGGATGTTTACTGCATATGTCATGCTACTCGACACTGTGCTACAACAAATAGTAAATACAGCAACATTAAGTAGTATTTGGCTAAATAATAGACTTGCATTTGCTTTCAAATGGTCGCACGGGTCAAAAAACGAAGTCCGCTAAATAGAGACAAGCCCTGATTTTCTTCATTGAGTAAATGCGGCACAAGATGGCAGAGTTTTGTGTGCCGTGGCAGATTGCTAACAGTTGGGTGTCTGTCACTGTCAGCATAGAGGTTATGTAATGAGTTTGGCTTTTGTCTCTAAACTGCTGATACTGCATGTGGAGCTGTGCTCAGCGAAAAATAGCTGCCTTTTTGCATTCGATACGTTCAAAGAAGTGCAGAATGCCTAAGAGAACAGTTGGCAGATATCCGAGAGCGTTTTCATACAGCAACTAGGACTCATTCTCTTCTGCTGGCCTATTTTTATTTTCTCTCTCACGACTCACAGTAACACGCAGTCTTGTATAGCACCACAGTAAAATATCTTTTTTTTAAAATAAGGGTTCAGTTTCATTAAAAATATTTCAGGTTAGTCAGAATGCAGTAAACAGATTTGTGTAAACAGTGAAAACCTTCTGAAACTTTTTCCTATAACTATATGTCGATAGATGTAGCCATACTGTAGTATGGCAAAAATGTGAAGCAGCACAACTGTTAACATTAATAATAAGATGAAATGTTTCTTGAGCAGCAATCAGCATATTAGAATGATTTCTGAGGATCGTGTGACATTGAAGGACTGGAGTAATGATGCTGGAAAATCAGCTTTGCATCACAGAAATAAAATAAATGTTAAAATATATTTACATAGAAAACAGCTATTTTAAATTATAATATTTCACAGTGGGCTGCACGATTAATCGAATGTGATTGGCATGCGTATCTTATCAGTAAAGCCGGTTCTGTGATTAGTAGTAAATCTCCAGCACGTGCTTTCAGATGGACCGGCATTTACTACACAGAGCCATAGTTCTCTGACAAGCTACGCAAGAAAAATCGCAGACGATATAATCGCTCATTAAATTGAAGAAATCGTTGGCAATAATGACAGCTGTTTGCGTAGCTTCTCAGAGAACTATGGCTCGAAAGCACGTGAAAATACCACATTTAATAATGTATTTTTACTCCAAACTCAATTCATAACGTCAGTCGAGTGTTTGAAATAAATCCTTCTGTGAGATGATGTGGCTTCTTACACAGAATAAGGCACGCAACATATTCATAGTATTCTAAGCAGTGATAAAGGCTATGTCGATTTGCATTGCATTATTATATACTTTATTATAATGAAAATTATAATAATAAGAACTGCCGTAGTCGTGTGTTTATTAGTCACTTTGAATCAATGAAAGCAGTTAAATCTTATGTTTATTCAGCAACCGCTAGAGTGGGGGAACTATGATGTCAGAACCAGGAAGTGTAATTCGCCGCGGGTTCCTTCGAGATTTTCCTATGGGGTTTTATAATGGGGTTTTTCAATTTACGAGTAAAATAAAGCCTGTGGTAAACATAACTTGACGATACTTTTACATTTTGTTCTACAACGTAAATTACACACATCCATACCCTTACGAAAAAGAAGTTTATTCAAGTGAGCTATTAGTATACTTCTTTTAAACTAAAAATAGGAAAGTATACTTTTTATGTACTTCTCAGAAATGGGCTATATGTACTTCTCAGAAATATACTTAAAATGACAATTAAGTATACTTGACTTATACTTAGAAAAAGTCTAAATATATTTTAGCTATAACTGTGCTAGAATTCGTGTTTTCATTGTTATACTGTAGGGTGCTAGTACACATCTTCTGTACAGAATTTCCAAAAAACACAAATGAAGAAGAAACCAAAACAACAGATGCTTCATCTAACATGATCAGACAGACATAAAACAGCATCAAAACTGTAACATTATGGAATAAAATGTCGACCAATGAAGAGGTAATAATGACTATCAAGCTTTGGGGTGTTGATCGATTTTATCTACGTTTTGATTATCATTCTGAATCCAATTCATAGTCTTTTTCAGCTTTTTGTTCAAAATGTTGTTTATTTCTCATTTTTTTTTATTTATGAAACTTACCCACAAGTGTTTGAAAAAAGAATGCATAAAGCTAGAATAAAATGTTTTTGTTTAAAAGCAGAAGCAGATACTCTGTTCTTTTGGTGTTTTGTATGTTCAGATATACATATAACAAAATATATACAAATTAATACATAAATAGGGACATAGTAGTATACTTCAAGTATGATGTAAAGTTCACTAAAAGAAAACGTACGAGTATACTTGCAGTATAAAACTACTAAACTTGTAGTTTACTGAGACTATTCAAACATTCAAGCTGGCGGTCATTAAGCCTCTTATTAAGAAACCACAACTAGATCCTAGTGAACTGGCAAATTACAGACCCATCTCAAATCTTCTTTTTATGTCTAAAATTTTAGAAAAATTTGTGTCTGCTCAATTGTGCTCCTTCCTGCAAAAAAAATGATCTCTATGAAGAATTTCAGTCAAGTTTCAGGCCCCACCATAGCACAGAAAACTGCACTTGTTAAAATTACAACTGACTTGCTTCTTGCGTCAGACCAAGGCTGTGTCTCATTGCTAGTTTTACTTGATCTTAGTGCTGCATTCGATACTATAGATCATGACATACTCATAGATCGATTACAAAACTATACAGGTATCCAAGGGCAGGCTTTAAGATGGTTTAGATCCTACCTGTCCGATCGCTACCACATTGTTCATTTAAATGGGGAGTCATCTCAGTTATCACCAGTAAAACATGGAGTGCCACAAGGATCGCCCTAGGTCCTCTGGACTATTTTTTTTGTTGTTGACATGTTGCCACTTGGTAATATTATTAGGAAATACGGGATTAGTTTCACTGTTATGCCGATGATACTCAACTATATATCTCAACAAGACCAGATGAACTAAATTATCTAAGATAACAGAATATGTTAAAAATGTAAAAGATTGGATGAAAAATAATTTTCTCCTATTAAATTCGGAAAAGACAGAGATATTACTTATTGGACCAAAAGACAGTACGCCGAATCTCGTGGATTACAATTTGCAACTAGACGGATGCACGGTTACTTCCTCTACAGTAAAAAATCTGGGTGTTATATTAGACAGAAAACCTGTCTTTTGAAAATCATATTTCACGTTACAAAAACAGCATTCTTCCATCTAAACAAAAATTGCCAAGCTACGAAACATGTTACCCATTTATGATGCAGAAAAGCTAGTTCATGCATACATGACCTCTAGACTGGACTATTGTAAAGCACTGCTAGCTGGTTGTCCTGCATCATCAATAAACAAGCTACAGATAGTCCAAAAAGCGGCTAGAGTCCTTACCAGGTCAAGAAAATATGATCATATTACCCCAATTTTACAGTCTCTGCACTGGCTACCTGTTAAGTTCCGTATCAGTTACAAAATATTATTACTTGCCTATAAGGCCCTTAATGGGTTAGCTCCTGCGTACCTAACTAGTCTTCTACCACGCTACAATCCATCACGCTCCCTAAGGTCGCAAAATTTTGGACTTTTGGTAGTACCTAGGATATATTTAAGTCCACTAAAGGAGGTAGAGCTTTATCGCATTTGGCTCCCAAACTCTGGAATAGCCTCCTGATAACGTTCGGGGTTCAGACACACTCTCTCTGTTTAAATCTAGATTAAAGACACATCTCTTTGGCCAAGCATTCAAATAATGCATCTCATAATCTTTTACTGCAGTCATAATCTTTTACTGCAGTTATATCTAATCAAATGCACATTATTATTCTTTAGTTTGGGTTAAACAAATCAATTTTGCTTGGTTGGAACAGCAGCTACGCTAATTATGTTTGTATTTGTTTCTCTGTCTTTTGCCGTAACTAGGATTTACACAAGCTTCAGTCTGGATCCAGAACACTTGAGAAGAGATGATGCAACCCCTCAGTGGACCTCAGATGATGCAACCCTGAAACAACATACAGAACTACCACATTTTGCTATAAGTTTGATTGCATCATATAATAATTGCTGTTAATATTATTCATCGTCTGTTTTATTACGTCTTATATTGATTTTTCCGTTCTGCTGGTTCATCTGGTCAGAGGAGAACTGGCCCCCCGACTGAGCCTGGTTTCTCCCAAGGTTTTTTCTCCATTCTGTCACCGATGGAGTTTTGGTTCCTTGCCGCTGTCGCCTCTGGCTTGCTTAGTTGGGGACACTTCATTTCCAGCGATACATTTGACTTGATTGCAAAGATACTATTTAAAATGAGCTGGATTTTGACATCACTGAATTCAATGATGAACTGTTTTTAACTGAAAAATGAGTGTTTACTAGTGTCATTTTGCATTATTGACACTATTTTCCTAATTAATGCTGTTCAGTTGCTTTGTCACAATCTGTATTGTTAAAAGCGCTATATAAATAAAGGTGACTTGACTTGACTTCAAATTGTACTAAAAATGCTACTACAAGTATTTAATTAGTAAACTATCAGTATACCTTAAGTTCACTTTTAGTATAGTTGCAGTACAAGCTAAAAAAAATTTTTTAACTAGTTGTGTATTTAAAGTTTACTACTGTTATACTTAAAGAATACTTGTATATACTAGAAAGTGGGCCAATTTAGTCCCAACGAGTATTGAAATAGTACACTTACAAGTATACTACTAGTACACGGATATTTGTATACTTACTACATAAAGTATACTTAAAATATACTTGAACTTTACTTAAGTATACTTGCTAAAATAAACTTGAAGTATACTACTTTTTGGTAAGGGTACCCAAAACAAATATTTTGAAGCAGTTATGTTCATTTTTGAAAACGTATGTTTTAAATAAGTAACTAGATAAGAACGTTTGGGCTGTGAGGTTGTGCAGTTTACATTGTAGAACAAAATGTAGAAGTATTGTCAAGTTATGTTTACCACGGGCTTTATTTTAATTGAAAAACCCCATTATACAACCCCATAGGAAAATCTCGAAGGATCCTGCAGCGAATTACTCTTTGGTGTTCTGACATCATAGTTCCCCCACTCTGTTGGGATTTCCTGGGTTTCTTCTGCGGGGCATATTTGGAGTTTCCGTGCGAGAGCGCCCTCTGGCCTTCGGATGGAGATTTACTGTTGATCAAAGAACCGTGCTTCACTGAAAGATACGCATGGCAATCACAGCTTCTGTCTAATCCTGATTTTGATTTATCGTGCAGCCCTATTCACGTATACTGTTTTTATGTAGGCATTTTGATCACATAATGCAGCCTTGGTGAAAACATCTTTCAAAAACATTCACAAATCTCACTGATCGCAAATTTGTGAACCGTATAAGTAATACATATTATATAATATATATATTAGATGTTCTTTTTGTTTAGATTTGTGAAGTGTGTTAGCTGTCACTGTTGTTGTTTCTGCTTTTTGTAAACCGAATTAAGATGACAGTGACCGACGGCAGCAAGACAGAGTGGACACTAAGCAACAGTTGGAAAGTCATTGACTTGAGGAGAATGTCTCCTTCTTGACACAATGACATGGCAAAAAATATAATAAGAAGCAGCTAAGGTCACAAGTATCAGCCATTCCAATCACAAAAATAGGAGACCTTCAGCATTTCCTGTAGCTGGAGAGCACATTCAGCAGTGAGTAAAGTCAGCGTGAAATGAACAGAAAACCTCAGTCATCACCTTCAGCTGAACTCACAAACAGTATCAGAGAAGAACAAACTATATTTCACCAGCACCATCACCTGCATAACTGTGAAACCTCCAGTTCATCCGCAGGCTTTTATAAATATTAATCAAGTGGTATGGCTAAATCACCAAGAAAGAGCTGTGGAGAAGGGAGACAGGAGCCAATCGACATGCACATTTAATGTCAGAATGTTGAGATGCAATCTTCAAAGAAGACAAGTTATGGGCCCGGATGGGGTCAAGTGGTGTGATAAAAGTGACAAATATGCGAACTACACAACTCTCATGTAACTACCCTGCAGTCTCACATTGAGACTGTCCCACCAAAGTTCATATTTTTACATGACATTAAAGGCTGGGTAACCTTTAAAGATATAGAGACTGATTATTCCTTGCAATTGCTCACTCCAACAGCCTGACATGAGTTGTTATACAATAGGCCTATATTATTTTTTTGTTTGTTTGTTTTCAATCATCCACACTCAGGTTATTACACACCATTTGTTGGAATACTTTTTTTCACATTGATCACAAAATAAATCAGATGTGGTGAAAAACTCTGTTTTTTATGAAGACTTCAATGTCTTCATCACTCTTATAAAAAACAGAGTTTTTCACCACATCTGATTTATTTTGTGATCAATGTGAAAAAAAGTATTCCAACAAATGGTGTGTAATAACCTGAGTGTGGATGATTGAAAACAAACAAACAAAAAAATAATATAGGCCTATTGTATAACAACTCATGTCAGGCTGTTGGAGTGAGCAATTGCAAGGAATAATCAGTCTCTATATCTTTAAAGGTTACCCAGCCTTTAATGTCATGTAAAAATATGAACTTTGGTGGGACAGTCTCAATGTGAGACTGCAGGGTAGTTACATGAGAGTTGTGTAGTTCGCATATTTGTCACTTTTATCACACCACTTGACCCCATCCGGGCCCATAACTTGTCTTCTTTGAAGATTGCATCTCAACATTCTGACATTAAATGTGCATGTCGATTGGCTCCTGTCTCCCTTCTCCACAGCTCTTTCTTGGTGATTTAGCCATACCACTTGATTAATATTTATAAAAGCCTGCGGATGAACTGGAGGTTTCACAGTTATGCAGGTGATGGTGCTGGTGAAATATAGTTTGTTCTTCTCTGATACTGTTTGTGAGTTCAGCTGAAGGTGATGACTGAGGTTTTCTGTTCATTTCACGCTGACTTTACTCACTGCTGAATGTGCTCTCCAGCTACAGGAAATGCTGAAGGTCTCCTATTTTTGTGATTGGAATGGCTGATACTTGTGACCTTAGCTGCTTCTTATTATATTTTTTGCCATGTCATTGTGTCAAGAAGGAGACATTCTCCTCAAGTCAATGACTTTCCAACTGTTGCTTAGTGTCCACTCTGTCTTGCTGCCGTCGGTCACTGTCATCTTAATTCGGTTTACAAAAAGCAGAAACAACAACAGTGACAGCTAACACACTTCACAAATCTAAACAAAAAGAACATCTAATATATATATTATATAATATGTATTACTTATACGGTTCACAAATTTGCGATCAGTGAGATTTGTGAATGTTTTTGAAAGATGTTTTCACCAAGGCTGCATTTATTTGATCTAAAATGGCTACAGTAAAAAAACAGTAATACTGTGAAATAGGGCTGCACGATAAATCAAAATCAGGATTAGACAGAAGCTGTGATTGCCATGCGTATCTTTCAGTGAAACACGGTTCTGTGATCAGTAGTAAATCTCCATCCGAAGGCCAGAGGGCGCTTTCGCGCTGAAACTCCAAATACGCCTCACAGAAGAAACACAGAAAATGCCCAGAGTGGGGGAAATATGATGTCAGAACAACCAAAAGTTAATTCGATGCAGGAGCTTCGGGATATTTCTATGGGGTTTTATAATGGGGTTTTTAAATTTATGAGTAAAATAAAGCCTGTGGTACACATGGCAACTTGACGATGCTTTGACATTTGTTTTACAATGTAAACTGCACACACTCACAGACCAAACGTTCTTATCTAGTTACTTATTAAAAACATACGTTTTCAAAAATTAACATAACTGCTTCAAAATAGTGTTTGGGTACCCTTACCAAAAGTAGTATACTTCAAGTTTATTTATCAAGTATACTTAAGTAAAGTTCAAGTATATTTTTAAGTATACTGTATGTAGTAAGTATACAAATATCAGTACACTAGTAGTATACTTGTAAGTGTACTATTTCAATACTCGTTGGACTAATTGGCCCACTTTCTAGTATATAAAAGTATATTTTTAAGTATAACAGTAGTAAACTTTGAGCACACAACTAGTTTACATCTATGTTTTTAGTTTGTACTGCAACTATACTACAAGTGAACTTATAGGTATAATGATAGTTTACTAATTAAATACTTGTAGTGATGTTTTAGTTTTTTTTTTAACAAAGTCAAGTCAAGTCAAGTCACCTGTATTTATATAGCGCTTTTAACAAGACAGATTGTGACAAAGCAACTGAACAGCATTAATTAGGAAAATAGTGTCAATACTGCAAAATGACAATAGTAAACACTCATGTTTCAGTTAAAGTCAGTTCATCATTGAATTCAGTGATGTCAACATCCAGGTCAGTTTAAATAATATCTTTGCAATCATGTCACCGATAACGCTGGAAATGAAGTGTCCCCAACTAAGAAAGCCAGAGGCGACAGCGGCAAGGAACCAAAACTACATCGGTGACAGAAATGGAGAAAAAAAAAAAACCTTGGGAGAAACCAGGCTCAGTCGGGGGCCAGTTCTCCTTGACCAGACGAACAGCAGAACGGAATAAAAATCAATATAAGACGTAATTCAACAGACGATGAAAATATTAACAGCAACATATTATATGATGCCAATTCAAAGATTATATCAAATGTGTAGTTCTGTATGTTGTGTAAGGGTGGAATCATCTGAGGTCCTCGGGAGTTGATCATCTCTGCTCAGGTGTTGGATCCAGACTGAAGCTTGTGTAAATCCTAGTTACGGCAAAAGACAGAGAAACAAATACAAACATAATTAGCTTAGCTGCTGTTCCAACCAAGCAAAAAATGATTTGTTCAACCCAAGCTAAATAATAATAATGTGAATTTGATCAAATATAACTGCAGTACAAGATTATGACCTGCCAGTAAAAGATTATGGATGCATTAAGTGAATGCTTGGCTAAAGAGATGTGTCTTTAATTTAGATTTAAACGGAGAGAGTGTGTCTGAATCCCGAACGGTATCAGGAAGGCTATTCAGAGTTTGGGAGCCAAATGCGAAAAAAGCTCTACCTCCTTTAGTGACTTTGCTATCCTAGGTACTACCAAAAAAAAAGTCCAGAATTTTGCGACCTTAGAGAGCGTGATGGATTGTAACGTGGTAGAAGACCAGTTAGGTATGCAGGAGCTAAACCATTAAAGGCCTTATAGGCAAGTAATAATATTTAGTAACTGATACGGAACTTAACAGGTAGCCAGTGCAGAGACTGTAAAATTGGTGTAATATGATCATATTTTCTTGACCTGGTAAGGGACTATAGCCGCTGCATTTTGGGGGGGGGGGGGGGGGGGAACCTAGCTTAGCTTGGTGTTTATTGAGATGCAGGACAACCACTAGCAGTGCTACAATAGTCCAGTCTAGAGGTCATGAATGCATGTACTAGCTTTTCTGCATCAGACTGGGATAATGTTTCGTAACTTGGCAAGGTTTCTAAGATGGAAGAATGCCGTTTTTGTAAAATGGGAAATATGATTTTCAAAAGACAATTTGCTATCTAACATAACACCCAGATTTTTAACTGTAGAAGAAGTAACAGTACATCCATCTAGCTGCAAATTGTAATCCAAGAGATTCTGAGTACTATTTATTGGTCTAATAAGTAATATCTCTGTCTTATCAGAATTTAATAGGAGAAAATTATTGGTCATCCATCCTTTTACATTTTTAACACACTCTTTTAGCTTAGATAATTTAGAAGTTTCATCTAGTGTTGTTGAGATATATAGTTGAGTATCATCGGTATAACAGTGGAAACTAATTCCGTATTTTTTAATAATATTACCAAGTGGCAACATGGATATCGAAAATAGCAGAGGACCTAGGGCAGATCCTTGTGGCAATCCATATTTTACTGGTGATAATTGAGTTGACTCCCCATTTAAATGAACAATGTTGTAGCGATCGGACAGGTAGGATCTAATCCATCTTAAAGCCTGCTCTTGGATACCTGTATAGTTTTGTAATAGATCTATGAGTATGTCATGATCTATTGTATCGAATGCAGCACTAAGATCAAGTAAAATTAGCAATGAGACACAGCCTTGGTCTGACGCTAGAAGCAAGTCATTTGTAATTTTAACTTTAATTTTAAGTGCAGTTTCTGTGCTATGGTGGGTCCTGAAACCTGACTGAAATTCTTCATTGAGATCATTTTTTTGAGCGCAATTGAGCAGACACAACTTTTCTAAAATTTTAGACATAAAAGGAAAATTTTAAATGGGTCTGTAATTTGCAAGTTCTTTAGGATCTAGTTGTGGTTTCTTAATAAAAGGCTTAATAACAGCCAGCTTGAATGTTTGGATAGTTCAGTAAAACTACACAGTTAGTAGTTTTATACTGCAAGTATACTCGTAAGTTTTCTTTTAGTGAACTTTACATCATACTTTAAGTATACTGCTATGTCCCTGTTTAGGTATTAATTTGTATATATATTGTTACATTAATATCTGAGCATATAAACATCAAAAGAACAGGGTATCTGCTTGTAAACAAAACATTTTATTCTAGCTTCATGCATTATTTTTTAAACACTTGAATGTGGATAAGTTTCATAAATAAAAAATAAAGAAAAAAACAACATTTTGAACAAAAAGCTGAAAAAAAACGATGAATTGGATTCAGAATGATAATCAAAACGTAGATAAAATCAACACCCCAAAGCGTGACAGTTAGTATTACCTCTTCATTGGTCGACATTACATAAACTTTACACAGTTTTGATGCTGTTTTATGACTAATGATCGTGTTAGAATACATGTGGAAGCATCTGTTGTTTCGGCTTCTTCTTCACTTGTGTTTTTTGGAAATTATGTACAGAAAATGTGTACTAGCGCCCTACAGTATAACAATGAAAACACACGGATTCTAGGAGCACAATTATAGCTCAAATATATTTAGACTTTTTCTACGTATAAGTCAAGTATACTTAAATGTCATGTTAAGTATATTTCTGAGAAGTACATAAAAAATAGACTAAAAGTATACTTTCCTATTTTAGTTTAAAAGAAGTATACTAATAGCATACTTGAATAAACTTCTTTTTCGTAAGGGTATGGATGTGTGTAATTTACGTTGTAGAACAAAACGCCAAAGTATCGTCAAGTTATGTTTACACAGGCTTTATTTTACTCATAAATTAAAACCCATATAAACCCCCTTAGGAAATTCGAAGGAACTACACGGCGCAATGACTCTACCGGGTTCTGCATCATAGTTCCCCCACTCTAGGGTGTGACTAACAGAAGATTTAACTGCTTCCTTCATTTCAAACGTGACTAATTATAAACACACGACTACGGCAATACTGTAGTTCTTATATTAATATAATGGTCATCATAAATAAGTATATCTGGACACGCAAATGGCAATCGACATAGCCTTTAGCAATGCGTAGAAACACTACAAAAAGGTTACGTGCCTTTAAAAATTCTGGTAAGAGCCACAATCATCTAACAGACGGATTTATTTCAACCCACTCGACTGACGTATGAATTGAGTTGGAGTAAAAATAATATGAAATGTGGTATTTCACGCTGGCTTTAGGCCATAGGGTTTCCTTCTGGGCGAAGCTACGCACAACAGCTGTCATTATCATACCGATTTCTTCGATTTCATTAATCGTACGATTTTATCGTCGGATTCTTTGCGTAGCGTGTAGAGAACGTACGGCTATGTTATAGGAAAAATTGCTGCTCCATCTGAAGCAGGGGAGGAGATTACACTAATCACAGAAATGGCTTACTGACAAAGACCCGAGGACAATCACATTGGATTAATCGTGCAGCCAAATGTGAAATATTATGCAATTTAAAATAACGTTTTATGATTTGCATATATTTAAAAATGTCATTATTTCTGTGATCAAAGGGAATTTTCGAATCATTTACTCATCCGCAGTGTCACACGATCCTCAGAAATCATTCTAATATGCTGTTTGCTCAAGAAAAATGTCTATATTGATCTGAAACATTTGTGCTGCTTAATATTTTTCTATACATACAGTATGTCTACATATATAGACATATAGTTATAGGAAAAAGTTTCAGAAGGTTTTCACTGTTTACACAAATCTGTTTACTGCATTCTGACTAACCTGAAATATTTTTAATGAAACTGAACCCTTATTTTAAAAAAAAGATATTTTACTGTGGTGCTATACAAGACTGCGTGTTACTGTGAGTCGTGAGAGAGAAAATAAAAATAGGCCAGCAGAAGAGAATGAGTCCTAGTTGCTGTATGAAAACGCTCTCGGATATCTGCCAACTGTTCTCTTAGGCATTCTGCACTTCTTTGAACGTATCGAATGCAAAAAGGCAGCTATTTTTCGCTGAGCACAGCTCCACATGCAGTATCAGCAGTTTAGAGACAAAAGCCAAACTCATTACATAACCTCTATGCTGACAGTGACAGACACCCAACTGTTAGCAATCTGCCACGGCACACAAAACTCTGCCATCTTGTGCCGCATTTACTCAATGAAGAAAATCAGGGCTTGTCTCTATTTAGCGGACTTCGTTTTTTGACCCGTGCGACCATTTGAAAGCAAATGCAAGTCTATTATTTAGCCAAATACTACTTAATGTTGCTGTATTTACTATTTGTTGTAGCACAGTGTCGAGTAGCATGACATATGCAGTAAACATCCATTTTCAAAGAGTTCTGCATTTTCTGATAACTGGAAACCTCAAAGTCAACCTCTAAGATGCCCTGCGGCATTTCCAGCTGTATTGGAGTATTTTTGCACCTTTATACTTAAGTTTGGTTACTATTACAAGCTGAGATATTATGTTGAGCTGGTCACACCTGCTCTCTGTGATTGTGTGTCCCTCTCCAGAGGGCTGCTTTGGTGTTGGCTCTGCTTGTGAGTAAATGAAAGCCTAACTCCCAATCTCCTTCCACGAAGCTTTTCTGCACAATGTGTGCAAAGCTGTTGCAGAAGGAGGGGTTTGCTTGAGGGTCTCGTGGTCCTTGTACCTTGTTGGAGGCTGAACTGAGACCAGGCTTACAGGAAATTGAACAGGAATAATTTAATGGTGATTCAGAGACATGTTCTCGGATGCGTGGACATGCTGTGAGGGAATGCTTGCATTTCTGGTACCTGTACATCTCTATTATGTACTCTGTTAACTGTGAGACTATATTGGTACGTTTGACGACAACTTTCGAACATGAGTTGGTCAAATGCATGCCTTTAGTTCTGACAACAGTATCTGACTTTCTCGCACATCCATTGTTTTTGTTTTCACTTTCATATATAATGTTGTTTTTATTGGCATGTTCAATCTTCATCTTCAAGTAGTTCTTAAAATTAAGAGAACAGCTGTGAATGTTTCCACCTAGTGGACCCACCAGCTAGTGCAATCAATTTGACAAGAATCCTTATAAACAAGAGTGGCCAACTTAGGTCCTGGAGAGCTTTAGTGCTGCAGAGTTTTGCTACAACCTTGAAACAAAAAAAAAAAAACACTGCATGTAGCTTTATATGACCCATCTAGACCTTGATAGATGTGCAGGTTGTGTTTGTTTAGGGTGGAGCAAACTTAGGCCATGTCAACACGTACACGGGTATTTTTATAAACAGTTTTTCCTTCTTTCGTTTTAAAAAAATCTCCTTCCACATGAAAACGCAAACGCATGCTGTGAAGCCCTGTCAAGAGCTATATAAAGCTATATATAATATAATTTCAACCGTAAAGCTATGTTGGCCAATCAGAAGCCTGAAAATGTTTCCAGTAGGCGGAGATAACAATGCAGGCTCCGATGTCACAAGCCAAAAACTCCAGTTTCACTGTCTACACAATAACACTGCAACCGGAGTTTTTGAAAAACTTCACCCTGGCAGGCGTTTTCAAAACTGTTCGGTTTCAGTGAACTGGTGCTGCATTTGAGTGTGTACGAACGGCCAAACCGCGTAGAAAAAGCTTAAAGCTTTTTTTCAATAACCGTGTTCATGTGGACAGGGCCTTAGCCACCCCTGGTTAAAAAGATCTTTCACTCAAAATTTTGTCTTCATTTACCCACCATCATATCATTCCAAACTCTCTTCATCATACAAAATGCTTGTGTCATTTCAAGTCTGGGATACTCTACTCAACTTTTAAAATCTGAACAGATTTTAAAACATCAGACATCTTATATTTGAGGACTTGTTATAGAGGAAAAATTGGACATCATATACTAAATGACTTTCAAGTTGTCATGACTCAAACTCAGACTCAAAATGAAAACAATATGTGTTCTAAACTTGGCTCCTTAGTCTGAAGCTAAAAAATTGGTTTCTGTGCCCATCATACAATCTGTCTACTTCGACTGCCCAAAGTATGCAGACTCTCTGACTTTTGGCAACTAATGACTGCAATTTCAGACAGCAAATCTGACAAAAGTTGTGTTGTGTATTCCAAACTCTGGTATACAGTGTAATATTCAAATTGCAACCTTTCACACTACACTCTCAGATAAAAAGGCACAAAAGCTGTTACTGGGGCAGTGCTTTTTCGAATGTATATTTTTTACCTTTAAGGTACTAATATGTATGCTTTTGTACCTTTTTTCAGAGAGTGTACCTTTTGAAACATGCTTGAAATAGCTTGAAATATAATCCCATTGACTTTCATAATAAACGCAAAAACAGCTGACATGTTCTTCGTATTCCTTTGTGTTATAGGTACTCTCAGAAAACAAAAAACGAGGGCAGTACACTTTGTGGTGAATATGCATTATTAAGGTCATACAAAAACTGAACAAAGGTGTACCTGTTTGGTGTTTTGCCTTTATTATGATAGGACAGTACTCGGACAGAAAGTGAAGTGGGAGAGAGATAGGGGGATGGGATTAGGAAAGGTCCACGAGCCGGGAATCTAACTCGGGATACCCGAAGCACAACAGCACTATATGCTGGTGTGTTGCTCACAAGGCTATTAAGCACCGTAAAGGTGTTCTTTTTTTGAAAGGGTGCCACCCTAGTGACAGATTTTGTACCATTTTTTCCCCTGAAAGTGTATATGTAGTTATTTACAACCCTTTGTTGATATTTTGTATCATGACTTGCTCAAGCATATTACAAGCCCTGTAGACCAGTGGTGTCCAATCCTGCTTCTGGAGGGTCGCTATCCTGTTTATGTCCATTCCTAATTAAACACACCTGAACAAGCTAATCAAGCTCTTACTAGTCATACTAGAAACTTGCAGGCAGGTGTGTTTGGGACAGATTGGTGCTTAACTCTGTAGGACGTTGGTCCTCCAGGAGCAGGACCAGACAACCCTGCTGTAGAATTGAGCTGATTTTGTATCTTTAGCTAACCAAATACTCATAGAGAAGAGCACATTTTCTTTATAAAGATACACCACATTTATAGAAAGATTTTTCTGCTTTGTTCCTTGTAAGAGTGCTTTGACTCTTGCTTTTAAGAACGATTTTGCACTTTACGCCACAAAGGAAGCGGCATGTAATTTTGTCCTCTATTCTCTTGTCTTTTATGTGTTCTCATTCCTGGAATTGAATCATCAGAGTGGACAGAAGCGCTTAGTGCTTTCAGCCTGGACACGAATAAAACAATTAACCAGAGGTTCACAACCATCAGGGTCTGCTTTGTCTTCCTGTTTGCCATTTTGTCCTCTTGGGAGACAAACAAGTAGGAGAAAGATCCAATTACCTCCTTCAAGAGGAGAGGCAATTCTCCTTAAGGCGATTGTCTCAGATCTGCCACATTAGGTTTTTTTTTTTTTCATGGTTTGGGAATGCGAACAACCATAATATTATTAACCCTCTGGGGTCTGAGGGTGTTTTGGGCCCTGGAGAAGTTTTGACATGTCCTGACATTTGTGCTTTTTTCAGTTGCTAATAAACATTTTAATGACTAAGTTTAGTAGCACCATAATCAGCACAAACTGGGCTACAATAATATGTGGGCAGCATGTATGTATGTATGTGATTGTGTTTTTGAGAAAGCAATGTTTATGCGTGGTTAGTGAAAAACTATTTTTTTTAAGTCACTGAAATAAGGCCATAAAACAAATACAGAACATTTTGTTCACAAGACTTTTGAGAACTGATCTTGAGGTCTAGAGTTTTTGCTTCAAAATGATTTGAAAATCATCTTGTTTACTCACTCACAGAAAACAAGATATTGATTTAAATTTTCTAAGACACTTTTTGTGTAGAAAAGGAATATGCGAGGGGGCGTGAATGGTCATGTATACTGATGTGATTCACACCTGAGAAGACAAAGGCCTGCATAATGAGCTGCATAATGAGCTGTCAGGTGTGTGACTGAGAGGGAATTGCTACAAGAAATAATGAGGAAAAAGAAATGTATCTATTTTTTTGCTTGTAGTTTATTTAGAATACATATAAATATCACATCATTTTGGGAGTGTGTGCATAACATGGTCTCAGCTGTGGTCCAGGTTCCTGTGCAGGCAGAAATCTCAGAGCCTGTGGAACATGTCAACGTCAGTCTCTGGTTTCCATGACCAAGTGGGCTGCTCGGGGCTCCGAGCTTCTGCCTCAGAGCGTTTATGTTCGGGTCTCCGTGTTTTTATTTGCAATAGTCGTTTTGCGGATTGATCCTAGAAGGTCAACTCCAAATGACGCTTCCTGGTACCTCCTGTCTGTCTGTGTATCCGACAGGAAGAGCTAACAAGACAGCGTTGGCGTAATTCAGTTATGGATTCGGCTATGTCAGAATAATACAATTTTTCATATGTGTGTGGCTGGCCACAATTGTTTAGGATCAGTTCGAAAGAGTGAGGAAGTAGAAATGAAGTAATGAAATTAAAGATTTGTGTAGTTTCTCAGGGGATGAGCTAGTCATGGACGAGCAAATCTTTTAATGTGCTCTCACATTAGTACTAATTTCAAGAAATAGCAGGAGTCTGAAAAGCGCTGTTGAGAGGCGAAGAAAATGTGTGTGTGTATATGGAGAGAAGGAAATCTTGCGGAGAGAGAGAGATTAAACCAGTTTATCTCTGACTGTTTCCGCATCTGGAGATAGTAGTCATGGTTATTATGGGGATTGCGACTGTCCCAGAGACATTGAGCAGAAGAGCTGCACTTCAACAACCTCTAAATGTCTTCTCCTTTTCCCTTAGAGAAGCTGCAATGTGTCTATTACTCATACAGTGATGTGGCTGTTACTAAACCAAAAGCTTATTTTTATATAGCAGTGGTTTTGCATTTAGAGGCGAGCCAACACGGTTCCAAAATAGTTTTTTGTGTACACAACTACATACAATTAAACTTCTACAAAGAATTATGAGTTTGTGTCAAATATGTAGGTTTGAATGGACTAGGCTTGGGATGTCTACAATAGTAAATATCGGAAGCAGTTTGGACGTCTATTTACATTTCGCTTTTTCTACACTCTTAAAAATAAAGGTTCCAAATGTATGCATGATTACAGTATATGGTTAATTGCATTTTTTTATTTGCATTTAGTGTTGTTTTTCCCCACCACCCTTATCAGAACAGTGACAGTTTAAAATGTTTCACTTTAAGTCATTTTGTGCAACCTTGTATAATACAATATTGTTCTGAGTTTTATATGTCAGCTTGTTTCCAAAATTTCACAGGAGTATTTGAAGCTATTGTATTATCCATTTTTATAAATGTTGTTTATTAAAGATGAAACTATAAGTTTATTCCCACTAGGGGGCCCCAATAAACTTCCTAGGGGGCTAATTAAAACTAATTAAGCAATAATTTATAATATATTAAAATAATCTAACTCTATTTTAGTTTTAAATGCAAAGAGAACATAAATGGGTATTTACACCCCTTAATAACTATAGTTTTTATTGATGAACATGCATTTTTTGAATCACAAAATGGATTGTGGTTAATTTAATATATCAGTATATACTCTCAGATACTGTTAATAAAATTTTTTGAAAACAAGCAGATTTGCAATAATTGCATAACATTACATTAATAGCCCATAAGGTTGGGCATTTGAGTGTTGGACAATGGCAGTCCTTTGTGTAAAAAAAAGTTAAGAATCATGTACTGCTCTACTCTTTATATTCAGGTTCCTGCACCCATTTATGCGAACCAGACTTATACAAAAGCAAGACAACACATCTGATACAGGTACTGAAGTTTTGTTTACTGAACACATACTGGAGTTTGAGATTAGATTGTTCGGACCAAAATCTCTCAGCCTCACAGCTTCACTTAAACGTGAGATTGTTTTCAGAAATGGAAATCCACCTCTTGTCATGATAAAACAATGCTGTTTTGCGATGGAGATTTGTTCAGCCAGACGGCGCCATGATGGGTGTGCTGGAGTGTGATAATTCAAGAGCTGCAGGGGAGGACTGTGATTTATGGGATATCCTTTATGTGTTACGAAACGTGTTCTTTCGTAACACATAAAGCCCACCCCCAACAATTCTTATGAGTCATTTCCCTAATTGATAGTTGCTTGGAAACTCTATGAGAGAGGCTGAAAAAGACTAATAATGTACAAAATATTGTGTGTGTGTTGATCAATACCAGTAAAATGAAACGTTACATTTTCATTGATTTGCTTGAGACTATTGATTTTGAATTGATATGGGGTTTCACACTACACTGTGCATGCGAGGTCACTTATAATGAAGTATGGATTAACACAATGATGTTTTAAAACTATGCCATATCTATTGTACAGATATCAGGTGCGATGTCATCGCACCTAGTGCGTTTCAAATGACGCAAATGTACAGCGCTAAATCCAGATTATTATAGGCTTTATTTGAGTGCTGTCTCAATCCCATCATACAAGTTATTGATTACTCCCTACTTGCACTCTCATGCTTGTGCTCAGCCACTGGGATATTGGTGTTAAAGGGGTAATATGATGTTGCTAAAAAGAACATTATTTTATGTATTTTTTATGCGGTTTAAGGTTAAAAAACAATTATTTTCCACATACTGTACAGTATTGATTTTCCTCTATGCCCCGTCTTTCTGAAACAAGTCGATTTTTACAAAACTCATCAGTCTAAAAAAGCGAGGTGTGCTCTGATTCGCCAGCTATCCAGTGCGTTGTGATTGGCCCGAATACATCAAGCGTGTGACGGAAATGTTACGCCCATTGCCATACTATAATGCTGTGTCCAGGAGCGACGAGGACATTAAAACCCATTCTAAACGAGGTCTTTGTTGCATCCAGTGGGGACATAATTATGGGTTATAATGACTTAATGACTTTTTACGCATTGCGTTGCATCTCGCAATGTAAACATAAAACCATGTCTGCATTAGTGATCAAAGAAATGACAAACAACAAGAGCTACTCCACACTGCCCAAAACTCGCGTTTAATCATTTTTTTTCCCCCCAGTGGCAAATTCTTTATTTATAAAAACGTACTTACAGTGTTTGAGTCAGAACAGCCGGTATTGTAGTTACTCTCCCAGGATCAGGAAACAGCCCCCATGAAATGCGCGGCACAAATCTGAATACTTCGGTTGAACTGTTCTGGAACAGTGTTGAAAATACAATTTAACCACTGATTTCTAATCGTGTCCACTTTTGGAAGGCCAAACAAAGTATTTCGCTTTTGCCAACGAAACACAGAGCGGTAAAGTTACATAAAGTTAACAAAGTTATGCCTTCTTTCTTTGCGTGAACATTTGGGCGGTGTTATGCAAATCTTCCAACATAGTGACGTAGACATGTGGGGACATGTTTTAACGAGGCATTTTAGGGGGGTGTGGACCAGTCTTAACTTTTATAAAGAATATATCTTTGGATTTGAGACATTAGTCTTTGCAACTTTACAGATCTTATCTATTCACGAACATTGTAAAACTCCAAAGGAAAGGAAACGTGAATCGCATCATATGACCCCTTTAATTTCTCCACGTCAGTGCCTTCAGTGCTGGTCATTTGAGGTCTCTCTGAGGTACTGTGGATGCCAGCTCAAGTTTATAAGTTCAGGAGACATCAGGAGACCAGTGGAATCAGGTGTGTTAGATAAGGGAGACATACAAAAAGTGCAGGGCAGGGGGGCCTCCAGTACAGGTTTGGGAACCACTGATCTAAACCAAGGCAGTTGCTGGCTTTTGGAACATTGTAGCTGTTTTCTTACTGGTTTAAGTTATTTTCACCATGTAAAAAACAATCAAGCTGCATTTTGCTTTCATGTAGTCAAAAAGCATGGAGGAAAATATGTGGCTTGCTTTTTATGTTTTTCTCAAATGAAAACAGACAAATTTTTTGAGGAAATAAATGCCATTACACTCAAACCTAATCAAATATGCCTTTTTTGTCTTTCACTTTAATGCAACACAGAATATGTACACTTCCATTCAAATGTTTGTGTTTGGTAAAATATTTTATTGTTTTTGTAAAAAGTATCTTATGCTCACCAAGGCTGCATTTATTTAATCAAAAATACAGTAAAAACTGTAATTTTGTGAAATATTATTGCAATTTAAAGTAATTGTTTTCTATTTTAATGTTTTAAAATAATTTAATATTTTTTTCTTTATTTAATTTTCAGCATCATTACTCCAGTCTTCCGTGCCAGATCCTTTAGAAATCATTCTAATATGCTGATTTGCTGTAAGAAAGCTTATGATTATTATTATTATCAATGTTGAAAGAGTTTACTATAGCAAGTATTTCTGTGGAATTTATATTTCTTCAGGTTCTTTGATGAATAAAAAGTTCAAAAATAACAGCATTTATTTGAAATAAAAATAATTTTGTGACATTATAAATGTCTTACTATCGCCTTTGATCAATTTAATGCACCCTGGCTAAATAATTTTTCTTTAAAAAAAATTGTTTGAGTTATATTCTGATTAAATTTTTATAGTTGTCTCATATAAATCTTATACTGTAACACTGAAATGACGCTCATCATCTTTAAAATGCACGTCAGTTTGCATAATATCTTAGTCTGTTTATTATAAACAAGACAAGCCCAGTGAGAGGGCCTGTTTTATAGCGGCCAAGAACAGCCTGCCCGTGCCAGAGCCACCCCTCCCCGCTCCCGTTACAAGCTGTTTGCAGGATGCAGGATCTGGAGGTATTCCCTCAGCACTCACACCAGCTCCAGAGCTGAAACACTACACCACACTGAAGAGGTCAGACATAGACAAGAGTGACTGGGGAAACACTTACGAAAATGTTTTACTAAGCAAGATGAGGGAGTATTGTTTTTAGGTTACTACCGTTGGGTTTCTGATTCTTACTAGTGATATAGCAGAATGCTTATGTAATAATTTTTGATTCTCCACAGCAGTTTTAGTAGGTTATGAGTCACACGGGCCTCTGGCTATGGCCGCATTAAACTGCAAATACAGTGACGCAATTAAAATGTATTAGATTAGAGATCTGTAACTACGACTCTCATGAAATGTATTTAATTGCCTCCTGGTCTGAACAAAAACATCTAGAGCAGAAAATTCTCCTTGCTTATTTTGAATTTCAACCATTCCAACGACAGTATCTGCTTAAATATGGAGGGCATTCCCTGTGAATCCTTTAATGTAAGCTTTCATTTGCACGTTCTTGGATCTCTGATGTTGGTAATGGTCACATGATATGTAATTAAACAGATAAAATATAAGATCATATAAATGATCAGTTTTAGTATTTAATTTTTTATTTTATGTTTTAAATAACTTGTTTAAACATGGGCCTGTATGTTTTTATGGCTGGTTGTTATATTTTTGTTTAAACTGTAATTTTAAAAATGAATATATAAATATATTACTGTTGTAAATTAAAAATGTTGTGTAAAAAAATAACATTTGAAAATTATGAAATTTTATTTACAATATTAGAATATTAATATTTATGTTTAGCATTTTAAACATTCAATTCCTCTAGCTTTTATCTTGGCAAAGGTTTATCCACAGAAATGCCTTGAATTTGATAATCGCACTAAACGATTTTGATTAATTGTGGAGCCACATTTATTTGTATTATATCTTTTTATCAACTCATGCGGTTTCCTCTCAAACCCCCATTTGGGAAAGCCTGATCTAGATCATGATATGAATAAATAATAGTCTTAAAGATAACAGGTTTTCACACTGTTTCTGTCAAGGCTGGTCTATTGTTATTGTGAGTAAACAGAAGGAGCTCCATCCGGTCTCAGAGCTACGCCTCAGGACAGAAGTCACTCGGGCTCCAAGCTTTGGTCACCAGTGAGTGTAATAGATCCAGAATCAGTCAATACTCTGTGGTCACTGAAGGGCTAGTTCCTACTGAAAAGCATCTTACTGAGATCACTTACATCTGCTTGCTGCTCCCTATAGCTTGCGCCATTCAAAGTATTTTGAGGCAAAAAGAACATGTACTGTAGTGCTCAATTGCTAACTTACGTCTGTATATTCTGAAGTAGTTTTTCAGTTTTGAGAGTGTGGCAGTTTTCACAGTCCATGTTTAGACACTCTTGAGCACATGTAAGTGTCTTTGCTTCATGAAAGACCTGTGATTTCTTTTTTTTAAAAAACATATTGATTTCTTTTTGAAACCATTCCAAGATTTTCCCTCCAAAAGAATCCAGTTCTCTCCGTTAATGTGAGTAATCTTGTACTAAGCATGTAGCTAGTGTTTGCTGCAAATATTGACATCATGTAAGGGTCGAACGATCCGGCTCTCATTGAAGACTAGGTGGAGGAATGGAAAAGGCCATCCCTTTCTCTCCCGCTTAGAGTGATTGAGTCGGTATTGATTTCATTTTCATCAGCTTTAAAGGAGGCAACCACACTTAAGGGAGATGGGTAATTTTTTGTGACACGTAATAAAAGCCTTGTGAGTCTCCAGCTGTCTGTCTCCGGGGGGGCCGAGACTGAAATCACAGTGGACCAACACAGAGTACAGGCAGATCAAACGGTGAATATGCCATATGAGCGCTATCCCACTGCTGCTGTGTTACTCTGGTGTGCATTAACTCTCACATCATTCACTGAATACTGGGAAACACCAGTTAAATGCTGGAATCACGGAAAGTACATCTTTCACTCATTACATTTACCTCACGGCTATCGTTTTATTTTCGGTCCCAAATAATGAGGGGGGTTTGAGCACTTCAGTGCTTCCATTAGCTGCAGAAAAAAATACTTTTGCATTGATTTGAGGTTGACGAAACTGATTGATGCAGCAGGATGCAGGAAGAAATGATACATGATCCTTAAGTTGAATTACAGGTTGAGTGTATCATTAAGAATGTAATTTCACTAGCTTTACTAGTGAAACCCAGTCTTTGGTCTTTTTGCAGTCAATATTTGGTCTTTATAAAATCAATATTTGGTATTGACTGAACATTGTGCCTGTGTGTCGTTTAACCCAGTTTCAATTATGGGGGTAGAATTGTTGCTTTATTCCAAATAAATAAATAATGATTCACAAATAAATGTAAAGAGATTAACAAAAAATAAACATATTGACAAATAAATAGAATATGGGAATTCATAAATAAATCTTAAACTTTCACAAAAATGAATTAAATTCACAAATAAATAAAATCAGATTTGCAAATAAAAAACATATTCACAAATATCTTTTTAAGTCACAAACACAACTTTGCCTGGCATTCATTTGTGAATCACTCGCTGTGCATTTGTGGATTTTGAAATATTTCTAGCGTCGAGACGCACACCAATCCACAAATACGTGGACTCCACCCACCGTCTACTCAAGCCAATCAGATAAAAGCCACATTCGCTGACCAATCGTAGCACAATCCCGCTATAGCCAATCATAGACCAGATTCCTTTGGCACCTGTAAGGAACTGCTTCCATGAGCCACTTCGTTTCAATTGAGCTTAAGTGCGTTTGTAATGGGTAAAATGGTGTGAGGTTTAAAAAATACTGTTCCAAAAAAGATTGTTGGAGTGTAAGGCTTCTTTTCCTTCAGGATCAGTGAATGAGGATAAACTCAGGATTATACACAACTTGATCATTCACAGATCCCGAGCATGATCGCAATGCGTCCAATGCAAATAAAAATCATCATAATCAGTCTGCACTGAACGAGGTGACATGGGACTTTTAAAGCACAATTGCGGTGACAAATATATGGCATAATAAAACGTATAATATCAAATAGCCTCAGCATCATTGCAGTGTGTACTGGGGATTTGTGAGTGGACCATGTAAATACAAACTGTGCATTTACTTTGGATGCTGTTAAGTAACTTTTACAATCAAAACTAGTAAGTCTGGTTTATATGAAATATTGTTTGCTTGATCAAGTGTTTTAACCAATAAATATCTCGTCTTGCATTTATATTCAACACACCTGCACCAAATTTAAAAGAAGAACCCACGTGTATATTTTCCTCAAACAATGGCAACTTTGTAATACTTTTAATTAATGTTTGAAAATATTATTTATAATGCTTCATACATTGTTAGATCCACATTGCTGTTCATACATCATTTAAACGGCTTGACTGAAAAACTGGGAAACCCTGCTGGCTGTTGTGTGACGGCAATTTAACCTATTACACAAACTCATATGTTTATCATGAGGTTGAATCCAGCTATTTAATAGTCAGTTACTTATTGACGCCTTTCTTTCCATCTTGAATAACATGACGCCTCCATAACGTGTTTGTATCCAGCATTGTTCCCATAGCCGTGATTTAAAGCCCTGTTTCTCTGGCATTTTCAAAGGAACGTTAATTATAATCCTGTGGCTTGGCATGATACACAGTCTAATGGTCTAACAAAATCCAGTTTTAAACATCTTTTACTATACCAATTTTTATGGCCTTTATATTTCTTATTTGAGCCAAAGGAGATGAATGAAGTTATTTCAGGACGAGACCGCCCTGATTGTAAAGCAAAACGTGATTGGCTATAGCGAGAACGTGCTACGATTGGTCAGCGAAGTGAGGCTGTTATCTGATTGGCTTGAGTAAACGATGGTTGGAGTCCAGCTATTTGTGGATTTGTGTGCAGAGATGCTAGAAATGTTTCAAAATCACAAATGCACAGCGAAGCAATCCACAAAGGGGTGCAGCAATCTAACCAAATGCACGGGAAGCGATTCACAAATTACATGCCAGGCAAAGTTGTGTGGTTGTGACTTAAAAGACTATGTGAATATGTTTTTTCATTTGAAATTCATTGTATTTATTGTGGATATAATTCTATTTATTCGTCAATATGTTTAATTTTTGTTAATCTCTTTACATTTATTTGTGGATCATAATCTATTTATTTAGAATAAAGCAACAATTCTACCCCCATATTCAATACCTGTTTATTTTAAGTCCAAAATGGATGGTGCACATTTTTTGTTTTCAGATATTTTTAGTTACTTTGAAGTAAATATTGCATTTCAAAAATGCAGTAATTGAATGCAGTACAATCATGCTAAAAGCAACTTAATATGGTCACTGTTTTTTGCAACTGGTGTTGGGTTGTAGCTGGTCCAAGCTTGATTAGGTGTTAACCATCAACGTGGACCTGATTGACCTAGAATATTTTTGTCATGCATGGGCTCTGCTTGAAAACACAGATCATACCACCCTTAAGGTAGACGTATTAGGTTTGAAACATGGTGGCTTGTGGTTGAAGATTATATGTACCAGTTCTAACCAGCTTGATCAAATGTTCTACCAGCTCAACCACATCTCCACCATCTGGTAGACCAGCTGGTCCATTTAATATCTGACCAAATGACAAACAACCATATGGCATTATGAGCCACCTATAAGCCAGGTTTTACAGAGTATGTAAAATATTTTCTCTGTACAGAGAAAATATGTCTAGAAAGAAAAACTACTAAATCCAACTAAATTCTAAACAATAAGAACTATCGGTGCCGATTAATTGGTAAAACCAATATATCAGTTCATCTCTAATTGGTCAACTTAATACACAGCTCCGTCTTATTGGTCAATTATGGCATTCTTTAGTCGGATATGTTTGTATAATCACTGCATGAAAAGCCAGATTTTCGTCCCTGTGGATGCCTGATGACTTCTCAAATCACCGACAATTATTATATTATATTATAGACACTAACCTGTCTAAGCTGGCCACTGTCCCAGACAACCGATTTTCTGCATAGCTTGTATTAAAGGGTTAGTTCACCCAAAAATGAAAATTAGCCCACAAATTACTCACCCTCAAGTCATCCTAGGTATATATATATATGACTTCTTTCAGACGAATCCAGTCCGAGTTATAATAAAAATTTTCTTTGATCTTTCAAGCTGTTTAATGCCACTCAGCGGGTGTTGCATGCATCAGTCCAAAATAAGTTAAATAAAAAACGCCCATCCATTAAAAAAAAGTGTCTCACACGGCTCCGGTGGGTGAACAAAGGCCTCCTGTAGCGAATCGATGTGTTTTTATAAGAAAAATATCCATATTCAAAACGTAATAATCACTTTAATGTCGCTTGCGCCAACAGTCCTACACGGAAGCAGCTCCGGGCGGATGACGTATGAGGTCAGCTTTGCGCATGGGCGCATGCTTTTTGTCTATGGATGGGCGCTTTTTATTTAACTTCTTTTGGACTGATGCATGCACCACTCGCTGGGTGGCATTAAACAGCTTGAAAAATCAAAGACAATTTTTAATATAACTCCAACTGGATTCGTCTGAAAGAAGAAAGTCATATACACCTAGGATGACTTGAGGGTGAGTAATCTGTGGGCTAATTTTCATTTTTGGGTGAACTAACCCTTTAAGTGTAATAATGTACAGTTTATTTAGCCATAATGACCAGCTGACTTTACATTATCCCTTACATATCAGTCAACCACTATACTCCTGCCATCTCTTTAAGGTTTTCCTCTTTGTCTTTCATTCTCTCTGCTGCAACATATTGCGAGCTGCAGAACCTCTGCAGCCCTTCTCTTTAAAAATTCAGGCAACCGCTCCATTTTCCCTCTTCTGCCCAGAGAGCTGTATTGTATTGTATTCAATATTGAATTTTACTATCAAACAGCGCGCATTTCAGCAAAAACAACAGAGTATTTTGAGGTCACAGAGTTTGATGGGGACGGCAGAGGAAGTGTTTCATATTGACCTGTGCTGACACGAGAACGAATTAAAAAGGGATGTATGCAGAGCTGTGTGAGCAGCACCTCCAATCAGGCAGCTTAGGAAGAGGATGGAATGGGAAGGGTGGGGGAAGGAAAAATGGAGAGAGAGGGAATGTGTGTGTGTGTATTTGGAGGGGGGATTTCTCTGAGGGAGAGAAAAAGTGGTGGAGAGAGCGCACAGAAGGAGGGGAGGGGTGTATGTGTGTGTTCACTGAAGTGTGTCTGTGTGTGTGGTGCTGCAGTAACGAGTGGAGAGGGGGGATGACTGCAGTTTCTCGGGCTGATGGAAGAGCGCAAGCAGGAGACGTTCGCACGCCACTGAAACGTTAACCCCTAAGTGCCTCGCTGGTGTATGGGCCAGACGCTCATTGAGGATTAGGACCGAGCAGATCACTGCAGTCAGGTGTGTAGCCTTTCAACATGTTTTTTTTCTCAAAGGTGCTGCAAAATTGGGAGGGGGGATCCAGATATGAGAAGGTGGGATATGCCGCGCTGGATGCTGGAAAGATTGTCCAGGGCACTAGATGCTTATGACTTAATCTTGCAGCGGAGAGGGAAGCCCGTTCGAGAGTGGCCTCGCTGATTACTAGAGTAGGCTACTGCAGTGTGATTCATATGCTTGTCAGTCTTGGATAACTCTTGTTTGTGTTGAGTCTGAAGAAAACTGGTCTCTAAAGGGATATTAAACTGATCCGGAATTGCTGCAGTGTCCAGAGCTCAAAGCGTTTGTCCCAGTTGGCTTATATGGGTTAGTTTAGTTCAATTTGCATTGCTTGCTGATCTCAGGTCAGCTTTCTGTTACACCTCACAGAGGTTGGAGTCAGGGACCCGTCACGGGAAGCTGGTCCCGGAACGGTGCACAAGGGCAAAGTGAGCCGCGAGCTGTCGGCAGGCGGGTGGGTGTTTACTCCGTCCGTGGGTGCCGGTCGCTTCCTAGAGAGTTTCCAGAGGTCGGTCCCGATGACAGCTGCCACGTTTCCCCTGGAGAGGCAAAGGGAACGACACCCTCCTCCCCATCGCTAAACAGCGGCAAGACAATATGCTGCAGCTCGCTGGTACAGCTGCCGTTAGAGCGGATCACAGGGAGAGACCACAGACAATGGAGTGCATTAAAAGAGCTCTGCAGTACAGCAAAGAGAGGAGGAAACTGGATACCTGCTGTCCGCTTTCATTCAAAGCACTTTGTCGTTGATTTCCACCTTGTGTTGAACACTTGATAATCAATACTGTTCCCATGAATACATCAACATACTCTTTAGATATTGAGATGTTTCCATTATGGACATGTATAACAGTTCACCAATTGTTTTCCATTAAATACTCTCAGATAGATCTGGTTTGGTGTTTCCTGTCACAGTGGTTGTTGTAAATGTGTTGTGTTTCTGCTAGAGGCTTGAATTAGTGCTTATATTGGACTTTAGAAGTGTCAATTCGACACACTGGAATGAAAAGGGAACTTCCTTAGATGCTGGGCAGCTCTCGCTCTCTTTCTCTGGCAAGGTTTTTTCTCGCTCTCTTGGGATTCTCCTGCAGAGGACTGGGGATCACAAGGAAGGGACGTTCTCAAGGACAAATGCTGTGTCATCAAGGCTTTAGATTTGAACCAGAGTACAGTACAGTGTGACATTGAGCTCAGATTTATAGGGGGAAATTTGAAAATGCGTTAACAATATTTGTGCTTTATTTAGTCTGATCTCTGGTTTCAGATGTTAAAGCTGTTGGGTTGTTTTTGCTCTTTTCAGAATGTTTTTGTTGAGTGTTAATGTTCATATGTGTTTGAGACATGTAATATAAAGGATTGGGGTTTTAACACCTTACCCACCACCTAAGATACCTACATGACCAATTACCATGTTTCTGATGGAGCAAGACAAACTAGAGGAACATTAGACTTTGTTTCACTTATACTATAGATGTTTCTCTCAAAATTTCGGAGGAGCAGTAAGATGGAATGAAATTACATATTTATTGATGTTCAGTTCGACTTGATATATAGCCTACATGTAATGTGAACAGACTACCTCAGAAAATCTGGTCTTTGATGAATTTGAAGATATATATTTGAGTTCATTCATTCTAATTTGTGATTTCTTTTTCTTAAATTGCATTTAAAGTGTTTTTTGAATTAGAGAAAAAGTCACATCACAAATTATTATTATTACATTTTTTTAGATATAAAAAGATCAACACAGGCTCACTGGAAAAGTAATATCTCCCCCTTCATCTATATTTCATGGTATCTGTCAGCAGCCCAGTTATTCTTAACTAATGTATTTAAAGTAACTTGTTTCATAATTTAGAATAAATAATTATGGTGAAAATAGCATCTGCCCAGTAAGCAGCCAACCAATAATAAATCTGAGAGAAACCATAAAACAGCTATTGTCGTTTATCATCATGGACACTCGTTCCCATCTGGTCTCGCATCACAGTTTTGCGTTATGAATTACACTCGATAAGACACAAGTGATGGTCAGTACTACAATGGATCATAGCTTTTTATTGGCAGGAGAACATTATTTAAAGCATGTCCCATAGGATTATGTTAGAGAGGTCAATATAGACAGAGAAAAGTACAATATCATTGTGGAATTCCCTTCTTTATTAGGAGAATGTCTCTTTCTTTCAGGATATAGCTCATTAGTTTGGAAACCATCACTGTTAATAGTTCACTAAAAAATGAAAACCCTGTCGTCATACTTGCCCTCATTCACTCAAGCCCTGCAAGACTCTAAATCTGTAGATCATAAAAAGAGATTTTTAGCAGAATGTCCAGGCTGCTCTTTCCCTTAGATGGTGACCAGATGTTGTGCAGCGGCATAAAGGACAAAAAGTACTATAAAAGTAAAATAAGGCAGTCATGCACTATTACAAGTCTTCAGAAGCCATATAATAGGTTTACATGAAGAACAAACCATTATTCATTGACCATCTTGACATTTATTAGACCAGCTGAAAAGACCATCAAATGTTGTACTTTGCATGATGGCATCCCCATTGGCTTTTATTCTACCGACAAAAGCAGCTGAAGATTCTTCAAATTATGTCATTTGTGTTTCACAGAAGTAAAAAAAATCAATTTGCCATGACATAAGAGTGAATAAATGATGACAGAATATTTATTGATTTAATCAGCTTCAAGTCAACGTTTACATTTGGGAAACTCTTTATCCAAAGCATTTTTGTGTACACACATGTTACCTGGGAATCAAACCCATGACCTTGCTGTTGGTAAAACCATACTCCACTACTAATTAGACCAGCACCAAACCAGAATAATCCAGCATCAGGTCATACTCAGAAGTGGTACCTCAGATGTGGCCAAATCTGCATGAAGGACATCCATCCACGACAAGAGGAAGCCAGTGTAAAACTGACATGTAGCTCTGAAAAGAGGGTGTGGTTGTGAGCCTGTTCGTCATGGTGCAGTGAAGACTTATTACCCTCTGTAAAAACAGCTGCTTAATTGAAGAGCCATAGGGGCGACAATAAACCAAAAGATACGATTCGTAATTAATGAGGAAGAGCAGCTTTACCCCGAGGATAAAGCTCTGAGGCTAAAACAAGCCTGTGAAACATGTTTAAAGAGTCTACCCAGGGTGATTTGTGAAGATGTTTGTTGTACAACGGTGTTACAGATTTGTTTCAGTTTAAGTCATACGCTGATTTAAGATCATTATTTGTGCCATTTCAGTTGTAATCTACAAATCTGAGAGATGATTTAGTATATGTGATGTGAGCAGCTGCTCAAGAGTCTTTGAATAGTTTCCACCCTCGCATTTGTTTGTGTGTCCAGATCGGCCCTAGGGCCACAAAAACCCTCATTAAGTGGCAAACCGAGCGGTCTGGAGCCGCCAGGATGTGCGGGGAACACTCATTTTCATCTCACTGTGCTCAATCAGATGGCTTTCCAGTGGAAATGTTCAACCATCAGTAATGAAATGCCCAAAGACAAGATCTGTTTCTGATATGGGTGCACATTTGAGCATGAATGCAAGGGACATCCCTTACCATAGACTTAATATTTTAGCAATTTCAGTAGTGATTAAATGCCGAATATGTCATATGATGCATGTTTTCATTTGTAAACTGAAAGTGTTTTATGTCTATTTTTCACATTAAATTGATAATTATGTGTGATTTTATTTACTATATTATTAACTATTATCTACTATAATACCGACTAGTATATAGTAAGGGTGTAACGGTACACAAACATGACGTCACGGTTCGGTAGGGTTTCGTGAAGCCCAAACTTAAATTTAATTCCTATTTATTTTTAAATATAATAATCAACACTCAACTTAAAACAAATGTATGCAAACATGTAAATTGTACATCATGCAGTTTTTAAATTAACTTCTAAATTATAAAATTTCTGGCTGTCATAACTTGTTTCATAACAGATTTATTTAAACATACATTACATTTATTAAGACATCACTAACCGTTAAAGTAAAATATAATGTTTATAAAGTCTAATATTTCACAAAATGCTCTTCTCTAGACTTCATTTCTCTAGCGAACGAGCTGTGGACACTGATGACTTACCTGAGGTAAATGAAATGCATGTAACTTTCTATTTTTTTTTTACCTTTTTCTGTGCTTGAAACACTGATTGAGCGATTACATGAGGCATGAGATGTTCAGTCATGTTTATTTCGCATTAAAACTATTAGTAAAGAGGAAGAGATGATCGCGCTGCCGTTTGAACTGAGGTGTTTATACAGCGATCTGTTGCTCCACATCAAAGAGCGTTGAAACGGCATTTATTGCTTGAATTTCCTTTGAAAAAATGGACGTAATTTGAAAGATGAGACTTTGTTTTTTTATCAAAGTAACAATGTATAAAACTGGAAGTTTCCAATGAAGTTCCGCTCGTTTAAGACAATGCTGTATTTGTTCGGTACACATGCGTACCGAACCGAAAGACCCGTACCAAAAATTTTTGGTATGAATACGTGTACCGTTACACCCCTAGTACATAATGTACTCATCAGTGTTGTTGTAGTAAAATTTAAATACTATTATAGTTTTTTAAATAATTTTTATAATGTACTCTTATAGTTTTTTAATTTTCTTTTTAATTTTTATCTTTTCTGTTTTCTTTTTAATTCTAGTTAAATTTTTGGTAATTCTGTTTTGTGTTTTTGCCGGTTTGTTTGTTTGTTTCTGCATGTTATGCATGCGCGCGCTCTCCTCTGCATTAAACAACGCATGTTCTTGTTAAGCAGCACCATGCCATAGCGTGTTTATATGCAGATGAATCACCCTCATGCATTGTGATACTTCCACAATGGCGCATGCACAGCCGACGGTATGAGGAGAGAACGACTTGGTTGAATAATGCGGTTTATTTTTTTTTTCTTTTGCATACAAAAAGTATTCTCATAGGTTCGTAAAATTACAGTTGAGCCACTGATGTCACATGGACTATTTTACCGATGTCCTTGCTACGTTTCTGGACCTGGGAACATTGCAGTTGTGTTTCTGTCTATGGGAGGGTCAGAGAGTTCTTGGATTTCATCAAAAATATCTTATTTGTGTTCCGAAGATGAACGAAGGTCTTACGGGTTTGTAATGACATGAGGGTGAGTAATTGATGACATAATTTTCATTTTTGGGTGCACTATCCTTTAACCAAATGAAAATGAGAAATGTTGCGTTTCTTTATTTTCAAGTTTTATTTATGGTTTTTAGTTAACTTATTGTATATATCTATACCTTATATTTGTGTCTGTATTATAATATATATATATATATATATATATATATATATATAGATATATATATATATATATAATAATCCGACCATAACACACTAGATGTCCTCCAGACATAATGCACTTTTAAATAACAAATATTTAATGAGACATGCTAATTAAATTGCTGTAACTTGGGGGCTTTTCCCAACAAATCTGATATATGTGACTAATTGCAAATAATTCAGTTAAATAATCTGCATATCATATAATTAATTCAATTAAAGTCTGTAATCGTTTGACAGTCATAACGGATACTCTTAAACACTGATCAGCAGTAACAGGCAAACATCTACAGATGACAACATGGTGTCTATGTAGCCGCCCTTGGTGGAAAACAGGGAGTGTGCAGTCAGTCTGCGTGTGTGGTGTCCTGTCTGTCTAGTACGTGTTCACTGTCTCAGACGGCCTGTTTTTTACAGCAGAACTTTGTGTTCCTGTAATATATGGTGTGCTGCAGGATCTGGATAGTAAGCTCCTCTGTGTCTTTGGGGCTTACAGTTTAGATTCTTCTCATTCTTCCTTTTTTCATGCAGCATTTGACGGTAATGGTACAGAATGGTTATATTTTCCATTCATTTCTTCATTTGTTTGTCGTTTATAAATATTTGTTCCTGAAATTGACGTGAGCTGATTGAGCAGCAGGATTTTGCTTGCTGTTTGTAACTGTGACTGCAGAAATATTGTCTGCACTCACAGCTACACTGAAAAAAAAATCGGTTTTGTAATCAGTACGTTTGTCTTGTTCTCTAGGAAGAATATGTAAATATCACTAAAACAAAATACATTTTTTTGAAATAAAATTGCATGAGCAATTAAGATCTGTTTATAGAATCTAAGACTTTTCTGTTTAATATTTTAATTTTTTAAACATACAGCTCGCGAATATCGAAAGATATTTAAGAAGTAGTATTTTCTTAAAACTAGCTTTATTCTTCTAGACTCTTCTGTGAATGTATCATGTTTTAAGGATGTTTAGATGGGACACGCACGCACAGTAAGTGTAAAGCGACATCTAAGTGACAAAAGTAACTAAACACAAATATGCCAACTCGGTTTTTTTTTTTCAGTTTGTGATTGGTTATGGTGTCATATCTGCTAATTTGTCAGACAGCAATTTGTGTCGAAACGTAGATGGTAATAATCAGTCACTGATAGCATGACAACCGTGCGCTGGGAGTACTTGACTTCTTCTGTCTGTAAGAACTGATGAACAAAAAGCCCGTATCTAGTTTAAATATTCTTACTGGAAATCATGACAAAAATACAGATACCTGTAAAAAAAAAAATCCTTTAAAAATGTTGGTCTCAGTGAGTAGTATCAATAAGCACTGTGCTCGGAAAACTAAAAGCCTTTATAGATTAGTGAGAAAAACATTTAAGGTGTGATGGTGTTACTGTGTACAATGGTATTCTGAGTAGTTAATGAGCAAATAATTGGTTTGCATCAGAGTTCAGTCCAAAAACTAAGCTTCTCTTTATACTACGCATACTGCTCACAGGGTACTGACTTATATTCAATGAATAATTAACATTCAACACTGCCTGTCATTCTCAGTACATAATTGCTGGTGTTCGCCAAGGCAAGCATCACTATAACTATTACTCATACATGCGGTCACTGATTTAAAGTCTATGTAATAAAGCAATAAGCCCCAAGAAGCCATGGTCCGCTTCGCGTCGTGCCTAACAACGCCCCTTAGCTGTTATAAATTCACTGTAAACCACGGCTTCACGGGGCTTATAGCTTTTATAAAACGGTTATTCCATATACGTAGTAAGGTTTCACAAAATAAAACCGAGCAAATAAAGTGTAATATATTAATAAAGACAGAATTCTTCCACCAAACAATGTAGTTCCTCAGAAACAGTTGTGGTTGCATCAAAGTGGTTGCCGAACAACACACGAAGTAAACAAAGGTGTGTGTTTGTAGAGTAATTTACAATAGCTTCTAACGCGGCACAACCAATCAGAATCAAGGACCGTAACTCTCCGTTTTATAAACTGTATTAAACTCAAGTGATTTGATATGTCAAATCATTCAGCCTGTTGAAGAGAGGTGTTTTCTTTTTCATTGACTTCCATTGTGAAACAATAAGTACACTTTAGCATACTTTTAAAAACGTACTTGTTGACAAAAATTATATACGTCAGTATCAATACGGTAATGAGAGCTTATTTATGTCTTACTATTTACCCTTTTATGTAATGTATTAAATATATACACATTTGTAATGAGGAATTTAGTACATTTAAAATATATTAACATTAAATGTAATATCAAATAACATTACAGTTAAAATTATAATCAAGCACTAATGTATGCACTTTAGTATGTTCAGTCAACACACCAAAATAAGTGTAGTGCTTTAAAGCACAACAAAAGATTATTAAAACAATGACTTTTAATGTACTTTTTTGAAAAAAATCAATATAATCTGACACTTTTAGCAAACAATTTTAAATTACTCAAGTGTGTTAAGAAACAGTGAAACTCTTTTATATTAAGTGGCTTTTTATTTTCATTAATAATATGTTATGTGCAAGTACAAATACTTAAGATTTAAACTTTTACGCTACAAGTGCACATTCAGTACAATTAAGCACTTCTTTTTTCACATTGAAGGAGTAACATGAATCATACGTGGAGACCACACAGCAAAAAATGCTTTTCTAGCTTAGATCTTTTGTCTTGTTTTCTGTTTGAAACAAGATTATTTTTCTTACCCCATTGGCAGATTATTTTGCTTGTTTCAAGCAAAAACTCACTTGAATTCGACTTGTTTTTTCTGAAAACAAGACAATAATTTTTACTTGTATAGAAAATCCTTCTTGATTTAAGAATTTTTAGATATTTTGGCTGGAAACAAGACAAACGATCTAAGCTAGAAAAAAGCATTTTTTTGCAGTGCAGACTGTCTTTAAGACGGACTCTTTTGTAATTATGTAGCCCCCTGAAACCAGAGCATTGTAGCAACACTCGAGCAGCTGCATGAAAAAAGTCTTACAGTGGACACAACCTGAGATTAACTGAATCACTGTCAGCACTTCACATCCCAAACACTCTTCTGCACAGAATCATGATATTTAATGATTTCACACAATCAAACATGACATTATGAACCTTGATTGTATCTGTCCTATTGGCAACCCAGAATGCAATCGTTTGAGTGATTTATTATGAGTTGAACAAAGGTTGAAGTCGGTTAGCCGGAGTCTGGCTTGTGACGCTCGTTAGTGTAATTAAAACAATTTAATTAGGACGAGAGACTGCTCTTTGGGCGAGAGGAGGCGGATGGTGCGGCAGAGTCTGGGAAGAGCCACAGGTCAGACGGGTGCTGATTCCACTGCTCTGCTCACACCCCACACACACCACACACACACCACACACCACACACACACACACAGCACACACAAACACACACACACAGAAAACACACACACCACCCACACACACACACACACACACCCACAACACACACACACAGCACCTCTTCATCCTCATTCGATCTCTCACCTCGTAATCCTGCGCGTGATGCAAGACCCGTGTCACTGTGATAAATGTTCTGGAAGAGTTTTTTTAGGGTCGTCATATGAAAATGCGAATAAAGTGTCTCTTGTCTCACAGAGTAGGATTTTAAATTTAGGATTATACGATTGCAAGCCACTCAGGTTATATCATATTTTTTTTCATGTATCTCAGTCTGACATCATCAGCACAGGGTTTATAAAAGTGTTTATGCATATATTATATTATTATATTATATTATATTATATATATTATATTATATTATATTATAATCGTAAGGGGCCCCTTAAGAGGGGTCCCTGCCATATGTATATTTTATAATATAAATGCAGCTACATTATATATACTTATTTATATTACATTTATAATATAATCAGGGCATGATGCTGATTTTGCAACCTTATGTAGGGACCCGCCCCCTTCGCATGTATTATAATATAATATAAATATATAATTTACTGTATTGCAAATATATATATTTTTAATTATTAAATAAGTAATAATAGTTTTATATGTTATGTTATATTACATTACATTACATTACATTACATTATATTAGAGGGGACTGAATTGGTCAAAACAGCATAATGGTGCTGTTATGGTGTTAGCATTCTACTAACTTCTGCCATTTTGCTAACTTGAACCAAACCCTCACTCTGTCCAAAACCCTGCCCTCCAAAGTCATGTAAGCAAACCCCAACAAAATGAATTACAGACAGAGAGTTTCATCTGCAATTCCGCTTTAGAAAATGCTGTCGTCATTTCAGCCAAAGTCGTCCCTCTCTTAGACAGCAATAAAAAGGCTATATTCGTGGCTGGTTCTCAGTCAAGCATTACGTGCTGACCCAACCATTCCAGCGGATTTATCCCGCTGAGCTGCAGCGTCACCGGTCAGTGTCTTCCATTTCTCACCTCACCGAGTCCGTACGCTTGTTACAGAAGCAGCACCTCGAATTAATCCCGCCATAAAGCAGAAAAGTGCTGTGAGATAATGTACGACCCCACCATAACCGTATTAATGTGCTCAGTTGTGTTGTAGCGGAGGGCCTGAGATGGGGTGAGCGTATTTGTGTCGTTTTCTCACGTCTGGGATAAAGTCCTGGCAAACAGCTGTGTAAAGGGAATTGGAGGCTGTAGTTGTGAAGGCTAGTGGTTGTCTGGCTGTGACGTTTTACATGATCTGTCATCTGAGGACTTGTTGAACAGCTGCAGTTTGTCAGCGATACACACCCAAGGTTGTGAGCTAGAATAGGCTGAGGTAGCAGCTTCAGAGTTATCAGGTACAAACATTTAAATAACTCATTATGTTATAATGTTATTAAATCAGCATAAGTAATAATATTTCAGCCCTGTAATAATATTTTCTGGGGGAAAAAAACTACAATAGCACACAAATACACATACAACATTCTGCAAAGACGTTATTAAAAGTAACAAATGTATCTTACTTTACTGGAAAATGAAAGAACATTTGAACAAACTTGGATAATTACATTAACCTTTTAAACAACTGGGAAGTTGAGGGAAGTAAAAAATCATCTGTCAATTTCAGTGAGTGAAGAACAAATGTACACTCATGTGGGTTATCTATGTTACCGTCTTTGACAGACAGCATGATTGAAGCCACTCAGGCTGCCATTTTTTCCTCCTCTGAAAGAGATGATGTAGTCAAAACATCTAGTAGTGCAGGCTGCTCGTAAATACCATTGTGTATTGTGCATGTTATTTTTTGACAGACATCGATATTGTGATATTCAAATGATGTGGGTTTGAAAACAGATGGATCATAAGGTAATAAATATGTATTTCTTAGCCGGCAATTAGTGAAGTGATTGATGCCTGTGAGTGTGTAATGTCAATGTTTTTAGTTCTAATTTTAATATTCCAACTGACAGCCAGCTTAAGTATTTGACGGACATGATAACATGCATAAGGGCTGAACAATGTTTGATTGGTGGTGTATAATAAAATGAGAATTTAAGCTTTTTGCATAACTAACTATACTTATTTTATGGAATTAAGTTTATGTCATGCTTAAATAAATTACATGCCCCTCAAAAACGGACATGTTTGCATGCTGCAAATCCGTAGACTTTCGGAAATCAAGGTCTTTTTTTTCTTAGGCAAAAAGTTGTTTTTATTGTCTCTTATGACAAAATCTATAAATTAAACCCTTGAAAATGCAGATCCTGTTAAATTTTTTTTTGAAAAATCACATAAAACTATATACATATATATATAAAGAGAGAGAGAGCATAATATAAAGCATTAATTAATTGTTTTGAAGGAGCAGGACACTTAATTTGCTAAGTGTTGTAATGAATGTAATCAATCTTTGATGGGTGCTATTCTGAATACAGATGAAGTGTAATGCTGGATGAGAAGTTGATAATGATGACACTTTTTTCATTTTTGATGAGAAGCCATCTTTTTCCTGGTAACTGATCCTGTCAGTATGTGAAGATTGAGCTTGGCTAATATTTAATGATGCCACACTGGCACTGATACAAGCATTATTATTCAAACATAATTGCAAGATTGAAGATGCAATTAAAATGGCTGTAACACTGACTTGTTTTGGATGTACTAGAATCAAATCAATGTCTAATACAAGACACATTGACAGATTGATTACATTTATTTAAAAAACACAAAACAATGCTTCTTGTTAATATTATTTTGTTGTTTCGAGCAATATTGTGCACCATGCACTAACAGTGAGCTGTGAATCTGCAGAGACCACCCACTCTCTCCAGATAGCTAGTTTCTGTTCAGCCAAACGTTTGGCAGGACATACAGCTTTTGTGTTTTGTGTTGCTTACTGTCACGAATAAGTTTACCTCAGTTTGAATAAGACCATTTACATAGTAGAGGACATATAATGATCGTTTGATTTATTTGCACTAGTTATATCATGATTAATTTGAATTAGTTACTTAGTTTTTATTTACTTGTGCATTTGTTGTTTACAACAATGTTGCAAAAATTCAAAAGTTGTCTTTTACCTCAAGAATAAAAAAGAAAATATTTTGCCTGAAAAAAAAATCATATTTATCACTATAAACATTTTTGAGGACTGTGGCATTCACAAAATATTTTTTCAATTAAACACATCTGGATAAATTGCTACGAATTAATTTATCATATTTCCAGACGTTGTTTTGTGATTTATATACATACAGTATATTTCATATATATATACAGTATATTTCATGATTTTTCACACTTAATTTTCAAAAGATGTACAACTTTACAATTTGACATTTCTACATATTGCTTTTGTTTTATAATGAGAATGAGTTTTTCGCAATACAATAATGAGAATGGTGCGAGAATGGGTTTAATTATCGAAAAATTTAAATCGCAGTGCAATAAAAAAGTCTTAATGGACTTAATTTGCAGAGTATCATTTCATTATTTTCATTC
Source organism: Sinocyclocheilus anophthalmus (assembly GCA_018155175.1). Classification (NCBI taxonomy): domain Eukaryota; kingdom Metazoa; phylum Chordata; class Actinopteri; order Cypriniformes; family Cyprinidae; genus Sinocyclocheilus; species Sinocyclocheilus anophthalmus. The sequence continues at coordinate 50,844 of JADLZN010002638.1, forward strand.
TGGGATGAAATATAACCTGGACATGTCCTTGATGGTTTTGTGAGTTTCTCCCAAAGACATTATGTAGTTGATATGTAAACTTGTATGTCATACAATGGATCTTCGTGGACAATTAGCGCTCTTGAGAAGTAATAACATGATGTGTGGATTGCATAGAGAATTTCCTCCCACTCTGAACAAGAGAAGTTTGGCAGTGCCCTGAAGCAATTATCATTATGGAATTCAGCAGTCATATCTAGATGCATCTCCAAAGATTTGATTTGGTCTGCCAAAAGCATCCTTTGGAGCAGGTCCATTTCTGTTCCTTCTGTTCCTAGATCACTCATTCGATCCTGTTTATTTGCGCTTGCTAAAACTTTGTCTAAGTCAAATGTGTCATTATAGCCAGTGAGTTTGTTGGCAAGACAAAACAGACATCCATTCTGCCGATCACATTCACAGACCGCTTTATCTGAGCCAGACTTCTATTGTATTTGTATCTGTTTATTTGTTCTGTTGTATTTACAATATGTGCTCTGGCAGTCACACAGATAAAACAGCAGGAGTATCTCGGAGAGCTGTAAAATCAGTGTGAGTGCAGTGGAGATAATGTGTCCCATAAAAAGCAAAGTGTCTCTTGTCCTCTAAGCGGTATGCGGTCACCCCAGAGCAAAGACACGGACACAACTTCTCATTCACTGCCACACATCTCTATCTCCCTCAATGCAAACAGAGGGATCAATCTCAAGCTCAGTGAGTCCAGTGATCATATCAGCATCTTAAAGGCACACAAGAAGAAAAGACGAGGGGAGGATACGGCAAACATTGCATCACATTTTCATTAGGGTCTGGTTTAGACAATGAGTGTGTTAATATGGCCTGATACTATCTGTAATTATCAAAATAACTTGCACAAGCACTTCCGCAGTAGAGACATACCCGAAGCTAAATAACTTATATCAGGGGTGCCCAAACTCGGTCCTGGAGGGCCGGTGTCCTGCAGAGTTTAGCTCCAACTTGCCTCAACACACCTGCCTTCAAGATTCTAGTATGCCTAGTAAGAGCTTGATTAGCTGCTTCAGGTGTGTTTAATTTTGGTTGGCTCTAAAACCGTTCAGACAACCGGCCCTCCAGCCGGAGTTGGGCCCCCTGCCTTATATGGAGAGGCACGGAAAATGGCTTCAAAAATGAAAAACCACTGAGCAATAGATCAAAAATTTGTCAGACACAGTCACTCCTCGTGTTTGGTAAGCCAAAGGAAAGCCAATCGTCTCATTAACTTCTAAAATTAAACAAAAACTGTTTAAAAATATCATTATGAGTGTGTGAGTATGAGCGCACGTAGCTTCCTCGTTCGTCTCTCAAAATCAAGCGCTTGACCGAGTAATAATCAACTAAGATACTGATCATACATGTTCTCTCTCAACTCTCACATCACTACTTTTACTTCCCTCTTTTGTAGAATTAGCTACTCGTTTGTCCATTTGGAGCGCTCTGTCATTTTACACACGCGTGTTCACCTTGGGATCATTTGTCCGCCAATTTCCTTAGATCACAGTCTGTTTTTTCCAACCCTGAATATAAGTATATTATATTGGACGCTTTGGTATGGTTGCAAGCTGTTCAACAAGTGCATTATTTCAGTAGTTGTTCATCTTGAAATGATCCAGACTCTAGTCACTCTGTAATATTTAAGATGTATCTAATTAAACGGAATCACTTGCATGGGTGTTTTTTTAATCAGGGACAGATTTTATTGTTCTGATATTATGCACTCAAGCAAATAACATCCGTAAACTATATATTCGATAGATAGATAATGTTAGATAGATATTAGAGAAAATATTAGATAGATAGATAATGATAGATAGATAGATCGCTGATGATAGATAGATCGATAGATAGATCGATAGATAGATAGATAGCTAGACAGATAGATTTTTTTTTATCTCCATTTTAAAGAGGATTTTCATCGTTGCGAATCTTTAGGGGAACATTAACTTATGCTTGTGTGATGAAAGTCTGAGAATGTCAATGTTTCATTATATTTGGTGCTGAAGTGTCATTTATCAAACGGTGTTCTCGATGCCGCCGGCTGCGGCTCTGACTGATACTGGCCGTTTTCTACTCCTTCTTTGGCAGCATCTTTTCTTTTTGTTAGCTTCCTCCTTCGTCTGTCTGTGGGCACTTGACTTATGCAATGTCAGATATGCATACTGCATCCTAGCGCCTTTTGCCATTCATTCCCGTGCAGGATGGGACCGTTGAATAATCAACTCTTCTCCGTGAAATTGTCAGCTTCATTAAATTATTCACGCATTGCAATGGGTACAGACAGGCTCTCCGCTGATGTTTTTGTATACTGTATGTCATGTCATTTGCACATTTAGATTTTTTTATTTTGCAACTGTTTGCCAAAGTTGTTTTTTTTTGTTTTTGTTTTTGTTTTTTTTTATTAAAATGGTAACATTTATAAGCAGATTTTTGTCATGATACTGAGAATTTTTGGAGAAACAAATTAACTTCTGCTTGTGAGTGGAAAAATCTGAGAACGTCATATGTTTTCATTTAGATTTGCAAATTAAAAAATTGTTTGTATGTTTGTAAGTTAATACTTACTGTTTCAATTATTTTCAATTATTTTTATCTTCATTTATTCAATCCTGCCATACCCTATTACTGATGAAATCCCACTTACTGACAAGTAGCACATCACCTTTCACATTATAGGCCACATTTTAATAATCAAGAGATCAGCCAGTATGTCACATTATGTTGACGATCACGTAGCCACTGTACCTGTCTATGTCGGCAACATTTGCATGTTTGATGGAGCGAGTAAGTCGTTTCATTCAGTTCCCATCAAAGAAAATGAGATTCAGAGACTCAGTAGTGTCTCATCACACTCATGCCATCTTGACTCTCTTTTTGCCTGTCAGGGTTTCTGTTGGTGTAGCCGTCAAGCATGAAGTGGAATTTGTTCAAGAAGAAGCCTGCAGCCATGGTGGGCCCCGAGCCCACAGGTGCCAGTGCCCTGACCATGGCCCCTGCTGTTTCCACACCTGCAGACAACTCCACTGAGCACCAGGGCCCAGTCAGCAAGAATGACGTTTTTGGTGACATCAAAAACAAGTTCCTCAATGAGATGGACAAGCTTCCACGTGAGTATTTGACTATTGTGCGATATTTCATAATCCCTAACCAGAGACCAACATTTCTAATGTACCTCAAGCTCCAAACTCAACTCAGATCTTCAGACTCTGCTGTTTAGTGTGTTGTATCTTTTCTAACCGATTGGACCATGTCAGGCTCTACTGTGCTGCCTAGAAACACCCTAGCCAACATAAAAGTCTGTCTTGACTAGGGCTGCCCCTGATTTTCTATATCAATATTCTCTACGATTTTTCTAGTCGGCTAGTAGTTGTTCATTTAAGCCATTACTAATTGCATGTCTATATTAATCTAATTTATTAAATATATACTGACAAGAATATGACTACGAATGTGTCGGGGAAAAAAGAGCTGGAGATATTTTAATTATTTATTAATAAACTAATGTTTTCTGAGTCATTGTTGGTTGCAGGGATGAAGTTGATGATTCTGACTCACCATCTCCATCATCGCCAGAGTGTTTTAGATTTTAATTGATTTGTTTAAAAGTAGACATTTCAAACTTTCTATAGATATATTTATCATATCTGTGAGGCAAGTAGCTATGGAATGCCGTTTCTGCCACTGCTTTAAAATAAAATAAGGTAATTTTTACTTTTTATCTCACAATTCTGACTTTTTTCTCCCAATTGCAAGTTATAAAGTCATAAGTGTGAGATCTAAACTCACAATGCTTAGAAAAAAGTCAGAATTGTGAGAAAAACTTGCAAGAAAAGGCAGTCGTGGCCTAATGAGAGTTAGACTTGTAACCCAAAGGTTGCAATGTTCGAGTCTCGGTACCAGCAGGGATTGTTGGTGGGGGGAGTGAATGTACAGTGCTAACTTCCACCTTCAATACCACGACTGAAATGCCCTTGAGCAAGGCATTGTACTAAAAAATTGCCGTTTTTTTTATATGATTGACTTTGGGCCAGATTTACTAACAGCTTGCACCAGCGCAAACAGTCTTTTGGTGTTAAAAAACTAATGTCAGGACTTACTAAAGACAGGCAGTGAAGAATTAGCACTGAAAAGGCGTGGACATGGTTATTTTTACAACTCACCTTATTGAATATGTATTTGTAGGAGTTTCTCTTTCGATCTGTAAATTTATGGGAGGAGAGTATTTAAATGAATCACGCAAGGTTATTACAGATTTGCGGCTTGTCATTCACTGGATTTGTGGCATTATTTAATGCCCAAAAAAAGCATGTCTTAAAGCAGGCGGTAATTTGCTCTGCTCTGGTAGATTGCACTGGTAATTATGGGAATGAGATGTTGCGTCTTTGTTCATTAATGTGCGCATTGTCAGTAAATCACACGCAGAATTTTCCCCTCCCATCTGCTCTTTTGTCGGAAGTGCGCTCTAACTCTAATTTTGCCTGTTTGTAATGTGGCCCTAGAACTTGCACTCATGCAACTCAGAATTGCGAGGCGTAAACTCGCCAATGCGAGAAACGTCAGAATCGTGAGATAAAAAGTCACATTTTTTATTCATTGGTGGAAACAGGATTCCATAAGTATAGCCTATACGGTGAGTTTAGTTTCATTTTTGTGATGTGCTTCAGTTCACGGAGACCGAGACAGCAAAAAGCGCATCCTGTTTGTTTTCTTTATTTTACATGTTTTGTTGTTATTGTCATGTATAAAATACAAGTTGCCACCTTTAACGTTTCAAATGATACATTACTTGTATCTGCATGAGCAAAAATGACGGCATATTTTAGGTTGTTTCCACTTGTTTCCAAAATGCAAGTGATCGTGTCGGTGCTTCCATGTCATGCAGTAGCATGTTAACAGCTTCCACATTTCGCACAAACTCTAGGATATCTAATATTGCGTTTATCTAGGTTAACGTAAGAGTGAGCAGCCGTGTAAAGTTGCCTCTACTTATGTTTCATGTTCAAATGATAAGCCATATATGAGGTCAGTGAATGATATGCTATGGGCTAATTACCAGGGGTGTTGTTAGGCCCTTTTTAGTGGGGCTTCAGCTGCGGATTCTCCCCGTCTTTTAGTCAGCGTTATTCAGCGTGTTCTTGGCACAGTGATAGTGTCAGAAGCACAGGACAAGGTGTGTGCATTTATGGATAGATTGTTATGATATCTCCATCTGTGCAGTTCTTTGTCATAAATGCAGTTTACATAATGGGATGTAGGAGCATTACAAAACATTTTTTTCATCCACGGTAAAGTTTTCACTGCATTCACCCTTTATCACACCTACATTGTTTCCTCTAGTGAAAATGGAACGTGAAGACAAACTTCTTTTAAAAATTTTGTTTTAAAATTGAAACATATCATTGTGGATGTGGCATTAGATGAACATCATGCACAGAAATGATTAAAGACACAATCACACTGTAAAAATGATTTGTTGGTTTAAATTAAGTAGCCTAACCTGGTTGCCTTAAAATGTTGATTTAAACTAAAGAATTGATTTGACAAAATATTTGTGAAAAGTTATGATAATAAATCATGTAAATATTTTTTAAAGTGATGACAGACAGCACTCAGTCAATGTATTAATTTAAACTGCTTATCATAGTGAATGACAGGGACAGAGACACATCATGTGGAGTTATTTCATTCTGCTAAATAATGACCCAGCAGATGATTGTGACATTTATAGCCTAAGAGTAAATTGATTTGTGGTTTTTGATGTCACTTTGAATTATAGAAGTGGCAAATTGATAGATCTATGTGTTGTTATGTTATTAATTAATTTTTTTTTTTATAAAAAAGGAATGGTTTAAAGGGGTCATGAACTGCCTTTGTTTTTTATTTCGTAAGGTTCCTCTGAGGTCTACTTATGTTATCAAGATTTTTTACATCAAAAAACATAATTTAGAGGTAATATTTTCTGTCCTGTTTTAACCCCCCTCATCAGAACGCTCTGCTTGAATAGGGGTAGACTCAGAAGTAAATGCCCACTGCTATGATTGGCTGATAGTTGTTCAATTCAATTCAAGTTTATTTGTATTGCACTTTTCACGATACCAATCGCTGCAAAGCAGCTTTAACAGCAAACTATGAATGTTTCTACATTACATTTAGTAGTAGGTTAGTGGTGACTATGGCAAATGTACAAAGTCATCGTTTAGTTACCATTACACATAATCAAAATTACGGTGAACCCATTACTGCAATGATTATATTTTGCGATTAAACTTTGTGATGTGCAATTAATGTTGCTTTATAGCAACATTTGGTAGTTTTGTGTTTTGTCTGAGGGTTGGCATCATCTGAGGTCTCTGGGGGGGTTGGTATCATCTCTTTTCAGGTGTTCGGTCATCTCAGACCTTCGTGAGGGTTGGATCCAGACTGAAGCTTATGTAATTGCTAGTTTCCTCGGGATGCAATCCCGTGGCAGTTGATTCAGTACAGCTGAAGTACAAAAAGTTACAGATCATTATGTGCATGCTTTCTAAAAAAAAATATTCTTTAAAAAATCTAGATTCAAACCGAGAGAGTGTGTCTGAACCCCGAACGTTCTCAGGAAGGCTATTCCAGAGTTTGGGGGCCAAATGTGAAAAAGCTCTTCCTCCTTTATTGGACTTTGCTATCTTAGGTATTACCAAAAGTCCAGAGTTTTGTGACCTTCGGGAGCGTGATGGATTGTAGCGTGGTAGAAGACTAGTTAGTACGCAGGAGCTAGACTGTTTAAGGCCTTATAAGTTAAGTGTAATATTTTGTACTGATGCGGAACTTAATAGGTAGGCCATGCAAGACTGTAAAATGGGTAAATTATAATTTTTTCTTGACCGGGTACGGACTTTTCTTACTCACACTTCATTTTGGACTATCTGTAGCTTTTTTATTGAAGATGCAGGACAGCCACCTTGCAGTGCATTACAATAGTCAAGTCTAGAGGTCATAAATGCATGAACTAGCTTTTCTGCATCATAAACAGGTAACATGTTTCATAACTTGCTTCGACGATACAAATGCTTTTTTGTAACATGGGAAATATGATTTTCGAAAGACAAGTTGCTATCTAATATAACAACCAGACTTTTGACTGTAGAGGAAGTAACAGTAAATCCGTCTAGTTGCAAATTGTAATCCAAGAAATTCTGTGTACTGTTGTCCCCTTGGTCCCATAGTAATATCTCCTATCTTTTCTGAATTTAAAGGGGTCATATGATGCGATTTCAATTTTTCCTTTCTCTTTGGAGTGTTACAAGCTCTTGGTGCATAAAGAAGATCTGTAAAGTTGCAAAGACTAAAGTCTCAACTCCAAAGAGATATTCTTTATAAAAGTCAACTACGCCTAAAACGGCTCGTTCTAACACACCACACATATCTACGTCACGATGTGGGAAAATTTGCATAACACCCCCCCAATGTTCACGCAAAGAAAGAAGACGTAACTTTAATTCTCCTGTAGGATTGTTGCTGTGCCTTTGCTGCCACCGCCTCTGCCATGTTGTGAAGACGCTGTGTGCTTTGTTGTGAAGCGAAACTACTTTGTTTGGCCTTCCAAAAGAGGACGATATCCGCTTCGTCATGCCTGGAGCTGATCCGTGCTGGTTGCTGAGGAAATACATCAACTTCGCGCTGTGGATCGCCAGATCGGCTTTCACCGTGGATGAAGCGGAGTCCGGCCCGGAGTCGTCACATGTGGTTGCCACAAGCCCACTGGACGCTCCTTCGTCGAATCTGCCAGCCGCGCCATTCTCAAGCCCGCCTGCCGCCGCTCACTCAAGCCGGCCTCTGTTCACTCTAGCCCGCCGTGTGTTTCGTCGTGAAAGCGAAACTACTTTATTTGGCATTCCAAAAGAGGACACGACTATATACTCTTGGTTAAGGTTATTTACCACACGGGGGGGTTCGAAAGTGTCAACACCCAAATATTCAGATGTCCATCGCATTTTATGGCTGCCTGTTTCCTTATCCTGGTAAGTGACTAACAATTCCAGCCTGTTTCTGACTCACAGACTGTAGTAGTTTTTTTTATTTAAAGATTGCCCGCGTTCAATGCGAGTTTTTGAGCAGTGTAGAGTGGCGCTTGTTTTTTGTCATTTCTCCGATTACAAATGCTGACATGGTTTTATGTTTATGCGGCGCGATGCAAATCTACGCGTACAAAGACAGTATAAGTCATTATACTCCATAATTATGTCCCTGCTGGATGCAACAAATGCCTCGTTTATAATGTTTTTTTTTTATGTTTTTGTCTCGTTGCTCCGGCCGAACAGGGCATCACAATATGGTAAAGGGCATAACATTTCCGTCACACGCTTGAGGTATTCGGGGGGAAAAACAATAAAAAAATGCTAATCACAATGCACTGGATAGCTGGCCAATCTGAGCACACCTTGCTTTTCAGACCGATTAGTTTTGTAAAAATCGACGCGTTTCAGAAAGACCGGGCATAGAGGAGAAACAATAATGTACAGTTATGTGGAAAATAATGTGTTTTTTAAAACCTTAAACCGCATAAACATTTCAATTACACCAATCAACAAATAATGTTATTTAATAGCATCATATGACCCCTTTAATAGGAGAAAATTATTGGTTATCCAATCTTTTACATTTTAACACACTCTGTTAGCTTAAATAATTAAGAAGTTTTACAATAAACCGACACGGCGGAACTGCTCTGGCCATACGGAGGCTGGACCGCCCTCGGAGTATTGGTACCACTCACCTTCTCAAAAAGCGTTCCAAAACGTAGCGGTGCGCTACAGTTGGGGTCTGCTACTTCAGCGCGTTTGAAAACCTGGGTTCCATCCCTGCGTGGCGTCACTGACGCCCTGCAGATCAATGTGAGTCAGGCCTGTGTACAGCCCTGGCCCCCTGGAAGAACGTCTCCCTTCTGGGATTGAACAGTTGTTGTCCATGAAGGAGGTTTGCAGCAAGGCAGTTTGTCACACACAGCGGACATCCACTCCGGCTGGGGGGGCTGGCGGGTGCATAGATTTCGGCCACCTGGTCGCGTATGCGTAAAAAAGGCTTCCCACATCACTGCCTGGAAATGCAATCAGTTGTCGACCTGTTCAGTCCTTCCTGCAGTCCCTAAGGTGCACCATTCTACTCTGATCAGAACAACATGTCTGTGGTGTCTTACATAAATCGCCAGGGAGGCCTCTCCTAGAAGCGTCTCTTCACTCTGGTAGAGTGCTTCTTAGAATGGGCTCAACTCAACCTGCACTCACTAAAGGCAGCGTATATACCGGGCATATTGAACCAGGGAGTGGACATGTTATCATGGAGCAATGTCCCCTCAGAGGAGTGGACTCTCCATCCGCAGACGGTTCAGAGGATATGGGAGATCTTCAGCGAGGCCGAGGTGGAACTCTTCGCCTCAAGAAGACAACTCTCACTGCCCAATTTACATTTTTCCCAATTTACTACTTACTAACTGCCCCCAAGACAGGGCGACGTTGGCCCACGAATTGCCCAACCTCCTTCTTATGCTTTCTTTTTCCCCTTTCCCCTCGTCGCTCTGATTGCACAGGGTATCAGCGGTAAGGGAACAAAAATGCTAGAGGTTCTCCTGTGGCCCCCCATTGATGAACCAGCTTTGGCTTCACAAGCTAACTCGCTATTGGATAGTGGCCCCTTATCTGTTTCCCTGAGGAGCTCCTCCTCTCAGCGAATGGGACAATATGGCCTCCTCGTCCTGACCTATGGGCCTGCACCTCTGCCACTCGCAGGCAGCCTTCGAACCTCCCAGAAAACGAGTCTTAAACACAGTTTCGTGCTAGAGCCCCATCTACGAAAACCCTCTACGCCTTAAAGTGTCTTTTTCTTTTTTCTTGGAGTTCCGCTCCGACTCTGCTGGGGTGTAGGCCATCAGCGCGAAAAAGCCTAGGTTGCTCCCAGAAAAGATTCCAATTATTACAAAGAGCAGTTTCTGTTCGTTACACCATGACAATAACCATTAATTTAAAACAAAAAGTCTACTGAACCTTTTGTGTCCTCGTCGATACGTGGGAAACGGTCCTGACATGATGATCGTCATCGCGGGCGATCTGCTGCATTTAATGAAAATCTCGATCAGGCTCCTGAAGTCCCTCTTCTAAAAATAGACGATAAAGAATTAACATGACAGAGCTTCAACGCAAAACACGCGGCAGCAACACGTTTATGTATGTTTGACAGCGTACATTCCTCAAATGGACGCCGCTGTGATTTAGGTCAAAAACACATAAATACTCATATCAAACGATCTGTTTAACAGACAAAGCAATAGTGAGCACGTAATAAATCCTTTTGACACAAGACCTTGTGTGGCTGCGATATCGGATCCAATGTAGTCAGCACAGCATTGTCTTTTAGTTTCAATCTTTCTGAAAATCCTGTGTCCAATTGTGTCTTTTTAGAAAACGAATCCGCAGTAAAATGAAGTGAACAAAGGACCAAGTTCTTACTGATGCAGTCTGGAACTTCATTAAAAATAAAGTTAATCAAATAAAGTTTATCATTTGGTTTCTGCATAGACCTGTGTTTGCCTCTCTCGTTATTCATCTACTACATGTGTGAATCGTGGTGGGGCTAAACAGGCAGCGTTGTAGAAGCAGGCTTTGATCTTCTTCTGCGGAGGCGGTGCTTAGTCACTCTATTACATCATAGAATCGTACATTCCACAACCATATTGTCCTGTGGTTTTGACAGACTGCCTTCAATATAAGCTGTTTCTAGACTAACAAGAAAGTTTTGAGTTCTGAAACTTACAGGATGTTTCTATAGCAAAATTACCTCTTATTTATCAAAAGATCAAGGAAATTTTGATTTCTCAGTTCATGACCACTTTAATATATAGAGCAGATTAAACATACTGCCTAACTAGACAATTACAGTAATATAAGGTTTGTCCATTCTAAATAAATATAAATGAATATGATCTGGTTAGTTTAAATAATTTGAAATCAAATCAATATTCAGGGGTTGACTTTATAGGTATAGAACCTATTGTATGTATTGTTAAACAGTATAAACACTTAAACAGTTTTTTTTTATCATACTCTCATTGTGGATTGAGTCCCCCTAATATGGAAATCCTAGAATCGCCCCTGGTAATTACCTCAAGGACCAGTCATTAACAATCAGGGGGTTTTTTTCTGTGACTAAAAGACTAATAACATTTTGGTCCACTAAGCCTCTTCTCATCAACCAGCGTTTAGTCTACTATGAAGCCTGATTCTAAAATGTCATTGTCTAGAATATGCCTAAAGCTATGGCTTTACAGTTGCATACACTCATACAAGCAGTGAGTATGAGTGTAAATAAACTTGTAACAAACTTTAGTCCTGTTCTGTATTGATGAAGGTAATGGTGAAGACAAACACCGCTCTCTTAATGACCCTGATAAATCTGGATTTGTATTTCCAGCCTCTGCTCCTCCATCTTTCTCTGTCCTTCTCTTTTAGTGCCTCCATGGGCCATCATCGCCATCGCGATCGTAGCCGTGGTCCTCATTCTCACGTGCTGCTTCTGCATCGTTAAAAAGACCTGCCTTAAGAAGAAAAAAGGCAAGAAGGGAAAGAAAGGCAAGGGAGACATGGGAATGAAGAACATGAAGGGAGGAGAGGTACGAACACCCGACACCGGCGCTCTTCAGCCTTAAAGGGATAGTTCACATCAAAATGAAATATTTATATCATACTTACTCATTCTGATGTTTCGGCTCTGTATCTCTTTCTTTCATGACACAAAATGAGACGTTATGGAAAAAAATGTACAAGCTGTTCTTTTAGATAAAACGAAAGTAGATGGTAAGCTCCAAAATGATATAAAAATTCAGATAATAATGTCATACATGTGCAGCTTGAACATGTTTCTAAACATCTCCTTTTATGTCTCACAACAGAATGACTTGAGAGTTAATAAATGATGTCTAAATTTACATTTTGGGTGAACTATTCCTTTAAACCAGTAGGATAGACAGAAAGATTAATATTTTTCCACTTGCTAATTTCCGTCTGCTGCTAATGAGTTTAATAGGGTTCGATACATATCTAATCTGAATCTTTCCCTTGTTTAATGCCTTTAACAATGCAATATATTTGAAAGACTCAGCAACGGTCTGTTTTAAAAAATGGCTGTGTTACTACCTCACATATCCTTAATATAGCTTCTAGGTCAAGCAAATGGATGGTTGGTATTTTGGAAAGATTTTTTAGCCATTTAATATTCATGGAATATAAAATATTCAGTGTTGTACGTCATTTTCTGCCTGTAAAGCAGGAAAGCTACATGAAAGATTTCCCGCCACGTCATTTCATTTGCCGTGTTCGTATAATTTGGTTTCCAAAAGAATGTATGTGCTGTTAATCTCTTGTGCTTTTGTGTTAAAAATGACACATTTTCCAGCGAACGCACAGCAGCACTAAATCTTTTTTTATCTGTGCTGGAAGTATAATAGCTGAATAGCTGAAGAGTTTTGCTGTATTTGCCGTGTTGTGTCAGATCCCGCTGTGTGCTGTATGTTTGCTATTGTGACAAGCTAATTTCCCTTTGGGAATCATTAAAGTTTTGCCTGTCATATAATATATCATTTTCTATATAAAAAAACTCTCAGAAAAACTTAGATGTGCATAAGCACCATCAAGACAGGCTTATTATTTATGGGAGACCAGGGTTTATTGTAACATATTTTTTTCCGTTCATAACCTACTGTGTACTGCATATTTATCTGCTAGATTTTTGTACAGTATAAGTGCCATTTACTGTATATGTGGCAAAAGTAACTCTTTAATAGACTTATAAAGAGAATGACTAGAATTGATATTGAATTAAATATTCATATCACTGTTAATATAAATACAAATATATAAAATAATAGTAAACAAAATGCCTAAAGAAATTTCATTTGGTACAAAAATGTAAAAAATAATCAATTTAACTATAATTGAAATATCGTTATACATCATCAAATCAGGCTTATTATAGAGAACTAAGCTAAAATAAAAAAAATTGTTTGTTACTGAAATAGAATTAAAACTACTATAAAACCAATATTGCATTTTTACTAGTTGCAGAAGCAACATTTTTTTTCTGTTCATATTTTTTCACTAAGAATAAAACAGAACTGAGTAATACAATCAAAATAATGATCGGCAATATTTTAACATCCTCTCCCCATTGCAAAAACACAACAAAATTATTAAAATTAAATATTTAGATGCTATGCTAGAAACATATATTTTAAATATTCAAATTTTTGTTCAATTATCCAATTGTAGTAGTATTGTTTTATTTTGTTATTACTAATATATATTATATAATACATATATACTTATATAATATAATATTATATGATAGTATATAAAATATACTTTTATAATAATAATAATAATAACTCTTGTTAACTGATGATGTCATGATACAATTTTTTTTTTTTTTAAATGTACGATTCAAGACATTTAAGGGGTTACAGTTGCCCTCAGTCTCCCGTACTGTACAATAAAAGTGCCTCAAATGTGCCTCTATGTTATTTGTTTCTCAGATTTCTTTGGCTAAATTTGATGTTTGTATTAGCCAATAACGTAACATGTTTATTTAAACCAAAATGTGTCATTTTTGATACATGTCCATTAAGTGTTACTTGATTTCCTCTGCTTGATTCTGTCTTCTGTGAGTTCAATCTCTCCCTCTCTCTCTATTTCTTCATCTCTCTATCCTTCCCGCTTTATGTCTGATATGTGCTCCGTGTATCTTGACTGTGCTGGACCCGTCTTCTCACGGTAGGTGTGACATGGCTTGCAGCACCCCTCTCTGACTGCCTGGTGTAAGCTCAGACCAGGGCGGGGGAACTGGGCTATGAAAACTGGCTGGGAATGAACTCTTTGGCTTCTTCTTGAGTCTTGCAAGCTACAGGGTGCTGAGGTTGCTTGAGGAGCTAGTTTGGGGTTGGTTTGGGGAGGGCTCGCTTTCCACCAGTTTGACATGCCACATGAACAATGGGGAGTACACACAAACGAGTAGAAGGAATGGCCCTTTAGAAGTGGATGTGCATTTGGTTATGAACTTAAACTTCATCCTAGCTTACTGAGAGACACCAACACACCAATCCTCACTAACATGCATGTTGAAAGGGTACGGTTGGAGATTTGTCCTCTAAAAGCTGCTCCACCTATTGCAAATCTGTCCCTTAAATGATCTTAAGTTATGCAACATACATGTATCTTTATATATTGTTTTCTTAAAGCAGTTAACTGGCAGCAAAAGAAACCAAAGACATGTCCAGATGAGGTGAAGCAGCATTTGAGACAATGCCCAATGCATGCCCTTCATACAGGCACCAGTGATTGACCATGACTTGACTTGAGAGTAACTTTCCTGGACGACCCATTGTGTGCAAAGATGCAAAGAAACTTTTCTTTTCTTCCTGAAATGTAGAGATGAGTCGTGGGATGAAGTGGTTGCGTTGGGACCAGCCGTTCCCCATGATAAACTGTTTATATGAGTTTAGTTGTTTTACTTGCTTTTGTTGTGTGTGTGTGTGGGTGTGTGTGTGTGATGTGTGTGGGTGTGTGTGTGTGTGTGTTTTTTTTTTGTGTGTGTGTGTGTGTGTGTGGTGAGGGAGATAGAGAGAGAAGAGAAAAATTGTTAAGGGGGATTGTGTATAGTTTGATGTTCGAACTCTTAATGTAACGATGCTGAATACGTGACCTCTCTGAATTGAGAGATATTTTAAGCAGTAGCGAGCTATAAAGTGTGGTATCACTCCATACTGCAAAAAAAAAAAAAAAAAAATGGGATCCTGATGGGGCCGACAACTGATTGCTGATGATCTCAAACCAAATGATAACATATTTTTGGATGACTCTATCCCTATAAGACAGCAGTTTGGGTAAAATATAAGCCCCCCAAAAAGATATCCATTTTTACATTCAAGTTTTTTTTTCCCTTTGGAAGAGAATTACTCCACTCAGTTGCATTTATTATGCAAAGAAATGTTAATTATTTTATTTAATCAACCAGTGGTGTGTGTTTGGGGCAACCAATGACAGATGACATGGTAAACCTGTTTGAAATCAATCATCTTTGCAATTCCACAAAGCTAGTGGTGCAGAAATTACACACTTCTCCTTTGATATCTCACTGCCCTGAGAACTGAACAGAGGTTTAATTGAGCATGTTTAAATTGTCTTCATTGTTAATAATTCCACTTAATGTGTATACATTTTACTGGTTTCTCACTAATAAAGCACATCATAAATTTTGGACACATAATAGGCTAGTGTTTTTTTCTTGGGGCAGTGATTAGCACCTAAAAAAGTTAGGCTGAACAGGTTTAAATTAGGAACATAAATCATAATGCAATAAACATGGTTAATCATGCTGATTTGATCACAGGGTTGTTGGTGCAAATAATTGTTTATTGTGAGTGATTGATTTCTCCTCCACTGTTTTTTATTCCATCTGCCACCTTTACTAAGATGAATGTGCTGTAACTTAGCATGACTGCCTCTGAATGCTCAATGCAAGTCTCCTGAAGTTACGTAAGAGAACCACTGCATACTTCATATTAGCAGTACCACATTATTCCGTTACATCATTAATCATCCTCCAGATTTAATGCCAGCATCTTTTTATTCACTATGTCTTGAACAATTATGCAATCAACGAGGAATATTTTCAGACTTTGCATTTTGTGGCTTGGCATGCATGAATGCATTCTATCCCGTCAGTTAAGATATAAGAAATGTGCGTTTTTTTTTATGTGCGTGTGTGAAGAGTGTGTGTGTGTTTTTGAGTTTGCGTGTGTTTGTATATTTTGGGGTGAGTGGTCAGGAAGGACGAATCCTCCCCCCAAGCATTTTTTGTTCTATTTAGAGACATTCTGATTCAACTCTTTTCGTTCATCTTGTATTCTTGTATTTCTTTTCTTCTCTTGTTTTT
The DNA here is from genome assembly GCA_018155175.1 of Sinocyclocheilus anophthalmus. Lineage (NCBI taxonomy): Eukaryota > Metazoa > Chordata > Actinopteri > Cypriniformes > Cyprinidae > Sinocyclocheilus > Sinocyclocheilus anophthalmus. The sequence goes on from JADLZN010002638.1 coordinate 66,831, forward strand.
CCCAAAGCTAAAGCAGACATCTCCTTCTATGTAAGCTAATATTTGCTGTTTCATTAGCATTGTGTTTGAGGCTGCATAAATTCTTCAAAGTGCATAACAAATCTCAGAAATGCTTGATCTGATGAACAGTCGCAGCGGGGATCCGGTAATGCTGTTAGATGTTCCCACGTGGATGAGCTTGCTGGGGTCACTACTACCCCCAAAGCAGTGTTAGTCATGTAACAGGGTTATGTACTGTGTTAACTCCATCTCTTTCAGAGGACACAAATGCTAGGCTAGCAGAGAGAAACTTTCGGTTATCAGCATATTGTCTGGTCTACTTTACCGCTTACACCGTGTCCTAACCAGTGTGATGCGATAAGATTTCAGAGACAAGCAATTTGTTCACAAAAGATGTGTCATGGTTATGTGACGTGAAAAAAATCCATCAAAAACCACAGCCAATCAGAACAGTCTGTGGGCGGAGTCTCTCCGTAAGTGCACTACGCTTATAACAACATGGATGAGTACATAATCTAATTTGTAAATATTAAACCATTTTACCATTATTAAAAATGCATACTGAGAGACTGATGCAATCTTTGTTATGAATACACTTCACACTGAGTTCAGTTTATGTTTCTTTTAATTTATTTCAAAGCAGGGTACTGTAGGTGATTTGGTTGAAAAACAAATTTTTTTGTTATGCTGGTTGAAAATCTTTTCACAACCCTATAACAATCACTAATGGTGTGTTCACACCAAAAGTGAATTTAATTTAGTGCTGTCAAACGATTAATCGCATATCGCCATCCCAAATTAAAGATTTGTTTACATGATATATTTGTGTACTGTGTATATTTATTATGTATAAATAAATGCACACATACAGCATATATTTTGAAAAATATTTACAGGATTTACAGTTATATTTTATTCATATAAACTCATCCTAATTATCCATTATAAATTATATCTAATAGTACCTAGCTATTTTTCTATAGACAGGCTGTATTTAGATACTAATACTAGACTGTACCACACCATACATGTAAACAAAAACTTTTATTTTGAATGCAATTAATCGCGATTAATCGTTTAACAGCACTAATTATGTTTCGTGCGCGTGAGAGCATACAAAGTCAATTTAAGACCTGAATAGGCACGAGTTTGCGCGGCGACTCGAATCCCGCAATTGGATGATTGTGATTTGCTGCAAACGCACAAAAGTATATCCGTAATCGTGTCTATCCACACAAGGTAACTTTTTTTAAGTTGAGCTAAAATTTGCATGATGCTTGTCCGCAATCACCGAGAGCTTATTGACCTTCCGTTTTGCCACATCCGTTTATCAGAAAATGTGTGTATTTTAAAGTTTTTTAATCATGCAAGTGATGTCAAAAACATCCCGCGAGTAAACTAGAGCGAGTAACGCGATGCAAATATGCGCTTCACGTTTGGTGGCACCACCATTATTTGTGGTCAATTGTTATATTGTCTTGTAAGGCGTATGAGCATACATGTTTGTTCCAATCGTTTCCTCCTCGGTCCGAGGGCTACGATAGCTTTTCTACTTCCTTCAACGCACGTATTTGCATACCTCCGTGCCCCCTTGTTCGCGACATCATATCGTCCTCATCAGTGTTCTGTTACGCTACTGCAGACCGAGCAAGAATGGAAAGCGTTATTATTGTAATATTATGTGTTTTGTACTGTAATGTTGTTTGTGGTTTTTGTTTCTCCCGCTGATGAGACATGAGATAATCTGACCGTTACTTCAACCGCTGGCACACCCATCTCTGATTCATGACCTGGTTAGCCTCTGGTCTGCCTGGCGCGGTCATGTGTTTTGAGAGGCGTGGTTTGGCCGATGCATTATGCAAGGAGGTGGATCTTCTCTTTAAAAGCGTAGCTTGAATAGTGCTAGCCTCCCCGAATTGCCTACCTCCTTTTACGATCTAAGGTAATTTATCATCACTTTTAATATGGCTATAAAGGTCACGCAAAATGATATTCAAACTCACGTTACACAATTCTAGCTTTATAGTCTGTATGCTGTTAATACTATACTAACTGTTAATAGAATTGTTGCTTATATAGAGTCACTCATCACTGTAGCTGGTTAGGACAAAAACTCTTAATAACACTGAAAAGATGTTTTCATCACATGTCGCAGCATCACGTCACATCTGGTTGGGACACGGTATTATTCTGGACCAAGAGTGCTAATCTAGAAAGGGAAAAAACATCTGACAAACATATAAAAGTGATCAAATTCAAGTTAGTTTATTTTATTTTTTTATCTCGTAGGGATTGGAAAATCTTAAAGTTGCAGTTCACCCAAAAATGCTGTCATAATTTACTCAGATGAGCTCATGCTTTCTGTTTCCAAAATCCTAGATTCACTCATCGAAAAAAAAAAACAAAAAGCTGTTTTTAAATGAAATCTGAGAAGTCCTGAAAGCTCCGTTCCCCAAAACCTCTGACACCTTCACAAGTTCATACAGTATCTTTGACATATTTTACTCTAATAAAACGGAGCTTGATATAGTGTGTTAGATATATGTGTTGATTATGTTCATTGTGAATAAAAGCTAAATAAATCTGCATTATTCCGAGACTTGTTAAGTGCTGGATTCATAATGGATTTTATAACTTTATACGCTTTTCAAAGATCCTATGTTTTGGTGGACACGGATTTTCAGTAGACGCGATACAGAACTCTCTCAGATTTTCATTACAACCATGTGAATGTTGTTTTAAAGATGATTGGGAATGTTTTATCGTTTTGAAGATAATTTTGACAGAATTTTCATTTTGGGCGAACTATACCTTTAGACTGGTGATAAACCAGGATGGAAATATCTCATTCAGATAATGGTACATTTGACAAACAGTTATACAGAAAAGACAGGAGAAGTTAATGTACTTTACTCAAAAGTAATAAGTACAGACTGTTTCCAACAAAGTACAATATATAGATGTGCACACAGATCACATTTATTCGCTTCTAAGTGCTTCAAACTAAATTTCGAACAAGATTTGATCTCACAGACCTCACATAATTTGGCAAATCCAGTGACAAATATGCTATACACTGCCCATATAATCCAAATTACTGGAAGAATTTTGTTAACAAAGAATGTTTCATAGACTCTCATGTTTCTTCTTTTATGATTACACTATTATGTTTAATTTAATCTAAAAAGTCATGTTATAGTATATTTTGCAATATGTAGCACACACAATAGACAACCTTGTCAAGTAATATTCAATTACAGCACAGGGCACAAAAGTAGTAATTACAACAGAATCATTAAATGACCATATAAGTTCATTAAGATTCATTTCAGCTTTTTCCCATTGTCATTTTGAAGAGCAGCAGGACCGTGAGAAATGATGATGTGTAAAATAACACTTATTCTGCTCTTGTACAGTGATCTTTAGTTGTCTGTCTGCCAAACGTTTCTTCCAAATTGTCCTTCATTTTACATTGTATATGTGGGCTGATATGAATATTGGCTTTAAAGCACCAACACTTTGCTTCTGTATCGTCTAAATCTTTCTTCCTGTGCAAAAGCGAGTCCTTTAGACTCAGTCATCATTTCTCAGGGTTTTATTATACCCTGCAGACTCAGAATCAATTCATGGACAGACTGCTTCAGAAAGACTAGAAGCCTTATGTCTGTCTTTCCCTCTACAAAAGTAATGTAGACGATTGCAAATGGTGTCATGAAAGGAAAAGTGAAATCAAGTCATGTTGCTATGAAGGTCATCGCTGACACAGTTACATACAGTAACACCCGGGTGGTTTGACACCTGGCAAACTTCAGGTAAGCGGAGACATGGCCCGACAAACCATGTTTGGGGAACATCATTTACCTTCCTTTGCCTTTGCTCTAGTTTCTCCTCTAACGTCCATCTGTGCTTTTGACTCTCCAGAAACAGGACGAGGATGACGATGAAGAAGATATAGACATGGGAATAACTGAAGAGAAAGAGGAGGAACCGAAAGAGAAGGAGAAGCTCGGCAAACTGCAGTTCTCCCTTGACTACGACTTCTCTGACAACAAGGCAAGACCACTTTATGCTTTACAGTATGTTTAAACACATCAGTTTGAATATGTAAGTGAATTATGTCTTAATATTTCTGTCTATCAGTTGACATTAATGCCCAGACTTTCCTAGATTTGTCCTACATACACATAACATTAACATTTGTATGAACATACTATGCAGTTTTTTGTATTTGAAGTATACATCAAGTGCATATTTTCATATTCTAAAAAAATATTTTAATGTACAGCAAGCTGAGTGAAACATATCTCTATACAGAAACTAAACACCTAGAAGTGCTGGCATGAATTGGATACCACATGATGACATTTTATCCAATGATTGTATAAAGCTATTCCTAAGGTTGTTTTAAAAAAAAAACTGAAACCCCCTGTTTCAGCACTGGTTAATTCTCACCGGTTTTAAAAAATGCTAAAAAAGTTGGCGTGGTGCGTCAGTCGGAGGGGGTATAGGCTTAGATCTCTGCCACAATTCTGCGCGCGAAAGATCATATTTTGAGCGTGAATTGAGTTTTGTGGAGAAAACGTTCGTTTCGCAAAGAAAATGTATTTCGAGCGCACGAAAATCAATTTAGCATTTAAAATACATTTTTGGATGTGTGCAAACCTTCTCTTTTGCATGTGCAACGTTTCACTAGCTTGCTCCCTTGATGCCAGCCTTCAGTGCTCTCTAAAGGCCAACAGCTCGCTTTCTCAACACAACCCAGCGTTACAATATTCCATAATTCCAGCCAATCAGAGACGAGGCTGCTAAATTCTGATTGGCTGGCTTGACAACCATTCACAACCTTTCTTGCATTACCACGACAGCAGAAGAGGAAAAATACAGTGCATGCATAATTATTATGCAAGTTGATATTCTGATTATATTTTTTTCCAAGCACATTTTACCAATTCCAAACAACATCAATCTTAATAACCATTATTAATCTTGTATTTAATCACTTATAATCGATATATAATTGTTCTTGAAGGCTGGAAGTGAAAAACGCCTTAAATTCAGGTGTGCATAATTATTAAGCAAATTTTATTTTACAGATAAAATCAGATAGACTAAATGAACCTCCCAAACTTACTGCCCAGATTCTGGAGATAAATTCTTCAACAGGGTACAGAGAGTGGGGCTGGTCCTTCACGAGTCACTCTAAACTTATCTGTATTAAGCAAAAAAAATAATAAGCATAAATGGTTCCTGGTGATTTCACACCTATTTCTTCACCTTAATTCCTAATTCTTTTATGCATCTTTTCTTCTCCACATGTTTGTGAATTAACCACTTCTGACCCACTGAGAATTTTGCTGTCCAGTGGTTATGCATTCACTTTGCAATTTCTAGTATTGTATTACTTTTGAATATTTCTCATGGGCATTTAATCATTTTTGACTTTCAGTCTGAGTTAAATCTCTTTTTTGGCTAATTTTGTCTGTAAAAGAAAATCTGCTTAATTATGCACGCCTGAATATAAGACATTTTTCACTTCAGCATTCTGCCTTCATGAATAATTATATATCAGTTATAAATTATTAAATACAAGATTAATAGTGGTTATTTAGATTGATGTTGTTTGGAATTGGTCATATGTGCTTGGAAAAAAATATAATCAGATTATCAACTTGCATAATAATTATGCATGGACTGTATTTTTCCTCTTTTGCTGTCGAGGTAATGCAAGAAATGTTTTGATTGGTTGTCAAGGCAGCCAATCAGCATTTTAGCAGCCTCGTCTCTGATTGGCTGGAATTATGGCATATTGTAATCGCTGGGTTGTGTTGAGCAAGCGAGCTGTTGGCATTTAGAGAGCACTGAGGGCTGGCATCAGGTGAGCAAGCTAGTGAAATGTAGCGCACTTTTGCCCACTCAAAATATGATCTTTCGTGTGCAGAATTGCGGCAGGATGTATCCATAAGGGGGGGTTGACAACACACACACACAGCTTGGGGTTCAGACAGTTTCATTTCGCTCCCATCGAGTTAAAAACAAATAAATGCACAGCCATTTGCACTCTGTATCTAAAACATACATGAACATGCTTTTGCACCTCTGATAACTTTTTAAGGCTTATTCTGCAGCAATTATATAATCCTTTTGACGAGTTGTGTCATGGAGCTGTAAAAACGGTTATGCTCACCAAGTGAATGAATCCGTTTGTGCCGAACTCTTATTACAAAGCAAAAACAAACACTCTCCTTCGATTCATGAGCGTTTCTCTCAGATAATGTACACAATCTCACAGTCTAAGCGTCTGTCATAGCAAATCAGCACATGCTGTTGTGAATAATTAAGCGAAGTGTCTTCTCATAGAATAAGAACACGCAGTCTCATGAATAATTTAATAGACACAGACACGTCATCGATGTACTATCGTCCTTTGCCACATCACAAATTGTGACGTCAACACAATATAGATTTTAAACCCGGAAGATGAAAATGGTGCAAAAATGCTTAAAATGAACTTTTCTCCAATAGTTAAAATTATTGGATTCTAACATTGTCTTCTATGATGTGCAACACAAACACCTCTGCTAAAATCTCAGAAAAATTAGTCTGGGGTTTCATGACCCTTTAAAACCATCTGTTATCACTCAGAAATGTTTGCAAATGGACAAGAAGTCAGGAAGTGTCTTCAGAAACTTTCATTCAGGCTTTAGTAAATGGTAAATGGTCAATGACAAAATAAGTCCAGTGTTATTTTAGTATCCTAGTTTTTATGAATATTTATTTTTTATATTTTCCATTTTCATTTTAGTTCAAATGTTAGTCATTTTGTTGTTTTTGTCATTTTTATTAGTTTTTTAATGTCTAAATAGTTTTTATTTTATTTCAGTTTTAGTTATTTTAATTAGTGATTTGTTTTTTTGTATTTCATTTTATGTATATTGTATTTATTTTAAGTGTTCTATATTGTATTGTATTTCACTTACAAGTATTTTATTTATTTTATTAAGTAATACATTTTTTATGGTTTCAGTCCCAATTTTGTGTCAAAAATGTCATTTCAATAGGAATACATGCATTCTAGAATTTTGCATAAGGGCATAAGATTAAATTATGATAAGATTAAACTGGTTTACATTTCTCGTGCAAATTCGCCATGCTGACCAACAGAAATCTGTTTGGTTTTAAAAGATACTGGACCTTTTTTGATGCACCTTTAGATTGTGTCAGACCACCACCATACTGGTTTCATAGTGCTGTTGTGGCTTAACCATCGATCAAATAAAAAGTTGTAACAGATTTAGCTTGCACCTTGAATCCACTGTGAAGACTGTCACTCTTATCCTCTAGCTGACAGTGGGCATCCTGCAAGCCGCAGATCTTCTCTCCATGGACAGTGGCGGCACCTCAGATCCATATGTCAAAGTTTTCATTCTCCCAGACAAGAAGAAGAAGTTTGACACCAAGGTACACAAGAAAACTCTCAACCCCGTCTTCAACGAGACTTTCCACTTTAAGGTACAGCATCTATTATAGTACACTACCAGTTTATGTCATTATCAAGTGTGTCTATCAAAGCAGTCATGAGCCGATGTTGATTTCTAGATTCCGTTCACTGAAATGGGAGGAAAGACTCTGGTCATGTCTGTGTACGACTTTGACCGTTTCTCGAAGCATGATGTGATCGGTGAGGTGAACATACCCATGAACACCCTGGACCTGGCACAACCTATCGAGCAATGGAGAGACCTGGATAGTGCAGAGAAAGAGGAGGTACGCCTGTCCTGCATCTGTCAGCCGCTTCACGTTAACTAGCAGCTGTCGTCCGCTAGTAATAATGAGAGTTAATGACCCAGCGCCTCTAAACATGCTTTTATGCTCATAATGTTACATAATGCTATTCTTTTCTACCTTAACACGTTTCCATTAAAACGACTGTTTGATGAGACACTATTGATGTATTATTCAATCTTCATGTACCCTCATGTTGTTCCAAACCTAGAAAACAGAAGCTCTTTTTCATACAATTAAAGTAAATAGTGACGGAAAAAAAAAAACATGAAAGTGCATAAAACTACGACCAGTCAAATATTTGGAATAATTAAGAAAATGTTTAATGTTTTTGAAAGAAGTCTTTTATGCTCACCAAAGATGTTTTTATTTGAACAAATTACAGTAAAAGCAGTAATATTGTGAAATATTAAATAACAATTTTATGTGAATATATTGTAATGTAATATATTGCTGTGATCAAAGCTGAATTTTCAGCATCAGTCTTCGGTATCCTTCAGAAATGATTCTGAGATGCTGATTTGCTGCTCAGTTACTATCAAATATTATTGGTGCTTAATGGTTCTTATACAGGCCTATGCTAAAAACAGTGTTCGCATAATATTTTAGTATTAGATACACTGGTACAATTTTTTCGGGAATTTTTGATGAATAGAAACTTCAATGATCTTCTGTAACATTAGAAAGGTTTTATAACATTAGGAATGTCTTTACTGACACTTCTGACGATTTAATTCATCCTTGCTGAAAAAAATGTGTAAGATTTAAGGATCCAATAGGGCACGACTCATGATTGGACACCTAACATTGGCCATTATTGGACCCTCATATCATAATGGGATTTAGGCAATATTGTGATTAAACTTTACCTCTTGTAAACAAAATAACTAATGCAATTAAGCTCTATAATCATAACCATTCAACTCTTTGGCATACACCTATTTTAATCACAATAAACAGGCATCTAAACACCTTAATAGCATTATTACGGCTCTGAAAAAAAGTGTGCATGTGCTCGGACATACACGGATGCCAAGTGTTGTTCTCACAATTTCATAAATGAACTTTCATTTTTAAATGATTTTTCATTTTTGGGTGAACTGTTGCTTTAAGGCTGCTTATTAAATTTTTCCCAACACAGCCTGAAAAGCTTGGAGATATCTGCATCTCTCTGCGCTATGTACCTACAGCTGGAAAACTCACCATCTGTATCCTTGAGGCTAAGAACCTGAAAAAGATGGATGTTGGAGGACTCTCAGGTACACACACACACACACACGCACACACAAAATGCACTGCCTTTTCTCTTCTCTCTCTCCTCCAGAGAGTGGTGGATATACTCCTGCATAAACTGTTTTCCTGCACATGCAATAACCAACAATATGTAAAATATGTTTCTGTTTTCTCTTTTCTGTTTGCACTTATATGTTATATATGTGCATACATTGCACATTATTTTTTTCAGTTTGAATTATTCATTAATTTAGCATGTTTCTGTCAGACATGCACAGCAGGCCTCTGTGCTGCAGCAGTGCGTTCGTGTCACGTCTGTGCTTTAGTGTCAGTGGTAGCCATGCAGAAGAGATAGCGCTCACGTGCTGACTCTGCAGTCCTGCCTGTGCAGGCACGCGTCCCCTACAGTCAGTCCTCACTGCAGCCACCTGCTGGCGGCTCTACTGTGTAAAACAAGACCTGAATAATTACTATATTCCATCCAGTTATATTATGTATTCATATTAATCTTTGACTTAGCAATGTGAGTAATGAAATGTTTACTAGCTACAGAGCTGGTTAGCCTGCATACTAGAGTGCAGTGGGTTACAGTCTTATTTTAGTAATATTAAATATAAATTATCTGTATTATGTATTTATCATTTTTGAATTTGCTCTTTTTTTTTATATTTTCTGTTATCAGTTAATGAGCTTTACCGCTTATTTTAACATTTTTGTAGTCACTTTAGGTACTATCACTTTTTTTTCGCTTTATTTCATTGTACTGATATGTTGTTTTAGTTTAGTTTTTGGTTAACATGTTACTGGATTGTCTGTGCTAATATATATAATATATATATATGATATCTATATATATATATAATATAATTAATATATATCTAGATATATACGATATCTTCTATATATATATTACGGAAAAACCTCAAGGACTCTATCACAAATCAAAAGTTCAAAAAATCTAAATACATAAGAGGCAATCTGAACCATCCACAGTATATACTTGCATGACTTCCTGTACTGATAAACCTCTACAGATCCCTACGTGAAGATTCATCTTCTGCAAAACGGCAAGCGGCTGAAGAAGAAGAAGACAACTGTGAAGAAGAACACACTGAACCCGTACTACAACGAGTCCTTCAGCTTTGAGATCCCACAGGACCAGATGCCGGTACGCTTTACACGGCTCAACACAAGAGTTTTACATTTCCATGCTCCTTCAAACTTTAAGCGCAATATCTGTTTTTTCTCCCAGAAAATACAAGCTGTGATCACGGTGCTCGACTACGATAAGATCGGCAAGAACGACGCCATCGGGAAGATCTGGGTGGGCAGCAGAGCGCAGGGCACTGAGCTCCGGCACTGGTCCGACATGCAGGCGAACCCACGCAGGCCCATCGCTCAGTGGCATCCACTCAAACCCGAGGAGGAGGTGGATGCCACATTAGCAGCCCTCACTGCCAAGAAGTAATCCTGTTCTTCTTCCTTCCCTCCCTCTCTCCTTTCCCTCCCCCTTTCCTGTCTTTCACTTTTCAACATCCACAACATGTCATCTTACCCAATCAGCACTGAATTACAGCCATGAGCCACAAGACTAGAGGTATTAAAGAAGACCAGCTCAAATGAGACTCTTTCCACAGATGTTCCTGAAGAAAGGCCGAGCTCAAAGGTGTGTATATCCTTGAGGTTTATTCACAGAAGAGATGTAAGCTCACAAATATCCAAAAGCATTCCAAAGTTTTCCATCGGGGACCATGGATAGAAAACACTGCCTCTTCCACTGCCTAATTTAACACATTCCTTCTAGATTCTCTGGTCATCTAGATGAAATCAGTTCTGTTACTTTTGTTGAGTCTGAAAGGACAGTGAAGAATTAATAAAAAAACAAAAAAGTGGGAACTGGAGAGCTAGTTGGACTCGATGCTCCTGCCCAGCCAGAGGGAATCTTTCAGGTGTCGATTACACTGCCTGCAAAACAACCTCTTCTTCCATTCTTCAGTTCCAGCTGTCAGCTGGCTTCTTCCACTGCCCAACATCCTAACAAACCCTGACAAAAAGGAGACAAGCCTTGAAACATCATGAAATAAGCAATTCTTAGCTGCCAGGGACATCTTCCTGTTAGTATCGGTGTATTGGTTTCTTTGCTTTGATTTCTTGTAGTAAATGTATTCTGCCTGAGCACTTTAAATGAAGGTGTGTTTTTGTTCCAGTCAATGGTTCGTTTTCAACCTGCTTTTATTGTTACTTGCCGTTTTTGATGTTCTGAATCCTGTTCACCAAAAAAATGAAAATTAAGTCATCATTTACTCACTTTTCTTTCTTACGGCAGTGGAACACAAAAGGAGGTGTTTCAAAGAATGTTCATGCTGCTCTCTTCCATACAATAGATGTGAATGGTGACCAAGCTTAAAAAAATACTTCTGACTTCATATGATCTGACAGACTAAAATTGTACAAAAATCTTGCTTGACTTGGAAAAGAGCAGTGTGAACAATCTTCAAAATTTCTCCTTTTGTCTTTTACGGAAGAAGAAAGAAAGGAATGCCATACGGGTTTCAAAAAACGAGTGAACTATTCCTTCGAGAACTACCATCACTCTTTGTTTTCATGTTTTATTCTTGGTTTAAACCAGAAGTTATGGTTTCACGAGAAGAGCTGATAGAAGGCAATGTTACGTGTGTATTTAACTGCACATCTTACCAAACCGCTGAACTTATTTGCACTACTGGAACTGCATTCTGTACATATTGCTCTATCAATCTCAATACATGCTTTTGTGATGGTGCATTCTTGAGAAAAGTTTGCATGTGTTTAAAAAGGGAGCTTGTATCGTTTGAAAGCTGCTTTAGGGCTTACAGTACGAGTCTTTGTGTGAGGATGTGAATCTCAGAATATAATTTTGCTTAAGACCGACACAGAACTAAATCTTTGTGCGTTTTATCCTCATATTTCCTGGAGAAACTCTTTTGGCAATGATGATACCTTCTGATATTTGTTCAATTATTAAGTAATGGGAAATTAAGCAAAATTGCAAGCCTGAATTGGATCAAAACTTTTTTGGAGCATTGTTTAATGAGTAGAGATTTTTAAACCAGGCCAAAAACTACATGTAGAGAGCCAAGAATGGATTTGAGGGAGACTTTGTTGTGCACATGCTCTAACCTGATTAAAAACAACTCCTTCTCATAAGGAAACGTCACTTTAGCAGCTTTTATCCTGCACCACTATCTCATCAATGTAACATTACTCTACTGCCACATTGAATCGTCATTTTTCCAGTTACTTTTAGGGTTAAAATGAAAAGTCGTCATTGTAAAATTTGAAACCTGTATGAGTTTCTATCAAAAGCACAATAAAAGTAATTCTACTCTTGCTTTATATTCAAAGTCTTCAGAAACCCCATAGCTTTAAATTTAAATAATCACCCAAAAGTGAAAATTCTGTCATCATTTACTCACCCTCATCTCATTCCAAACCTGTATGATTTTTTTCCCTTCTGTGTAACACAGAAGATGATATTTTAAAGACTGTTTTGTTTTTGTCAATTCAGTTAAAGTCAGTGGGTTCCAAAACAAGATTGGACCCCATTGACTTTCATTGTATGCGGAAAATAATGTCTTTCAAAATGTTTTCTTTTGTGTTCCACAGAAGGAAAGTAATACGAGTAAACAATAACGGAATTTTCCATTTTGGATAAACACTCCATTTAAGTTTTAAAGTTTTAAATATTGGCAGTTGAAGCCATTTAGAGTCATTCAAACGTAAAAATATCTGAAGACTGTTGACAGAATGTTCATTTAAAAGTCGCTTCAGTGACATTTCCCGTATGAGGTTCCCCTGGATAAAACAGAAGCTGCTCTTCTGACAGGCTGTGTTCAGTTGCAATAACTCTGTTGTTCGATTGTGAAATAGCAGGTATTTCCATCCACATTCACAGTGCAGTTTGACATTTTCATGTCTTTTTGCAGGTCTAATGAATGTGTGGTTATTTAACATTTGTTTATGTGACATCATGCTTCTAGTATCGTATCGAAACCTCTTTTTTTTTACTCTGTTATTGTTCTGTACACCATTTGTTCTGGTGTAATTTCTCACACAGATGTGTCCCTTATTTTGAAGAACTTTCACAAAAAAATTGCAACTCGCAACTAACACCCCCTCCCCAAACCCATAGGCGTGTAGTTTGACCTATATATGCATAGTTCCTACTTTATGATACTGCATGTTACAGTACAAAAAGATGCGCATGTTTCAGAGATGAAGCAAAAAATATAGTGTGTACCTAAGTAGGTGTTCTTTGTCATTTTAATAACATAACAGAGGGGGATAAATACTGTGTATATTTTCTAATCAAATCAAATATGTATTTATTTTCTGTGAGTGGGTACTGGAGAGAATATGAAGTACTATACTAGACTAATCTTCATTTTCAAATTCAATCCATGCCTGGACATCATGAGCAGATACTGTATGTTAAGTGCTTTGTGTGAACTAATGTAGAATGAAAACGTAGCCGCATGCTTGCCGTCTACTAATATTGTTAAGGAACAAAATGATTATGTATTTATTTATTTATTTGAAATCAGTTATTTATATTTATTTTTCAGAGTAATATTTGTATGTGTCTTTGTCAGAATACGTTCGTGGGAAGTCAAAACTTCCAGCGGGGGCTCCAAGTGGATCTTTTCCCCCATCTTGTAGGATCCTGTAATCAGCAGAGTATCTCTGTTGGAACTACGATGTAAAGTTTTGGATCATACAGAACCATTATGAAAAAAAGTACACTTTATTATCATTTTTCGTCTTTTTTTGCTGTCAGTGCCAATGAGAAAAGTCACGTTTACTGCCATTTTAGCTGACTTTACGTCATTCTTACGTGATTTTTTCGGACCAACTGATTTCTACCGTGGCAACAAAGTTGCCGGAGCACAATACTATCAATCATGTTATAGAAAACTTGGAGTCCCCATTGTTTTCTAAAAAGCTTTTATTTATGAATCTTTTACATAAGAACAGCGTTTAACTAGCCAATAAACCGTAAGTTTGTGTGTGCGAGTGTGAATAAGATAAAGCCATAAGACTTGAGCGAAATCTTTGGAGCTCAGCTATATAAATGACCCTAAAACGTCTCCTCCTTTCATAGGCCGATGAATCTCCTCAACATTCCACATAGTCTGTTTCCTAAGATGTGCTAAGTTAAGCATTATTGGCAGTCAGTCTTTCTGTTAATAATAATGTCTTTTTGATGTTTTTTTATTGCGTTTATGATGATTTCAGTGTATATTGGGTTTTGTAAACGCCTTGATTTAACACAAAGTGTGCTAGGGATGTCTGTATGAACTTATACATGTGTTGTTGCCATTCCACTATGTATGTACACGCATGCATTTTTGGGCAAAGGGCAATTAAAACCGTTTAACTATGAGATGCTGTTTGTTTTTACCATTTTAATAATAAATCACAATCCAAAATGCAATATGGGATACTTAAAAAGTATACAATTTGGACATTCGGACAAGAAGATTGAACAGAACTGTGCAGAAATTCGGCTTATCCAAGTCATTTCAATCAGCATTGCTTGAAGTTTGAGTGTGAATGCGTGTGATTTTAATAATAATGCATAGGCCCTTTAAAAAGGAATAATCATTTGTTGGGAGTTACTCGAGCACTGCCATTCTGCCTGTATGGCAGCGTGCACAATGAACATTTATTTGAAACATTCCTGATCGTAAACCACGGAGTTGTTACTTGCAAGCAAATGTATTTGGGGGCAGTTTAAAAACTGCTCATGGATTCCGTCTATAAGTTGCTCTCCATTTACGAAACCAGCTCAGTTGTCTTTGTAACTCTCTGTGACTGTTTTATGTCATACAAATCAATGAGAGACTGCTCTAACGCCCACAACAGAGATGTTTTCATATATATTGTTTTTTTTCGAATGCTAGCTGATGCATTTATGTCTGCTTTGGCATAATCACAAAGTTCTGGGGATAAAAGAATCAAAAGCCTGCCATTGTGTCTCTTTAATTAGATTCTTCTGTTGCACTTTTCATTCTGCTTATCTAGAGTTGTAAAATGCTCTTTTTCTATTTGTATCTATTTGTGATCAGTTTTATTTCTTCTTTAGTCGGTGGGAGATTGTGAGGGTTTGTCCCTCAGGCTATGTTTGTACCTGTTTCGGTGTTCTCGTGTGCGCGTGTGTTCATGTCCGTATTGTCGTGCCTAGTGTGGATCAATCGCATGCTTTAGCCCTTGATGGGACACTTTGAGAAAACATTGCTCACAGACTCTTCCCACAACCTCCTAGTGGACAGTACATGAGTATCAGCAATCCTTGTAAAGACGTCAAGGGAACCAAATAGCTCTACAGATTTACCATGCGTGTTACCAGCTCTGTACTGAAACAAATGAGAAAATAAAGGCCTTTTAATTACGCTTAACTCTGGGTGTGGTGTTGATGTGTTGTATTTAACACTGAATTCCTTCTGTTTGCTTTATTTAATTTTGACCTACAATTACAGCTCTGATGGTGTAAGCCTTGTTTTGTGGTTTCAGAGGCAGATATTTAATAAAAGGTTGTTAGAGTGACTTCAAAAACCTTATGTATAATATTACCATTAAGTATAATTTCCAAGTAGTAAGTACACTAATATCAATGTACTATTTCAAACCTCTTGGGACTAAATTGGCCTATGTACTTTTAAGTGTATTTTAAGTCTAACAGTAGTAAACTTGGTTACCCAACTAGTTTATGACTAAGTGTTTCTTTAGTATCGCAACAAACCTTATGTATACTGCTAGTTTACTAGTTATATACTTCTAATCCACAGTTCATGAAAGTACACATTGAATACACTCAGAGTAAACTATTAGTTTAACAGTTTCTATGCTGCAAGTTTATATCACTAACTAGTAAACTAGTAGTTTACTAAGAGTATTCTTTAAAGCTGCAGTCCGTAACTTTTTTTGTATTCAAAATGTATATAATAAGCATGTACACCATGAATCCATTTTCAAACCGTGATTTTGGCTTATCCTGAATCACTACGCTACACCTATATTAAGTGTTTATATTCAGACTATTTTAGACTGGTTCTGGTGGAACCGCTGCGGAGTAGCCCGGTACCTGCGTGATTCGTCATAGACATAAACAGAGAGAAGTAGCTTGTATTGAAAATAGTACAAGTATACTACTAGTAAATGTATTACATAAAGTATACTTAGAAAATATACTTGAACTTTACTAAAATAAACTTGAAGTCTGATGAGAATGCTACTAACTTTACACTTAAATGAAATGCATACTTGGCATTTCACATAAATTTCTACTATGTAGCCTAGTTCAGAAGCACACAAGAACACTAAAAACAAGACATATTTCAGTGAAATGTAAAATGAAAATGGTGGAACCTGTAGAATAGCTGTGATGATCATACAGGCAGGCAGAGGGCAGCACTGCACCTACAAAGCCACTTGACTACATTTTTGGTATTTTACAGTGTGTTTTTAATACTCAGGCAAACAACAAAAAATCATAAACAAAGTGCTGTGAGCATTGGTTCAAGATTACAGTTAAAAGCTGTGGACAATGAAAAACGAAGCATCTGAAAGAGCATATGTGTGATGTGTTTCTGTTTTATCCATATAGATACTCTTAATTACAAACAAAAGGCGATTGGGTCGACGTATCCATTCTTCAGCCCATCAGGTCATATATAAACACTACAAATGTAAAAGTAAACAGGACAAATGGGTTGACATGAGGAGAGTGACATCATCTCTCAGTGGGAACATTCCTTTTAGAATGTTTTGGCGGAGCTTCTGAAGATCAAACTGGACCAAATGACCGCTTCAGGATAATTCGATTTGATTGATGATCAAATACCATTTAAAGGAATGGCAGTTTGTTCAGCTTTTCCCTGCTGAAAAGACCAGAACAGTTGGTGACCAATGCTGTGGTTTGGCTGTTTATCCGTAATGTACAGGTGTTCCCACAAGGCTTCTTAACAAGCAAGAGTCTTCTAGTCAGCCAGCTTTATCAGAAACCTTGACCAGCCTCACAAACTAATTTTTGCTGGTCAAGAGAATATTTGTGCTGGTTCCACAGGGTGACTAGTGACAATCTAGTTCAAAAAAGGGGCTTTCCCACCAAAGAAGAACCACTTTGGGTTCCCCAAAGAACCTTTAAGTGAACAGTTCTTTAAAAAAAAAATTCTCTATAAATAACCTTTTGTGTAATAAAACATTTCCATGAATTTTTTTTAAGGTTCTTCATGGAACCATCAATGCCAATAAAGAACTATTATTTTTAAGAGTGTAATACTATTCTGAAGAACCTTTTCCACTATAAAGAACCCTTTGTGCAATGTAAAGGTTCCAAGGATGTTAGAGGTTCTTCGTGGAACCACTGGTGTCAATAAAGAACCTTTATTTTTAAGACCTTTAAACCAGCTTGGACTAGTATGGACATTCATTGGTTTGTTTTGTTTTTTCAGCAGGGATTCTAACATCATCTATACTGATCCTGAAACATTTAGAGTTTAGAAAGGGCTGACATTGAGAAGCCATTCAATTGTTTGGATATTTATGTGGGAGAAACCAACACTGTTCTTACAGTGCGATTGGAGTACCCTACTGCAAACACCAAGTCAACCCAACTTAAGGTGGTAAAACCAGTTAACTAATTCAAATTATGTTTTTGAACACTGTTAACCAACTCAGCCTGGCCTTCGCCAGCAAAAATGGATGAACAGCTCTTACTAAATCAGTTATGATGGTTGACCTCAGCTCCACTAGCTGGTTGTCCTGTCAGTCAACCACCTAAACCAGCTAGAAATGATCTAAATCTGGCTACCACCTTATTTTGTAAGAAAGTGGATACTTGCTTTCTTCTCTGGAAGGAACACAAAAGAAGATATTTTGAAAGCATGTTGGTAGCCAACAGTTTTGGTGTTGACTGACTTTCATTGTATGAACAAAAAAGATTGAGACATTCCTCAAAATATCTTCTTTTGTGTTCCAGAAAAGAAAGAAAGCCATACCAGTTTGCAACGACATGAGTAAATTATGACAGAATTTGAACTTTTTGGTGAGCCAACCTCTTTAACCCTGGAGTTGCTGCACCAAGAGCGGGTCAATGTGTAGTCAGTGTGAAGTTCTCAGTTTTGGTCTCTTTCTGTTCAGTATTTCTCCTCCCCTTTAACCGGTCGTCCTCACTTGGAAAGTTTGCTGATGACTCTGATTAAGGCTCCATTCTCATCTTTTAGCCGCTGGTTATCAGACTTGAGTTCTGTCAAAACCTGAGATTGATTAAAGATGAGAATGAGTGAGAAGAATGCATTCATTTACTTAATTATTTAGTGGTCATGTGGCATCAAAATTGCAGTGCCAATCTATAAAGTTAAAATGGTTCTTCTAGACTAATACTATCTTAATCTCATGTGACAGTACTTCATAATAAAGCATGCAAACATTGCTGTATCATAACACCACAGAATATAATTTTCAAATAGGATTCCTTTTTAAAGGAATGGCAGTTGGCAGTGCCATGTGAATGTGTGCTCATGCATAGAGAGGTTCACCTCCTCCTACTCCAGTGAGTAAAAAAGCATTGCCAGAACTACAAAAGCTTTAACAGGAGAGCAAACCCAGCCACTCATGACTTCATATCACATCTTTCCAACCATCGGATACAACAACAAAGCTTTTTTGTCCTCCCTTTTAGAAATAACCAGCACACACACAGAGACTCGCAGCACTGTTGATAGTTCTGGCATTCTGAATATGAATAGGATACAAATTGGTGTCCTGCTGTTTTTAAGCAATAAAGGCACAAATCCCATGTTTTTTAGAAATAGAATTATTAGATATGTACGATAAATCATTATCTAACATAAGATTTACATAGCATGTAAATTGCATCAAAGATTTTGGCCTGTCAGTGGTCTCTATCCTCTCAACTAAATCCAACAGTTAAAAATTAATAATGAATCATTATTTGTAAAATCAGCTGCTGAACTGCATTAAATTACTTGTGAAAATACTATCCATATTTTATCAAAAATATAACAATTATTTTCAATAATAGTTAACCTATATTTTGTACATTTTGTATTTTTTTATTATAGTTTCATCTATTTAATTATTTTATTTTTTTTATCTGTCATTTTTTATTGTTATCTGTTTTAATATAGACATCCAATAGTCTGTCATTTATAACCAGTGAGTTACATATTATATAATTATTCTATTTCAGTTCTATTCATTTTTACAATTATGTTTTGTTTATTTGTATTGCTATCCATGTGTAATATAGGCATCCAATAGTATGTATGTCATTTATAACCAGTGAGTTAGATATTATTATTCTTTGTAATTTTATCAATTTTACTTTTTCAGTTTTGAAATTATTTTTATGCTTATTTTTTGTTGTAATATAGGAAGCATGAGATGTAATGTCATTTATAATCAGCGAATTACATATTCTGTCATATTTTTGTAATTTATATTTAATTTCATTTTTTAAATTATAAATATGCTTAATTATTTATTATTATCTGTTTGTAATATAGGCATCCCATAGTCTGCAATGTCATGTATAACCAGTGAGTTACATATTCCATCACTATTCTATTTTTGTAAATGTACAAATTTTATTCATTTTAATTAAATTTTTAAAAAATATTTGTATGCCTACTTTTATAGCTATCTGTGTTTAATATAGGCATCCAATAGTCTGTGATGTTATTAATAACCAGTGAGCAGATGTGTTGACAGAGACTAGAATATGACACTACAGAGGCTGTGATTTGATCTGGACACTGCTGGAGTATAGAGACGTTTGGTCATGTGTTTGGAAGATCTATAAATATCTTCAAAGCCACCGCCTGCTGCAGGAATGTGAGGGGTTGCCCTTCCCCAGACCCCCAGGAGAGAAACAGGGAGAAAGAAAGAAGGAGCGAAAAAGATTTACCAATGCAAAACAAAGGAATGAAACAGAGAGACCTGCCTGAGAGTTGAGCAGCAGCGGGACAGAGGAGGAAGACTACAGGGTGCAGCGGAGAACAGGAAGGAGGAAGGGACAGCGAGAGATAGAGAGGAGGACTAGAGGTCGTCCGTCTCGGGGAGAGAGGCCGTCTGAGTGAGGCGAGCGAGGGAGCGCAGCATGGCTTTATTCTCCTGTAGGAGGTGCGCGTTCCCCCTGCGGAGAGCCTGTAGCCGAGCCAGAGCGGGAAAGGTCTGGAGGTACAGAGAGGCCCGAAATCATGACAGCGCGAGTGAGAGAACATCAGAGAGGGTTTGGGAACAAAAATTAACAGCATTAGTGTGTCTGAGTTTCTTAAAACAAAGTCAACATGAAATCAAACTTTATTTTTACACATTCCTGGTCTTATTGTGTTTCTAATTCATCATTGCACATTATTCATGAGAAAAGTGTTTTATAATTGTTCATCCAAATGTTACGGTGGCCCAGAAGTGCATATTTCGAAGAATGTTGGTAACCAAACAGTTCAGGTTCCCATTGACTTTGGACAAAAAAAAAAGAAATACAACAGAAGTAAATGGGAACTGAAACTGTTGATTACCATTAAAGGGATAGTTCACCACAGAATGAAAATTACCACATGATTTACTCACCCTGAAGCCATTCTACGTGTATATGACTTTCTTCTTTCAGACGAATACAATCAGAGTATATTAAAAATGTCCTGGCTCTTCTAAGCTTTATAATAGCAGTGAATGGTGGTTGAGATTTTGAAGCCCAAACCGGCATTCCATCATCATAAAGGGCTCCAATGGCTCTCCGGGGTGTTAATAAAGGCGAATCGATGCATGTGTATTTCAAACTTTATAAATCGTAATCTCTAGCTTCCGCTAACTGTCATACTCGCCTCCACGGTGAGAAGTGACAAATGCGGTAGTGCAGAGGAAAGATAGCAAAACAAAGTTGAGGCACGACAGTAGAGTACAAAATGAGGATTTGTTATGAAAAATGTCGGAGGATTTTGATATAAGCCAAGAGGAGACTTGTTTTCCTTTGCTGTAAACAAAACTTGGTTCTCATGAGACTAGCATATTCTCATGAACACGTGCACGACAGTTAGTGGCTAGAGATTACTATGAAGGTAATTTAATGCTTAAAAGATCTGCATACGCAATGTAAGAGTTGTGGAAGTGTACATAAGACTGTAAGCGTAAATTAAATTTGCACGCGCAAGAGAAGCTTTGTAAAGGTGTAAATCGCGTTTCAAGCATAAGAAAAAAATATTTGCAGCATTTTACCTTTACTCGTAAATTTAATTCATGTATTGTGAAACTGCAGCTTCATGCTAACGCAAAATAAATATGATCTGCATTCTTCTGACTTCCATTTTTCCGTGCTTACACTTTTGGCACGTTGTTTTCACTAAAATACATAGTCATAAGTATCATGCTTTAATCAAGTTGTTATTTATTTATTTTTATTTTTAATGTATGTGTACATTAAAAGTACCATTCTGGCAGCGAGAACGATCTGGAACTAAATGAAGATTAATGTTTTGGCATATGATTTGGCATATGTTTATTGAACCAATCGGATAAGAGTAAATAGAGAGTCAGCGAGAGCATCATTTGATTGGCTACAAGAAGAAGGTGGACCCGCCCTCCCCCTCACGCTTGCAAAACCCAGTTAGTGAGAGAATCGTGCCAAAATTGTAAGCGCAGAGAAAAGAAAGACAGAGCTGTACATATCAGTTTATTTCGGGAACTTTTTGCCCCACATGCACAATAAGTAATTTAGACATTTGCAACAGTTAGTTTTTTTACACATACAGATTGGTTCTATGCAACAGTTCCAGTTCTTTAAACTGTTGTTTTCGCTTGAAAATCACTGTTCACAGGCTTGCAGCGTACTTTTGGACCGTAGTTTAGCGGAAAAAACATGCCAACAGTTAAGGCGGAAAAATGGGAAGGTCAGAAGAAGCAGATCATATTTATTTTACGTTAGAATGAAGTGCAGTTTAACAAACTTGAATAACACTTACGAGAGTAACAGTAAAAGCTGCAACTAATTGTTCTTACGCCTTGAAAAACGCGAATTTTACACCGTTACAAAGCTTCTCTTGAGCATGCAAATTTAATTTACGCTTACAATCTTATGTACACATCCACAACTCTTATGCTGAGTATGCAAATCTTTTAGGCATTAAATTACCTTCATAGATTACGGTTTATAAAGTTTTAAATATGGATTTTTTCTTACACAAACACATCGCTTCACTTCAGAAGCCAGGCCATTTTTTTTATATAACTCTGATTGGATTTGTCTGAAAGAAGAAAGTCATATACGCCTACTGTAGGATGGCTTGAGGGTGAGTAAATCATGGGGTAATTTTTATTTTGGGTAAACTATCCCTTTAACAATCTTCAAAATATCTTTGTTGTGTTCTGAAGAAGAAGGAAATGCATACAGGTTTGGACCATCATGAGGACAGAGTTCATTGCTTGGGTGAACTATCCCTTAAACTAACGACAATCCAGCTACTTATTTGTTAGTTTCTTATCAATGCAATAATCTCCCATTTGTATAATGCAATGATTCCTTTAATTATCCATATTTTTAATTCTACTTTAAAGTTGAATATGCCAAGTCAGAATTTCTCTACCACCTGTAAGGGGTGCATTAAATCTGACAAAGTAGTTTAATAAAAGGGTCCAGTGGTCTAAGGACATCCAAGGATATATTGTACCAATCTTTTTTTAATGGACAATTGAATTTTGCATGTAATAATACTACTTTTGAATGAGTCAATTTAAGTCAGTCTTTCTCTACCCTCTTTAATTGTGCAGTAAATCTAACATACTGGCATCTTGAATTCTAGAAAATTCCAAGTTTTGAACACTTTTACTGTGCCAATCTTGTTTTTATAATCACTTTAACTTCCCATATGGGACAATACAGGCATCCTATTGCACCATCAACCCATTTCATGGTGCCATTTCTCAATCACAATAGAGAGCATGTTAAAGTTAACATAAGTGCTTCATACTAGTGAAAATGACTTAGTGAAATCTAAATATTAAACCGTTTTTACTGAACCAATCTTTTTTATAAACACTTCATACTAGGGGTAGCTGACTAATGAAATCCAAATATTGATACCAATTTTTTATGAACCCTTTTTTTACTACCACTTTTACTGTTAGCCCAAAGTTTATCAGGTTAATTCTGAATGATTTACAACCCTGTTGAAACTCCATATAGCCGCATTTAACTGCAATATATTTGCTTGAAATTGTTGCACCACCCTCTTATTTCTCCACCTTCCAACCACCTGTCATATAGAGACAACTTTAGGTCAATCAAGCAATCAATTTCCAATGAATAAAATCAAGTCTGGTCCTATATCTTTCTTAAGGACATTCGAATAGGAAACAAATACTATGTTAAATGCATTAGAATATAAATCATGTTTCACTCTTAAATGTCACATTACAAATAAAATGAGTTTCATGTTGACTTTAGAACGGAAACAGAAATATAAGCATGCGAAGACGATCAGATGAGAACAGAAATTTGTGTTGGATGAACTCACTGACACACAGCACGTGCAACTGTAGTCATTCACAAAAAGGATGAGGAGGACAGGCTTGCAAACATCTTCATGACCACTTAAAATAAAATCAAGCTTTTTATTGGACGACTTTTAAAAAGTAGTAATCACCACTATTTTCTTTCATAAAAGCCACACTGTGCAGTGAGGAGATTAATGAGCGTTGTGAGGCATCTGTGGTCAACCTCAGAAACTTCCTGAACCAGCATGTGGAGAAACCCTGAGGTTTGACACCGTTTCCAAAGCTTATGGATTTGGGACCAGGCCACTGAGTTTCTCCAATGCATGAAAAACCAACAGAGAACTGCGAGGCATCCGACATCTGTTCAGAGCTCTTTCATGATTCATTGTTTTGTCTCTACAAAGAACATCTGTAGTCATATATTTGACTGGTCAACTCTATGAAATGACGCACTGCTTTGATAAACAGAGGTTGGCCAGCACAGATAACCAGTACAAGTGCTGTTTTGCTTCAAGTCATGACGCAATTTGTCACAACATGGCTTCTAGATGGTGCTGAGGCTAAACCCTTGCACAGAAACTGATATTGTGAGTTCTTAATAATGTGCTATAAATAGTTTGTGCACAAAACAGCTGTTGAGATAGTATTCTCAATTGCAATGGAATCAAGGCTTGGACCCAAAAACAGTATTTAATTTGTCACGACTTAAGCAAGTTGCCGTTAGCATGTCGCTTCTAATGTCCCACTAAACAAACTATACTTTTATTAATAAGACATTAAGAGTGCATAGAGTGCTATAGGGATGGCATATTCTTCAGCGAACCGAAAAGTTTGCATCACCGTGATTTACTCAATAAAACCTAATAAGATTTTCCAATTGGCTTTCGGATTATTGCAGAAAATTAGCTCTGTGACCAACAAAAGTTTGTGACTCCTGCATGTTATATTCACCATAATAATATTCACAAATTAACACAACTTTTATGAATAATAATAATGAATTTTGAAACACAATCACCAGAATTCAAAACGAAAAGTTTTAAAATTCAAACTTATTTCCAGATTTTGGCCTACAAAAACATGTCATCCTTCCAGCAATCTTTTGTGGTTTTGTCTATTGACTACTCAAATTACACAGATTCATTTTTGCCATTAAAGGTGGGGTATGTATTTTTTCTAAAATGCTTTTCTAAAACAAACTTGTAGCCAATCAGCAGTAAGGGGCGTGTCTACTCATGATGTGGAGGAGAGAGTGTTCAGTGCACGGACATTAGCGAGCCGAGCAACAGAAAGATAGAGATGGCGGATAAAAAACAAAAGAGGAAAACGTCTGCGGAACAAAATAAGGCTTAAGGCAATAAGGCAAGAGGTAGGACCCGTGTAAATATCGGATCAGCTTTCCAGCGCTGGAGAGAACTCAAGGAGCAGAAGGCCTGTGATTGGTTGCTTTGTTTCTTCTCGATAGGTGAGTAACATTGGTTTTGCTTTGTTTCAAAGAACTAATATATGCTGTTAAAACACATATATGCACGTTAAAACACACAGTACTACCAAAACACATTACCATAGTAACACATTGCTTTCACTTATTGATCGATATCATACCCTCGGCCGACTGGCACAGCAGATTCCGCCATAATCGTTGCCTGGGTTGCGTATGTATGTGTGGGTGGAGCTATCAAAATAGGGTCGAGACCATTTTGGGGAAGGGGCGTGTTTGTTTTGGTGATTTGAAATATCAACATTGGCTACCAGAAATCACTTACCCCGCCTTTAATAGTGTACCATAGAGACTCATAATTCAGAGTCTGAGGAGAACAGCTCAGAGTAGGACGTCCCGAGTTGTTATCTAACTATGTCATGGCATTAACACAGCATTTATAATCAACATTACGCTTGACTCAGTCAATGCATTCTGAGATTGTCATTTTATTATTAGGTCACAATGAGCAGCGGTTTTTCATACAGTGCTCGCTGTTGTCTTCATAGGACAGTAAGCCTGCTGTTGAGGAATTCCAGTAAGAGTTATTTCGAGAGCATTACAGAGAAAAAAAATATGGATACAAATCTGTGACTAAAAGTGATCTACATGGCTTACACTATGTAGTAATGGGTGTGTATAGGTGTGTGTGAGCAGGCAACCACGCGTGGGGCAAAACCACTCACCATCTGCCCCCTTTCACCCAGTCCAGCTGAGGATGAACTCAGGGCTGGTAGCGAAACCTCACTGAAGGCGTCTGCTGGGGCAACAGTGACATCACTGATCAAACAAACACTAGTGCTTCTCATTTTCTTATGCTTATGAGCTCGATGAAGTGAGAGTCTGTTGGACCAACCAATTAGTGTTTGAAAAGCTGCATAAATATACGCTGTTAAAAATAAAGGTATTAATGGTTCCATCAAGAATCTTTAACATTTATGGAACCGTTCCATTGAAAAAAAAGGTTCTTTATGGTGGACAAAGTTTCTTTAAGCTAATCACACAAACGGTTCTTAATGATAGGGATAGTTCACCCAAAAATTAAAATTTGCAGCGATTTTGCAGTCAATGGCTACCTCACTTATAAGCATATCAGGCAGCTCGAAATTAATACCCATGGCTCATGACGATATATTAAAGGGGACATACAGTTTTGCCCAATCTCATGTTAACCTTGAGTACCTATAGTACTGCATCCTTCATATCTCCAAAGAGATATGAGTCTAATATTCCATAAGTACTATATTTATAAAAGCAAGATACAGATTTACGATTCTCTCTGAAAACACTTGCACGCCGACTGCCAACAAAACGCCTGCGGTTCCGAATCATGACCGGGATCTTTTATCACTGGGACCGCTCCATCTTTCAGTATCAAACGATGTGCAAATCCAGCATCAAACTGGGCTTTGTTTATAAAACATTCATCACCGAAATAAACAAACAAACACACTTGCAAAACTCTGTTTCTAGAAAAACAAACTGCATTCACGTAATGTTACGTAACAATGTGTTCTTTGGGAAGCTGAACAAGTTTATCTTTCCCCTACATCCAAAGACAAACTTCTTTGGAGGCATTCTTCTCGAGCAAGTCCTGTGCAGCGCTGCCAATGACGCTGATGGGCGTGTTCTTGCTCTTTATGCAGACTGGTTCTTTCAGACAGTTTGTTTCAATGAACTGGTTCAAAATTAACTGGTTCAAAACTGATTCACCAGTTAATTTACATAATCAAGCAGTTATATTATTAAAACACCCAAAAAGGATGTGAGAAACAGATATTTTACATCTCTGAAGCATATAAAGTGAATAAACTAGTTTAATCAACGCCTTTTTACAGAGAGGTCCAAGTCAGAACTTTTTTTTTTTTTCTCGGATCAGCGACTGTTGGAGTAACTGATGCACTGAATGAGTTGGCAAAAACCGGCATCATAGGATCATATACGCTGGTAATTGGATAATTTTGAGTCGGAGTGACTGTCAGGAATGTCTGATAATGAGTTTTGATTGAGTAACATATAGATCTTTGCTGTTCGACCACAAACTGTTCACACAGTTCAGTCTGATTTGGTGTACTGGTTCAAGTACTTCACTAAAAAGAACCAGTTGAAAGGAATGATTCGTATGTGAACCAATCACCTCTCCGGACCGTTTGACTGAGGCTCTGGATTACAGGTAATAATGTTGTAAATGTTCAGTTTCTTGCACAGACTGATTGATTCGCTTCAGAAGATCTCAATATATTGTCAGGAGCCACAGGTATTAATTTTGTGTTGTCTGATATGCTTTTTTTGACTCTCAAAGTGACGGTAGTCTCTAACTTATATTTAATGAATCACCAAGGACCACGGTTTCAGCTAAAATTCTTCTTTATTGTTCTACTGACAAAAAAAAGTCACCTACATCTTGGATGGCCTGAGAGTAGGTAAATTAACAGCAAATTTTCATATGTGGGTGATCTATCCCTTAAAGAACTGTCCACTGAAAAATTCTTTGAGAAACCAAAATGGTTCTTCTATGACATCGTGAAAACCCCTTATTGAAACCTTTATTTTTTAAAAGTGTATTTTATTCTCTCCATGGTATTCTGAAGGTAAAGCTGTTTGCATATTTGCAATATAAATGACAATGTCATCTGCATATCTTGGCTCTAATCTAATCAATTTTGAACTAATTTGAACCAAAACACCCCAGAGTCCATGTTACCTCAATTGCAACATGGATCAATTATCCAACTGAGCCTGGCAGACTACAGCAGCCACAGATATATCATCTCCCTCACATTGATTTGGCCTTTCATATATTTGGCACCATGCTCTTCTTGGCCCCTCAAAATGCCAGCTATGTGCAATTACTGTTGGAATGCTGAACAAAAGCCGTGCCGTGTCTCTGTGCTGGATTTAGTCCCGCCCTGGCGTAGCTGGAACTAGGTCACCATGTACTGCTGCAGCTGTGAGACGCTACAGAGCCGAGAGTAGTGGCCCCGACTTTGGTGTGGGCCAGTAGCAAGCATTGTGGTGTCTGAGATTGACTAACATGGGTCAAAACAGGCATGGTAGTTACACTAGCTGTTAAAATCTTGCGATCTAACCTTTTTAACAGTCAGTTCAAACAAACTGTCCAAGTACATTTTGAAGTTAGCATCTTTGAACATGCTTCCATAAGTCATGCCAACTCATAATAACTCGTAACACAGAAAACCCACATTTAATAGACATCTTCCTTTTACCTTTAATTCTTCTTCCATGTCTGAAACCCTCTTCTCCAAAGCTTCTTTTCCGAACAAGCACAGAAAAAAAAAAAAAAAATATATAGAATATATATAATAATTTTTTTTTTGTTTTTTTATTATCAATCACCACAAAAAAATAATAAAAACGATTGCAATTTTTTAAACAATCTATAAAAAAAATTGTATATACATAAATTCATGATTTTTAATACTGTAAGGGAAGGGCACACGACAGACACAGGGGTTGTGGCGTCAGGCCTCGGAGAGGCTTTTATTTACAAAATAATATAAACAACAAAGTGTCCAGGGAAAAAAGGGGAATCAAGTGTCCAAAAATAAAACAGGGGATCTGGTGTCCTCGTCGTGCTGCAGGCTTCGTGCAGGGAAGGGCAGTGATCAGGAAGGAAGGGTCCAGATAAGGGGCGGAGTCTGACGGCCGCACACGCTCCCCTCTCAAGTACGGGGTGCGAGGGGCGCCGGCTTCTTCTAGCGGCTGCATCCTTCTCGCCTTGGCCCCGGCGTATGAAGGGACTAGACGGCCCGGCATCCATGCCCGACGGCCGTGTAACGGGTGCGATTCTCATCTGGACTGCGGGTCCGGCAGCTCACGACTCAGGCGGCACGGGAGTTCCTCTACGCACCCCTCCTGAACCCACAAGGACACCAGCGTGCATGCAAGAGGAAGAGACCGGTCCTCCGAGGAGAGGAGCATTGGATTTACAAGCGGTGGTGATTGAGCTCCATTCGTTCAGAGTGACAATCACACGCCGCACAGCCCTGGATATTTCAGCGCCTCTCTCTCACACACCCACTTCCGTCGGGAGCTGGCGTAAGGGCGGCGATTAAGGGACGGGGTTTTTGGGGGGATGTCTGATAATTAGGGGGAGGCAGCGACCTCGTGACAATATTATCCAAATGTAACAATTTAAATTAAATTAAAATGTAAAAGTATCGAATTAAGATAATAAAAACATTTAAAAAGAGTTTGGAAATGCTCCGGTTACAAACGTAACCTCGTTTCCCTGAGATAAGGGAACGAGCATTGCATCATCATTGACGACTGCTTGGGGAAACTCCTGTTTACTCCATTACTGAAGCCTGATTGGTTAATGTTTGTGTAGCTGCACAAACCAATGGTGCTCAAGACTGCCAGAAAGGGTGGAGCCAACTGCTATATAGTCGACCCGGAGTGCCATTTCATCAGAATCAACAACTGAAGCGAAAGCCAGCGCATTCGTGTGCAACTTAGCATGGCCAGTTTTAAGCAACGCTCGTTCCCTTATATCGGAACCGAGTTGTGAGTAACCGGAACGTTCCCCTATCGAAGGTAACCCCATTGCATAGTCATTGGTGATGCTTTGTTCTGAGTCTACTGAGATAACTCTGCCCACCGAGGGGGGGGGGGGAGTAAGCATTAGGTGGATAAGACCCGCACCTGCAGTGCAGGGATGTCCAAATTGTAGAATCTAATAAAGGTATACGGCGACGACCAGCTGGCGGCTGCACAAATCTCTCCAATAGAGATTCCACTGGACCAAGCCCAAGAGGAGGCCATTCCTCTGGTGGAATGGGCCCTCACACCTAAAGGGCATTGCAAGCCAGCTGAGGCATAAGCCAGCGCTATAGCGTCTACTTTCCAATGAGATAGTCTTTGCTTTGTGATAGGCAGCCCTTTAGAGCGGCCTCTGACGCACACAAAGAGCTGATTTGAGTTTCTAAACAGATCAGAGTGCTCATGTAAACTCTCAGTGCCCAGACAGGGCATAGCAAGTTGGGACGTTGTTTGCCATCCGTTCCAGGGAGGGCTAAAAAAGAAACGACCTGGGCTCTAAACGGAGTTGAGAGCACCTTTGGTACATAACCGCTGCACGGCTGGAGAACGACTTTACAGTCGTTGGGTCCAAACTCAAGACAGGAAGCACTGACAGACAGGGCTTGTAAGTCCCCTACTTGCTTAACTGACACCAGGGCCTCGGTTTTGAGTGTCATGACCCTTCAGCCGGCTATTTGAAGCGGCTCAAAGGGGGAGCTCTTAAGAGCTCTCAGGACTATACACAAGTCCCATACTGGCACCGTCCTAGAGCGAGGAGAGTTTAACCGCCGAGTGCCTCTAAGAAACTTAACGACCAAGGCGTTTCTGCCAATTTTCCGACCAGCCTCGAGAGAATGATTCACCGCGATGGCTGCCACATAGACTTTGAACGTGGAAGGGGTGCGCCCCTTATCACATGATATCGGATCCTGGTTCCGTGCTGAAATGTCCACAAGGAACGTGCAGTCCCCAGCCTGAAAGTTGCCGCTGCTCGCTGGATAGGAAGCGTTCCTGCGTAATCCAAGCTCGCATCTTGGTGAGAACATGAAGCCTCAATGAGTGCAGCCTCTGCGTGGACGACCCCCAGACAGACACACTCCTCATGCCCGTCAGCTTCGAGCAGTGGGTCCTTTCACGAGCTACACTCGAGAAGCAACATTTGAAACAACGCGCTTCAGAGATTTGCTCAGAAAATTTGCTCTTTTCCATGGCCGCAGGGGAATTCCTTCCACTGCAGTTGCTTCTTACTTCTTGCTTCGGCTTTGTCGCAGAATCAGCGAAGAGACGGTCTCGTCACTGAAGGAGAAGATTCTGATTAAATGGCGCTCCGGGCCAACTTATATAGCAGCTGGCTCTGCCCCTTCCGGCGGGCTCGAGCACCATTGGTTTGTGCAACTACACAAACGTTAACAAATCAGGCTTCAGTAACAGAGTAAACAGGAGTATACCCAAGCAGTCATCAATGACGACGCAACTGGAGTTACCTTTCGATAGGGAAAAAAATTACTATGAGCTACTATGAGAAGAGCATGGAGGAGGAATATCAGTTAAAGATCTTAGCCAACATTGAAGAGAAACACTGAAAACAAAAGTGTCAATAATGATTATATGATGATAACATATATACCCTTTTCTCTGATTCAAATACAGTGGGCCTCTCTGATATTCTGTCCTGCTTCTGAAAAACATTCATAGAAAGATTAATAAGCAAAAGAGAATAAATGCACATGGAAACAAAACCGTAAAGGGATCAAATATCACTGTAAATTCATATTCAAAGCAAAATATATACAAAAGCTGAATGTTTTAATAAGCAATTACTGCTGGACCAGTATCTAGATATATTACTTGCTTTTCACAGACTGTAATTCCTTACAGATGCTGTGAGCTACACCAAAAGCCAGACCTTTGGGAGCCTGATTGTTTTCAGAGAGCTGGTTTGTGCTATTATTTTTAACACAGGTCTCTCCTCTTGGCGGATGATGGTCATACGGATGATTCAGGCCACAGAAAATCTCTCTCCTCATCTGCTGGGATTGTTTTCTCACCTGTGTGACTCTGTCAAGCTGTGAGCGGATTTTGGTGAGCTCCTGTTTGCTGTCCTGCAGTCGAGACTTCAGCTTCTCATTCTCAGTCAGTGCGTCCTCATACAGCTGATAAAGTGAAACAAACCAGGGTCGAGTTCATCTGACTAATTTAGCATCTCCACTGGGAGCTGCTTTCCTGTCGCTGGTAAACAGAAGACCGCTAATGGTCTACACTGGATAAACACATTGGCATTTAGATATATGTACTACTGTATTTTGATTTTACTAGATTTGGACTGTATTACGAGTATATATATTATATAATATATATTATATATATATAGATATATATGCAAGGTCCATGCCAGAAACACCCTTGTCTCTCGGTATAGTATCTGAGGATTGAGGGATAATATCTAATATAATGAACGTGCAATGAGTGTTTTATTAATCAAAGTTATCCTGACCTTCTTATAGTCCTTGCTGGCCGAGTCGTCCTCTGTTTTGCTCAGAGAGGCGAGTCTGTTCTCTCTGCGTGTGTATGTGCTGGTCCGGGCTGACAGTCTGTCTGACGGAGACTCCACACCACTAGAGTCTGATCTGCTTTTAACATCAATCATCAAGTAAGTGTTGATCATACCAGTTTTTATGAATTTATCTTTCAGTAAACAGAAGCAAATTAATAAATAATGTTTTTAGACAAGGAATAAAGCAGCTTACCTTGACACCCGTTCTTGCTAGAAAAAAGACAAAAACAAAAAACTAAGTTAGATTAAATGTGCTTAAGTTGTCATTTAACATATAAAGGTGATAACCACATTACATTCACAAAGTAAAGTACCACTTTTTTAAAATAAATGTACCATGGTATTCCATGGTATTCACTGATAAACCATTCAAGCACACGAATATGCTACTCGTAGACCCACATCTCCACATGAAAGTTTTTCTTTTTTCTTGTGAATGCACCCCTGGGAAAGAAAAATGCGCAAAAAGAGTACTTCCATAAATAACATACTTTAAAATGATATATTTAAGTACAAAATGAATGTCATGTTTTCAGACACTAACGCGATTAGTTGCTCTTTAGCGTGCTTTTTTGGACTTAAGCATGTCTTCATATGTAGTTTAATAATTAATCTTTGAAATATGGTTAAAATGTACTGCTGAATGCACTGACAAACATTAATAGTAAATTAAACAGTTTAAATGCAATTTCTATTGAAACTTGTATTTCATGTATTTAAATATATTTGTGATTACAGGTTTGTAATGATGAAGATGCAATTTAGTACATTTAAAATATATTTTTATATATACAAAATATAGACTTTAAATGTAAAAAAATGTAATGCACTACAGTTAAAATTTTAATCAAGTACTTTACATGTGCTTTAGTATGTTAGCCAACACATCAAAATAAGTGTACTTCTTTAAAACATGACAAAAAAGATTATTAAAACAATGATTAAAAATGTACTTTGAAGTAAAACTTTTAATTTACCATTGTTACAATGTGCATTTTATAAATGTATTTAAGTGTAACATATTCAAAGTACATGTGAACTCACTTTAAGTACATTTAAGTGTTTTTTTTGTTTCACTAATATTATATTTTAAGTACACTACAAGTGCACATTGAATACAATTAAGCACACTTCTTTTTAATGGGAAGGTTTGCATCCATTTGATCACTAATCTGGATACAAAAGCTATTGGACGTGGACAAATCTAAACAAGCTGTTTTCTGATTGGGTGATTTTTCGATCTTCTTGATCTGATCATAGTGATCACACCTTAATGTAAACACATTTAAACTGGGCCTCAGTGTGCAAACAGGAGAGTTTTTAAGTGTGACTGAACTTGTGATATAAGTGAGCTGGAACAACAGGTCAGACTGAGTCTTCTAGACCTCTCAATCTGTCAATGGAAGTCTGCCATACAAATGCCTGGAGCAAGAGTATGATATGTTGTTGCAAGCTTGTGCATATGTGTCTACATAAAAATGTCGTGAAGTGTTTTTAGTACACCCACTTCTGCTCACATTTGAAATCACACCAACTCCATTTAGCAATGACAGCAAAACAGCTCATTTCAAGAGGATTTGTGCTTTTTGTTCTTTTGTAATAAATTGTTGCTCATTTTTGTCCACTACACTCTAAAAAAATGCTGGGTTAAAAAGGGACAAAACCAGCAATTGGGTTGTTTTGACAGGCGGGTTTTGGGGTTTTTTTTTAAACATTTAACCCAACCGCTGAGTCAAAACAACCCATTGCTGGGTTTGTCTCTATTTTACCCAGCACTGGGTTGTATTTAACCCAGCATTTTTTTAGAGTGTAGCAATTACATTCCTACATTTCCTTGTACAAGTACATAAATCAGGTTGTATTTATGTGAGCGTATCTTGCAGACAGTAAATCTTTTAAAAGATCATTTAATTTCCATTTTAGGTACATGTTGTACAGTCACATATTGTAAGCATCACCGTCCACCATCACTGTCTGGATGACCTTTTATCCTGAGGATGTGCATAGATGGCAAATGACTCGTGTAAAGGTCTGACAGTCCAAGCAGAAACATCCTTAACAAAGATGGCAAGCTACAAGCCACTCGTAATTTCAAGTAGTTAAACTACAGTCAAGCTACTCGGCGGGTGCAGATTCCACACGGGTCTAGTAATATGTTCTCATTGCTTCAGATTGAAGGCTGTTCAGTCCAGAGAGAAAGAGAGAGAAGGAAAGGCAGAGAAAGAATCCCCTCTGTTCCTCTGCTAAAGACAGCACATCCTGTTTGGACACTCGGCAGCACACTTGATTATGCATCAGAGAGGAATAACAGTCCACTGTCTGAGGGGGACGTCTGAACAACGCCAAAAAAGGTCATGCAGAATCCGTCACTATAGCCGGACAAAGTTTGGCAGAGAAAAAGAAGAGCTTTTCGTTTGCTCATAAAAGTAATTACAGCAAATGAGATCTGTTAAATAGATGTTTCTATAACTACAGGAGCTTTAATCACTTTTTACACTCTCATTAGTTTAATTGGTCCACTAACAATATTCAACTATATACGTGCATCACTGGAGAATTAAGAAATATGTTGTATATAAAATATGTTATTCCAGCAATAACATACTTTAAAATGATATATTTAAGTACAACACGAATGTAATGTTTTCAGACACTAATGCAATTAGTTGCACTTTAGAGTGCTCTTTTGGACTTAAGCATGTCTTCATATGTAATTTAATAATTCATCTTTGAAATATGGCTAAAATGTACTGCTGAATGCACTGACAATTTTTTTAACTGACAGTCACGCTTATTCCTTTGTGAGTGTGCTAAATTGTATTGAATGTGCACTTGTAGTGTACTTCAAGTCTTAAAAATAAATATTTTTAAAATCTGTACTTTAAGGTAATATTACTGAAATAAAAGGCCACTCAAGTGAACATAAAGAGAGTTCGCTTTTATGAGTATGTTTTAAGTACATTTTTACAAAAAGTGCACTTTGTAATTATTTGATGTAAAATTAAAAGTTTTACTTTAAAGTACATTTTCAATCATTACGTTTTAATCATTTATTGTTATGCTTTAAAGTGCGCTTATTTTGATGTGTTGACTAAAGCACATGTAAAACACTTGATTTTAATTTAAACTGTAGTGTGTTATTCAATATTACATATAATGTTAATATATTTTAAATATACTAATAATTATATTATTATTATATTAAAATATGTTTACATACACAGCATGTTTTAATAATTAAGAAGTATATTTAGTAAAAAAAAAGTATATTTTAGTTTACCATCAGTGCAATCGTCAGCACACTTTAACTATATTTCAAAGACATTATAAGTATTTATGAAATGACATAAACTCACAGTATGACAATAAGTCCTATGTAAGTGGGTGGAAAAGCACTCTAAAGTATAGCTAACTACATTTTATATACAGGTATATACAGTATATAAACTATAGTATATTTTCACTGAATTGCAATTAACATGCTATTCAGTGTCTGACAATATTACATTCAGTTCACACTTAAATGTATTCTTTCAAAGTAGGGTTGAGGGTTTACATATCTCAAATTATGCCTACCAACATTCCATGAGGGAAATGATGGTGATGGAAATTATATTTTTTAAATACTTATTGAATAAAATGTCTGACTCCTATATCAAGCTAATTTTATAACTATATCACACATATACACAACTAAGTAATATTTCATTCTTTTTGCAAGATGTGACAAAATTGGCTTGAATAAAAATGTTCATATCTCCTGTCTCATATGTCCTTCAAGCTCTGAAACTATTGTCTCTTTGGTAACAAAGTACACTACTTTTGAAGTAGTACTTTTGCTCATACAGGAAATGATGGCATAAATGAGTGCCAGTCCTAATTTTTGATATAAATCTATTTTCACACAATGCATTTTGAAATGGTTTATTTGACTCTTTGTTTAGATGATCAAACTTTAAAAATTAAATATTATATACTTTATGATGGATATTTTATAAATATTTTAAGACTGAAATTCTGGCACAAGTGTAAAACAACCAAATGTAAACAGACAGGATATATGAAAAGTAGATGATTAAGGCATAGAACATAGTATTTAAAAGTTAAAATATGTGATCTTTTTGGTTGATTTTAGAATTTTTTAGAAAAGAGCCCATAGTTGTAGAACACATAGAATGACATATACGAGCATATGTGACAGTGAGAGTATCTTACTGATCGTAACTGCATCTGCTATTTTCTGGCGTGATTCTGTAGTGTTTTTACATGGAAATAAACAGAGAGATGAGAGCATGGCCCACTGGAGAGACAGGCCCATCTGAATGTTTACACAGTATTTCAGAGACGTCTCTCCTTATGTGGTTATACAGAGCGTCCCCAGGAACCTGCTCTCTGACCACATCACGGCAGCACTGGAGGAGAAACAGAGCTTGACCTGCGGCAATGACTTACAATAACTGCTGTAATATCTGTGGCTGCTCTGTGTTTTACTAGCAATCATTATGATTTCTCAAAGTGAGGCAAGATGTCTTATTCAAGTGTTTACATGTAGCCACAACCAAAAAGTTTCTGAAACGTTCACAATGTGTGCTGGTGGTCTTGTTTAGTGTGTGGTCACATCATGTGGGGTAGATGAAGTCTGTATTTAGTGGATATGTGTTCTGGTGGTCTTGTTCTCATGTCGGGTCATTCTGGGATCTGAGGTTATAGTGATTTTCTTGGTTTGGCATCTATTGTTGGTCCAGGAAGAACATTCATATCAAACAATTATAAACCACCTTAACTTACAATCAGTGAAAGTATTTTCACCCAAAAATTTGCTAAAAATTTACCCTCAGGCCATCCAAGATGTACATGAGTTTGTTTCTTCATTTGAACAGATTTGGAGAAATGTAGCATTGCATCACTTGCTCACCAGTGGATCCTCTGCAGTGAATGGGTGCCGTCAAAATGAGAGTCCAAACAGCTGATAAAAACATCACAATAATCCACAAGTAATCCACACCACTCCAGTCCATCAGTTAACATTTTGTGACGTGAAAAGTTGTTTATAAGAAACAAATCCATCAATAAGGCATTTTAAACTTCAACTTCAACTTGCTTCCAGCTAAAATATGAGTGTTTTATACATAATATTGCGTTCGCCAGAGAAAAAGTCATCTCATCTGAATAAAAAGAGAAATATACACAGATCAAGCACTGTTTAAGTGAAAACAGTCCAAAACAGTTCAAAATAAATATGTCATGGATTTTGATGTGAGAGGACAACAGGGGATGGACTTTTTCACTGGAGGAAGAAGATTCATATTTTGGAACATCTTAATGATGGATTTGTTTCTAAACACACAAACTTCTCGCTTCACAAGACATTAATTGATGGACTGGAGTGGTGTGGATTTTTGTGATGTTTTTATCAGCTGTTTGGACTCTCATTTTGACGGCACCCATTCACTGCAGAGGATCCATTGGTGAGCAGATAATGTAATGCTACATTTCTCCAAATCTGTTCCCATGAAGAAACAAACTCTTTTACATCTTGGATGGCTGGAGGTAGAATAAATTTCCAGCTAATTTTCATTTTTTGTGGTGAACTATTCCCTTAACGCTATACTTATCCACCAAATCCTTTCGGTTAATAGGAGTGTTGATCACAAGTCTGTGCCATAGATTATGGCACAGACTTGTGCTGTTGCCGTTCAGAAGTTACCCACAGGCACCTGCTGGCCCTGAGCCCACTGTCTACACAAAAAAGAGAGGAGGAGAAATCGAGCGCACACTTTCACCACAGTAAACCATGTAAGGCAGTGCTGATGCTGCTGCGCACATTCCATCCTGCTATAAAAATAACACCGAATCAGATTAATGGGGATAGAAGCAAGCAGAAGAGAAGAGACGCTAACCCACTGTTTCATTGTGATCATCATCAAACCCCCACAATTACATCATAAAGTGACAAATAATGACAGCGTAATAACAGCGTAGTTGTGTCTGTTTATCATTTGATACTGACGTTAATGGAAAGCACTTACTGTCGCACTTTCAGGTACCTGCTCAGGTGAACATGGACTAAATTGTAAATTTTTATGATTACTGAAATGCTATCTATCTATCTATCTATTCATTATCTTTTATTTTATTTTATTTATTTTTGCTGGTCACATACATGGGATGCGATGCCATTAGATGTTTTTTTTCTACTGTGATATACTCAAATCGTTTTTAGTTTTTTTTACTTTGATTCTTTATCTTTATGATTTTTATTACCTGTTTTCAAATTGTGTGTGTGTATATATATATATACAGGGTTTGAAATTAAAACCTGCCAACCCGCCAAATGGGGGTAAAAATGGCAGCTGTGGTTACTGTCAAATCACTAGCCAATTTTACTTTTCGTAAATAACGTTCTCTCATTATTTCTTGGGCAAGTTCATTTAAGCCAAATCTATGCAAAATTAGTGCAAATACTGACCTCATGAGTCATCATGATATATTAAATGCAGCTTAATTGCAGCATCTGTGCAACACCCCCTGTGGTGCCACTTCATTGTGAACAGCCTTCAAACTGTTGTTTTATTTCATAATGATTTCTTTTTTTTTGGCAGTATAGTTATAATGGCCAGTGTAAGATGCCAATTATATATATATGCAGTGGGGAAAAAAGTATTTAGTCAGCCACCAATTGTGGAAGTTCTCCCACTTAAAAAGATTTTAAGAGGCCTGTAATTTTCATCCCCCCCATAGGTTACCTCAACTATCGAGCACAATGAAAAAAAAATCATACAATGTGATTTTCTGGATTTTTTTAAGAATTTATTTGCAAATTATGGTGAAAATAAGTATTTGGTCAATAACAAAATTATCTCAATACTTTGTTATATACCCTTTGTTGCAATGACAGAGGTCAAACGTTTTCTGTAAGTCTTCACAATGTTTTCACACACTGTTGCTGGTATTTGGCCCATTCCTCCATGCAGATCTCCTCTAGAGCAGTATTGTTTTGGGTCTGTCGCTGGGCAACACGGATTTTCAACTCCATCCAAAGATTTTCTTTGGGGTTGAGATCTGGAGACTGGCTAGGCCACTCAGGACCTTGAAATGCTTCTTACGAAGCCACTCCTTCATTGCCCGGGGGGTGTGTTTGGGATCATTGTCATGCTGAAAGACCCAGCCACTTTCATCTTCAATGCCCTTGCTGATGAAAGGAGGTTTTCACTCAAAATCTCACGATACATGCCCCATTCATTCTTTCGTTTACACGGATCTGTCGTCCTGGTCCCTTTGCAGAAAAAACAGCCCCAAAGCATGATGTTTAAACCCCCATGCTTCACAGTAGGTGTTCTTTGGATGCAACTCAGCATTTCCCCACTACACATTAGACGTCTGACGGACGTTGCCAGTAGTTCATATTGCGTCCGTCAGATCCAATACCAATTCTGCACGTCTACACGCGTGCAAACTATGTCCGCTATTTAGACGTCCTCACCAGAACCCCACTTGGACTCAGATTAGTCAACCATTTGAACGTCTGACTAGGTAACTACTTTTTTGGACTTCAAGACATGGTGCAGAATTGAATTATTAATGAATGTATTGTATTTTTATTTAAGACAAATATCACATTGTTTTTATCAACATGTTTACTGAATATCAATTAGGTTATTTGTGATGACACTTTTTGTTATTTAATTATTTAGTTAAGTACATTGTTTAACCTTTACAGTTTTTTCTCTTATTTACTTTTTTATTTTAATTGTCTTCCCGACCCTGGTTTGTTCATATCGTCTCCGAGTTGTTAACAATGTACAGGTTATCAGGCAATATAGGTTAGAACGAAGCATTCCAACTTTTGAGTTAGCCGAAAGCTAACATTGCAGCGGTGGAACTTGCGTTTTGATAGGCTGCACGTCATCATAACCCAAGCAGTAAACGCCACTCTGATTGGCTGAGGCATCACGTCATGACCCAACCAGTAAACGCCACTCTGATTGGCCGAGGCAACAAGCATTCGGCGCGTACTGCTGAAGCAAGTGGCTGCTCGGCTCTGTTCAGCTTCCATCAAATCAAAGCGATCCAAAATCATCGTTTTCTACTCAGTTGAAGGTAAGTTCGGTCCGCTTAGTTAATTTTATGTATTTATAGTGTTAGCTGTTTTAATTAGCTTTGTTGTCTTAACTAAACCTGCTGTGGCTAAGTTACAATTACTTTTTTCAGAAGGAGCACATGTGCTCCTAAATTGAAAAATGTAGGAGCACATTAAAGAATGTTAGGGGCGCAATGATTAAATCATGTATGTTCCATGTCAATCTCTCTCTATGCGTTACTGCGTTTACCTCACGTTTTTTTTATGTGGCGCCTGTACGCACTTTGCGTGGATCACGTGAGTTTTTTTCTGAGACCGCGTTATCTGCTTGTTTTTTTTGTTTTTGGTAAAAAATAACTTTATTCGCACACGTGCTCCTAAATACATGTTACAGTTTGCACATATCTATTTTTAGTCGCAAATGCGAGTGAAATGCTGGCAATGTCGAGCCCTGATTACGTCTCTCAGTGATTAACAACACGACTGTATTCCCTTCCAAGATATACAATATAATCATATAATGTGTAGTTTGATCTGTTTCTTTGAGAGTTCAATGCACAACGCGACTGTATTCGCGTCCATCATAAAACGTTACACACTATAATCATGCATTATGTAGTTTCAAAACGAGTTATACTGTGTTTTAAAAATGACAATCTAATATTTGCCATATTCTGCAATGCCATCTGCCTTTTCCGCATCATGGAAACCCTAATTCTGTTTGTTAACAGCAGGTGTTAATTCATCACTTCTTTATCTCAATTAACTTGAACACTGAATAGTGTTACTTGTTTAACACTGATCTTCAGTGTATATATAATCCACACCATCTCAATACTATTGAGTATTGTAAAGCTTTAGTTGGGTGTTTCTTTTGTCTTTCTGTCAGGTGGCGTGCGGTGTCTCCTTCATTTTGGACGTGGAGTGAGGTGTCCTGCCCTTTAGGAGCACCTAAACAAGGTCTTATGACCTCATCCTCCTTTTCTTTGGACTTGCCCCAGTCAAATAAACAGTACAAGTAAACTTAATTTGGGCTCACATCTGTGTTTACAGATGGCTTTAAGGATGAGAGAATGGCGAAAACGCCAAAGAGAACTCAATCAACTTCTATGTTATTCTGACAGCGATGATGAACATTGTGGCATTAAAAAAAAGTGTGAACGTGTGCCTGGGACTCCGAATAGTTGTAGCAGTGACAATGTGCCTGGGACCCCACATAGTTTCATCAGTGACACTGTTCCTGGGACATCAGATAGTTTTGACTTTGACACTGATGTGGACTATTGGTCTACTGACTCAGAAAAAGAACCAAATGATGAAGCTGAGGTGACCAGCAGCTTTGAAGATGACCTAAGACAGTGGGCCTTAGACCACAAATTGACACACAGAGCGCTTAATGGATTATTGTCCATATTAAGAAAGCAAGGGCACCTATTGCCTGTGGATTGCCGGACATTCCTTGCTACACCACAGTGTAACACAACAGAGCCTAAATGTGGTGGGCAGTACAGATACTACAGCTTAGAAAAGGGGATCTGCCGTTATTTAAGTCAGATGGAGAGTAATGATGTGCACCTCAGTGTAAACATTGATGGCATCCCACTTTTTAAAAGTAGTGGTGTCCAATTCTGGCCAATACTGGTGAAGTGTGGCCATTTTGATCCATTTATTGTAGCTATGTTTAGTGGACAACATAAGCCAAGTCCGCTTGAGGAGTATCTTAAAGACTTTGTGACCGAGTACAAACATCTCAAAGAAAATTCTATAGTTTATAAAGGCCAGACTTACACTGTCAATATTGATGCTCTGATCTGTGATGCACCAGCAAGGGCATATCTAAAATGTATTAAGGGTCATACTTCCTATGAGAGTTGTGAGAGATGTTTGATCAGAGGTGCTCGTGTTGAGAGAAGAATAGTTTTCAGTGAACAGGAATGCACTTCTCGAACAGATGACGGTTTCTCCAGAGTAGAGTACAGGAACCACCAAACTGATGTCAGCCCCTTCATTGCTGCAGGAATTCCTTGTGTTAGCTCATTTGTGTTAGATTATATGCATATGGTCTGCTTGGGAGTAGTTAGACGCCTGTTAATTTACTTGACTCGTGGCCCAAAAATCTGTCGTTTATCTGTGAAGCAAAAGGATGCAGTTTCTCAAAAACTAATTGCACTGAGAGGGAAGATGCCGAGTGAGTTTGCTAGGCAACCGCGGGGTTTACGTGAACTAGATAGGTGGAAAGCCACTGAACTACGGCAGTTTTTGCTATACACAGGACCTGTGGCATTGAAAACGGTGTTGTCCCCTGAAAGATACAAACATTTCTTGTCCTTGACAGTAGCCATGTCGATAATGCTGGAGTCAGATGACAGGATTCGAAATGCCTATCTCCAATATTCTCATGAACTAATCAAACACTTTGTCATGCGCTGTGCTGACCTGTATGGCAAGACCTTTCCTGTATACAATGTACATGGATTAATTCATCTCCATGAAGATGCCAGCCACTTCAACTGTTCCTTAAATGACATTTCCTGTTTTCCATTTGAAAACTACCTGCAACAAATCAAGAAACACGTGAGGAGCGGGAGAAGTCCCCTGGAACAAGTTACCAGGCGTCTGTCAGAAATTGAACATTCAGAAGTGAACAAGAGCAAAATGCACTCTAAAGTGTTTGCTTCTGTTAAAGAAAGGGACAGTTGTTTTCTCTTGAGAGACGACAGATTTGCTTTTGTTCGACAGAAAAATGCTGACGGTACCTTTGCTTGTGAAATCCTGCACCAGCGTCACACTTCACCATTATTTCACCAACCATGTAGCTCTGGACTTCTGAATATAGTCTGCATAGGAAATGGTCAGGTCAGGATGAAAAATGTATTACTGCATGAAAGGGATCTGTTCCGCAAGGTGGCCTGCCTCCCACAAGAAACTGGTGGTTCTGTCCTCATACCCCTTCGCCATGGTCTGGAACACTAATATTAAAGGTTGAATTATTTTATTCTTTTAGCTATATCCCAGCAGGGGTTATCCCAGCTGATCACCTGTTTCCATCTGTTTGTTTTCTGCATCTACCTCAGTGACTCCTGCCACCTGCCTGTTCTTACCCACCGCATCCATAAACCTCCCCTTGCCTCCCTCTCTCCTCCTGCCACAATATCCTACACCCAATGTAACCCTCATCCCTCTTCCACACATGTCACAACCCTCTTAACCTCACCTTTCTTGCTTTATTCACTACTTAACCTGGGCTGACCCTCTAATGTAGTCATTAGTGATCTTATCACTCCTAATGAGAATCGTCGCATATTCATTTCTGCCACCCCCAGGTCAGAGTTGTCTCTTCTAACATGACAATTGGGGATTTGTTGAATAGGGTTCAAGTCATTTTCTATGCCATTGCACTTGTAATTCGCTTTGTATAAGATTGTCTGCTACAGTGGTTCTCAAAAAAGGTTCCATGGACCCGCTGGATTTCTTAATTGGGTTCTAAGTTGGACTCTTATAGGTCTGTAACTTTGAGAGTGAACAAATGGAACTGTAAGGGTCCATTTGGTTCCAGTTGTTCATTCAGAGTTATGAGGGACTTTGAAATTAAAAAGTTTGAAAACCACTGGTCTACTCAATGCGTAATGAAAATATTAAAAACTTAACTTAACATGCATATGCTATCCTTTCCAGGTCATGTACGCGAGGGCTGTTTGGAAAGAGGGTGAACGAGAGGAGGAGGGTGTAGTTCCTGACAATTGGATCGACAGGAACAAGAGAATTGTTAGATGGCCATGTAATATGAGCACCACAAAAACAGAAAGAGCTCTAAAGGACAGAATTAACCCCCAGGAAGACTGGATGGTGTTCCCTTTAATCAAAATAAAAATGACTTCAGGCAAGTTTTGTTTTGATGAATCGAACATTTAATATATATCCAAGTCAAAATTTTGTTGAAGA
Organism: Sinocyclocheilus anophthalmus; assembly: GCA_018155175.1. Lineage (NCBI taxonomy): Eukaryota > Metazoa > Chordata > Actinopteri > Cypriniformes > Cyprinidae > Sinocyclocheilus > Sinocyclocheilus anophthalmus. Next base: position 110,997 of record JADLZN010002638.1, read on the forward strand.
AATTTTTTTTAAGGTTGAATTGTCTAACTTCTAGCTAGGCATCGTGAATGCGACAACTACAACCTGACCAGTCAGGCAGAAGAGGACGATGATGCTGAGGTGGAGGTGGCGATTAGATCAACGAGGAACCGCACAAAAAAAGGACTACTTCCGGAGGATTTGTAAGAAATGGTATCTTTCTCATTCTCAGTCTTATAACATTTGTAATCTGTTGCCTCTTTATAGGTGTCAAGCTGCCCGATTACCCTACTGCACCAAAGAAGCTGCAGCCCATTCAGGACACCAACATGTTACACAATGCTTGTGAGTACTGATGACAACTTATAAAGCATGTTAATGTATTGTGGAAACACAACATGATAGTTACAGGCTGATTCATGTGTTTCAGCCTCTGAAGATGAAGCTATGACTGTCCAAGCGGAGTGTGCAGACAGTTCTGGGGCCAGTGAAATGTCCACTCGTCGTGAGTATTTACTTCTCCCCTTGCACCAACCATCCCATTGCACAAAGTTAAAGTCCATTCAAGATGGGTAGTTTCTCACTGCTTGAGAATTAAGCATGGTGATGACTTAAGTATTCACAACATTGTAGTTACAGGCTGTTTCACGCGTTTCAGACTCTGGAAATCGAGCCTCGTCTCACCCAGTGAAGCCTGCTGGCAAGTCTCGGGGCAGGGAGATGACCACTCCACGTGAGTATAATTACATTTCCAGTTGCACCAAACATCCCACTGCACAAACGTAAAGCTGGAGAGGGGTGGGGATGACAGCTAGGAAGCTCAGCAAATCATGTAATTCGGGCCAAATTAAATGATTGGTCAGACATTTCTCTGAGCCATATGAGAATATAATATTGATGAGTTTCAAGACCTGGTGGATTTCTCTTACATTTTTGTGTGCCTTTAGCTTAAGAAAAGAAAAGTGTAAAATTGCCAGAAATGTAAGTATTGCTTTAAGGAAAATATTAATTTAGTATATACTACATGAAAGTACTTACAGGCTAACTCATGTGTTTCAGACTCTGTAAATCAAACCTTGGATGGCCTTGTGGAAGCTGCAGGATCTCGGTGCAGGGAAATGTCCAGTGAGTATTCACTTTATCCATTGCACCAACAATTTCAAAAATCTATTCAGGACAAAGTGTTACTCACTGCTTGAGAATCAAGTGTAGAAGTTACAGGCTCCAATCACATGTTTCAGACTTGTCTGGGCTGATGGAGCGTGCCAATGCGGGAAGGGAAACGTTGACACCCAGTAAGTATCCATCACAACTAATGCTCACCTTTTTGTTTCAATTTCAATAATGCATCTTTGAATATTCTTTGTCTTTTTCAGGCTCTCAAAATGCAAGCACAGCCCCTCTGCGAAGAGACCTTTCGAGACCCAGTGAGTATTCATCTCATCACACTTTAAACAGTCACTTTTTTTTTTTTTTTTCAGGCCTTGTGAAATGTAAGAACATTCTTTGTGTTTTTCAGGATCTGGACATGTAGCAAGAGGTTGGGCCAGGGATGGCTATCGCTCAAGGTAAAGAAACAGGATAAGGCACAGCGTCAGTAGCGACTGTCTTCTACTGGTCTCCAGCCCTTGTTGTTGGCCAACCAGTAGGGCTTAGTCTGTTGCAGTGGTATTGTATTATGTCAGTTAAAAAATGTCCAAGTGATTAAAATAAATTTAAATGGTACTAGGTCCAGCGGTGGATCCAGCATCAGGTCCAGACATAGTGATGTCTCCAGATACAGGTCCAGGTCCAAGTCCTTGCACAGTGATGGTTCGAGGCACACCGTCAGGTCCAGACATGACGGGTCAAGGCACAGTGATGGTTCGAGGCACACCGTCAGGTCCAGACATGACGGGTCAAGGCACAGTGATGGTTCGAGGCACACCGTCAGGTCCAGACATGACGGGTCAAGGCACAGTGATGGTTTGAGACACGCCGGCAAATCCAGATATGACGTGTCACGACACAGGTCCAGACATGACAGATCACGCCATAGTGACGCCTCCAGGTGCAATGACAGATCCCGTAGTGATGCCTCCAGGCCCCCCGCCAGGTCAAGTCATAATGAAAGATCACGGCACGGTGATCTCACCAGCCCCCCTTATGAAAGTCCAAGGCATGGTGAGTTGTCTAAGACCACAAATTTCATCTAAGCACTTTGCAATTCAGTGAGTAGTGTTGATGCACCCCTAATCGTTACGATATTAATTTATTATTTGTCTTCTAATGCGACCCAAATCTATTGAAAGTTGTCATTTGGTAATTTCTAAAACAGACTTTCTGTGGTGCAGATGCAGTGACCGAGAACGGAAGATGGACATTCCCATTACCTTGGGATGGTAAGTATTGATCTATTGGCAGTGTTAGACGACAGGACACTGAGCAAGAGAGAGAGACTGACACTTCTAATAGTACCACTGTCTCTCTTCCTCTACTGTTCCCTCTGTCCTCACAAACTGCTTTTCAATTATAGCAGTGGCTTGTTTTTCTACCGTCAATTGTAGGGTGGTTTCTATCATGTGAGATAACATTTGTCTGAACCTTTTTTTTTTCTTACTCCAACACTATCTACTGTATTAATAACAAACACTAAAGCTGATTACAAAAACAATTGTGAACCAGCTAGCTAGCCTTGCTATTCTAATTGGAGGTAACCATCGTAATCAATAAATGTTTATTTCAGTGTACCAGAAAAAGGTTTTAAACATGCTGGTTGACCTCCGCAATTGCTATAAACAAGCACAACCTGCCACTTCAGCCATGCACATTGAAAGGATGGAGACCTTGGAGGATTTCGAGAGCGAGGAGCAACGCCTCTGTGATGCACAAGCCTTTGATACCCTAGTAGGTTTTACATTTCTGGAAGTAATGGATAGCTTAGCATAACACAATACAGTGCACTCGTACACTGTTAGGTTCCTCGCAGTACCAGTCAACTTTATCATAGATTTATTCCAACAGGTGCTACAGATTGCAAGAATTGGAGGGAAGAACACCAAGGACTGTGTCCACAAAGTCCTTGACAGGCATGTTTCTACATACAGTATGAATTGTGTGTGATGTTAGGGTGGTTTTCAATGTCTGAAAATTGTTTTTCTGGGTGTGGACCAGACTGCATGTGTTAATTTGCCTTTTTCTTGGTTAAACCTTTTGTACCACTTGGTACAATTATTATTATAATTTTTTTGCATTTTTCAATTAAAAATACTCCATTACAAGTTCACAACAAAATGCATTGTGAGTTTATAGACCAGCTGTTCTTGACAATGAGATTTGTTGTAGAGGGATAAAAGGAGGGGACGTAGTATAAAGAGTTTATGAGATGCGTAATGTTATTCCTACTTATATCATTTACGTTGGATTTATAAATGTAATTTATTTTTCTTTTAGGCTCTTCACTAATGCCCTGATGGCGCAATTTAATATGAAGGGGAAGGGGAAAAAGGGCAAGAAATCTTTGGAGAAGACACAGCTTTATAGAGCAATAAAAGGTAAGCCCATATTTAATGTTGACCAAGGAAAGAGAATTAGCTCCTGCCAGTCTGTGAATAAAGACTTGATTAGACAAAACATTTCCTTCCCAGTTGACATTTAAAATTCACTGCTAACTGTCTACCATGGCAATTTTAACATTTGGTGAGGTGGTTTTGTATTAATCCAGTATTGGTAGTGGATGCATAGTAAACATATTTTTGCTTACAAATATGGGGACTTTGTGTATGACTGCAGATTGCCTTTGCATATTTCTAATCATTTGTCTTTTTCTACTTGTGCAGATGCAGTCATGAAATTTGATGACACAGCCACAGAGGATTTCATAAGGATGACCGCTTCAGAGCATCTGAAGCATGCACCGCAAAGAAGTGGAGGTGGAGGACACGCAGCAGTCACTCAGGACTGATTATCCATTGTGGAGAATCTTTTGTACATTGTCTTTCCTGTTTTTAGTATAGTTGCTTATGGTTCAGTTTAAGCACTTTAATTTTTATTGTTGTACATTTGTTGTTGTGGTACAGACCGACGCAAGGTGGGCTGTGTAACTTTATTTATTTTAGTTTTTTTTTGTATTTTACCACCAGTGTTGATTTTAGAATGTTTTTAGGTTACGATGCACAACATTGAAGTGATGTATGCAAGCCATTAAATTCATGTTCCTAGATTTTAATGGTAATTGGCAGTAAATTTAACTAGTCAAAGCTTAGTGACATTTGTGCCAGTTAAAAACAATAAAGATGGAAATAAGTGAGTGGTGGTTGAGTTGTGATTTATTTTTAAACCTCTGTTTATAACTGTAGTCCCATGTTTCAAGAAGGTGAAGGACCTGTTTCAGTTTGTAGCTTCGTTTGGCTCAGCAGCAGGATTGAATTGGAAATGTATTACACCTTTGTATGCTTTTCCATTTATCATCTGCTGCGGAGACCATCAAAAGAAGCTATAGGAAAATGAACTTGAACAGTATGCCACCTTCTGAAATGGGACTACAGTTATGTACAGAGCCTATAAGCAGTATAAAATTGTCTAAAATTAGTTTAAGTTTGACGTAGAAAAGACGTCCACAACCACCACATTTGGCCTACAGTTAGCCCTTATACAGAGGTCCTGTGGACGTCAATACTGGACGTTCGGTAGACGTTGGAAAAAAGACGTCATCTGGCGTCACAGTCTGCACCTTCAGGGAACCAAAATTGGACGTTCAAAAACGACGTACAAAAGACGTCGTTTGGACGCGTCTTTGCGCAGTGGGTTCTTTCTCCTCCCAAACACGACAAGTTGAGTTTTTACCAAAAAGTTCATTTTGGTTTCATCTGACCATATGACATTCTCCAATCCTCTTCTGGATCATCCAAATGCTCTCTAGCACACTTCAGACGGGCCTGGACATGTACTGGTTTAAGCAGGGGGACACGTCTGGCACTGCAGGATTTGAGTCCCTGGTGGCGCAGTGTGTTACTGATGGTAGCCTTTGTTACTTGGGTCCCAGCTCTCTGCAGGTCATTCACTAGGTCCCCCCGTGTGGTTCTGGGATTTTGGCTCACAGTTCTTGTGATCATTTTGACCCCCACGGGGTGATATCTTGCGTGGAGCCCCAGATCGAGGAGATTATCAGTGGTCTTGTATGTCATCCATTTTCTAATAATTGCTCCCACAGTTTATTTCTTCACACCAAGCTGCTTACCTATTGTAGATTCAGTCTTCCCAGCCTGGTGCAGGTCTACAATTTTGTTTCTGGTGTCCTTTGACAGCTCTTTGGTCTTGGCCATGGTGGAGTTTGGATTGTGACTGTTTGAGGTTGTGGACCGGTGTCTTTTATACTGATAACAAGTTCAAACAGATGGCATTAATACAGGTAACCAGTGGAGGAAAGAGGACCCTCTTAAAGAAGAAGTTACAGGTCTATGAGAGCCAGAAATCTTGCTTGTTTGTAAGTGACCAAATACTTTTTCTGAGGAATTTACCAATTAATTCTTTAAAAATCCTACAATGTTTTTTTCTGGATTTTTTTTTCTCATTTTTTTTTTCATAGTTGAGGTATACCTATGATGAACATTACAGGCCTCTCTCATCTTTTTAAGTGGGAGAACTTGCACAATTGGTTGCTGACTAAATACTTTTTTGCCCCACTGTATATATTTATATATATATATACTGTATATAGTACAGTATATATATTCATGTGATACCTTTTGTATCTGACTATTAATATTATTTTTACTATGATACTTTTAATATTACTGGCAGTGTGTATCAGGGTGGGAAATTTTAATATTATTATGTAATGTTTAATTTGGCTGCAAATTGTCTGTGGAATATTCTTTGGATGTTTTTAGACCTCTTTTTGATCATGTGATATTAAATTGAGTTGATTGTTCCAGGTTATTAAGGATTGTCTCTTTTTTGGTCTGAAGAGTTGTGGGGTTCAAAACGCATATATATGTGCATGCTTTGGTCTATTCTTAGCATATTTTAAGGCCCTTTTATATTGGCTTCCTTTGAGGGGTCAAACCCCCCTGGAATTCACACCCTGACTAGCAGAGCTGGCAGAGCTCGTCATTTTCACTATTAAAGATCTGTGAGCAATTATGTAAATTCTCTTACAGTGGATGAATGAGGATTTGGGTAAAGCTGGATCAGTGCAGCAGGACAACTGTACCTTCACTGCACATCAAAGGCATGTGAACTGTGTCGGGTCACAGCATGAACACCGCAGGGCTGCTAAATTCTCCATGCGTTGAGCACAAATGAGCTCTATAACTCATATACACTATGAAGTAACAGACTGCGACTGCTTCACGCAGCTGTGGGCTTCACCCTGATCCCATAACTCCACAAACTGTAACATTTACAGGATCTGGCTCATGCTGAAGTATTTATATGCAACCACTTTAATCCTCTCTTTCCCCTCATCACTTCATCCCCCCTTCGAGAGCCAGCTAGTCCGGCTGCCAGCTTGCAAAATGGAAAATGTGAGCATCACCGCACTCAAAAGGAGTATTACAACACACAAGTCCAAAAAAAAGACTTTTCTGCCTTGCAGATCTTTCTCTTCGCCGCTCCCACCCCTCTTTGTGTGATAAGCCAGATATATGAAGAGAAAACAAATCAAGTCATTTGTTTTGATTTGTTTGATTACTTTATAAGGGCTGGTTTCTTCTGATCTGCTCTGTTCAAGGAACAGTTCATCAAAAAAAGAAAAGAAAGAAAAGAATATTCTGAATCATTTACTCATTATGTAGTTTCAAACCCACACGGGTTTCTTTCTTTCACACTGAAATGTGTGCCGGTTGCTCTTTTCCATGTAATTACAATGGATAGAAACTTTCAAACTTCAAAAAAGTATACAAATGATTCATGATTTATTCAGAACTGAATCAACCAATTCAGATCGGACTTCTTTATGAACTCTCATAAATGCACAGAAAAGAACAAGGATAGATTTCTATTTTTCAGTGAGCAATGACAGTTTCAGTCAACTCATCTTATGATTTCATATTCAAATGACCATATGACTTCAGAATACTGTGTAGGATTTACTTTCAAACAGTTTACACTCAGAAATAGCAAGTGTAACCCCTCTCTCCCGGGTCCTCACCGCCACACCTCGTTCTCGCTCCGAGTGAGTCTCTAACCCGGGTCTCCGGCAGGGGAGGCGGACGCACTAACAAGGACGCTAAAGACTGCAGCCACTAGTGTCAGTCACTAGTGTGCCACTTGAGATCAGGGGAGTGAGGTTTACACGCACAGCTCTTACTAGCCTACGACAGTTACACTCACCCCCCTAAACCTCACTCCCATCCGGGTCACGGCACCAATGTAACCCCTCTCTCCTGGGTCCTCACCAACACACCTTGTTCTCATTCCAAGTGGGTCTCAAACCCAGGTCTCCAGCATGGGAGGCGGACACACTAACAAGGAGGCTAAGTGTGTCAGGGGAGTGAGCTTTCCCTGCACGGCACCTACTCGCTGGCCTCCGTTACACAAGCATCACGTGAAATTATTACAACTTAGAATATGGAAGATTAAAGGACTGAAAAAGGTTTCTATCGTTGTAATGGAAGCGCTTTTAACAATAAAATAAAAACAATGTATTGTATTTTACAGTTAAAATTACAATGATGATATTGAAAGTTTTTTGTTTAGTGCATGTTAATTTATATTGTATATTATGATAATATAATATTATTATTATTTAGCCATATTGATACATAACAAAAAAAAGTTTTACAATTGCACAAGATACACTGTAATAACAAACTTTCACGGAAATTCTAGTAAAAGTTCACAATTACAAAGTAGCACAAGTTTTTGTAAAACACGAATTTCAAGGTGTGAAAATTTGAAAGAGACAGAAAGAAAATGTAGTGTATAATTACTCCAAAAGTTGTATTAAGATTGTATTCGACAGTATATATATATATGACAGTTGATGTTTCATTAAACCACTTTATGCTTACTTTGTTGTGTTTGGTATATGGGAGTTCCATCCAGTCCCACCCATTAATTATAATGACAAAGTGGACAGGATTTTTTTTTAAAAAGAAAGAAAGAAATCACATTTTATGTTGCATTGTAAGAAGGAAGTCATACAGTTTTGGATTGACATTAGTGTTAGCAAGTGATGACAGACTTTACATTATTTTTATGTTAACGACCCCTTTAAAGATAGTTGTTTTCACACGCCCAGTCAGATGTGTTTGTCTGTTTATTGTCTGTAGTGTTCTGTTGTTTGGGATAATAAGTCCTTCATAAACATGGATTAGAAGACCACTAAAAACCAAAACACATGTGTTTATTCTTTTGCTCTCTTTAACTTTCGCTCCCAAGGAGACCTCACGCGCTCTGCCTCCACTCGTCATGGAAACTTCAAGCCCACATGTGTAGCTTTGTTGATGGGGAAAAAAAGCATGTTATGATTAGAGGAAACATAAAACGTCATGAGCGTTTTCTTCAGCTAATCTTGTCCTATTATGTGGCAAGCCTGCCGTTACCATCACTAAACACTGAACCTCTGTAACAGTGTGCAGAGCAGTGCTGGGGAGTAACTATGTAAAAGTAGATGGTAAACTTTGCAGTAATGTGACAGTCGTTCAGCTGCTTTAAATATAGTGTTGTCCAGTAACAAGCTTTTTTTCCCCCAACAATAGCATGACCAAATGCTACATCGCTGTTTTCATTTTACACTGTTTGCTCACACTAGACTGAATGAATACTTTTACAGGTAGTAGGGATGATTGCTTTGCTAATTCTAATTTGTGATAATGGGTTTGTGTGTTAGAAACTTATTTAAATTCATAAAAATAAAAAAAGTGGCACTGCATAATTCAGCAAAAAAAAAAAAATCACAATATGCCTTAGTGTAATTGTCAAACCATGAAGACTGTGATTTAATTAAATAAATGCACTGCATGTTTCAGAGTAAAGCGCAGGACTGTGTTCATTTACACGTGAGCAGCTCATTGTCTGGTGTTTTCAGCATCTCTAAGCGGTAGGTAGTATATAGTTATTTGTTTTATTCAGTATGTTTTTATATTTTTTTCTGATTTATTATTATTATTATTTTATTATTGTATAGTCATATGAATATATAATCACAACATTTTGGTTAAATTTGTGCAGCTTAATAAACAAGCACAGCAAACCGGTATTTTTTTTAATTGCATTTGTAACGCCGCAATCGCAAATTTATCAGAAAAATCACAATTAAATTTTTTCCCCATGCATCACTATTAAAGTGAGTAACATGCTTGATTATAGTTTGTAATTGTTATTGATAAATGATAAACAAGGTTAAATCTGATCATTTGCAAGCTATATTACATTTGACAAATTATTACTTTTAAATATATTGTTAAATGGCAACCTTTACCTTTACTTGGTAATACTTGGTGTAAAAATACAATAAACAGTGTAACCCATTCTGGTTCTGCGTAGCATTGGAAAGTCTGATCCATTTTAGTGATTTGTTTCAGTTGTTTGTGTAAATTAATTGATTTAAATAATTATTAACTACTGTAAGTACAGCTCCTGCAACGCATTTTTGTTCTTTTTTTATAGAGGTGTATTTAGTTAAATTTTGCTGTTCACTACATACACATTTTGCTGTTTTGACTCAGTACTGTAAATTAGGGTTTATTCTATTTATTTTTTAGCTGTATTTAATGTAAATGTATCCACGCAGAGTTTGATGTTAACAACCAAATTTTTCATTCATTCATTCAAAAAAAAGTAATTGTTTCTGTGTCAGACAAAAAACAGCTTGATTAAATTATGAATTACATCACTGGATAGTAGTAGAAAATACTGCCCTTATACAGCTTCAATGTGGCAATACCTTTGCTACAGTAAAGGTAGTAAAGATACAGCTTGGAGTGAAAGAAACTATTGTTTCAAAAGACTTGCTTGACTAGTTTTGTTCACATAGAATACATTTTTCAGGCCTGAGGAATGGGGAAAAAAACTTTCAACTTGAGCTGTGTTTTTGAAATGCCTTGTCAAGCACAAGACACTGCAAAAGATGCAAGAAGCGAAAGCAATGGTCGAAAACGTCCTTCTGGCATGAGTAACTTCTACTAGCTTGGCAAACTACAGAGATGTGGGACTCGTGATGTCATACATAAAGCAGCAGTTTTATGTCAAAATCGGACTGTCACACTCAACTGAAGGTTTGCAAAAGCATTGGACTAATGGCAATCTGTTTCTTCTTCTTCATTCAGTGCTTGCATTACCTTCCTAAAGACAGAACAGCTGCAGCACCTGCTGATTTTATAGGCATTTTTTCACTGAAGTAAACACAGTCTCCACACGTCAACATGGCCTTTATTGGTCTCGTTTACTCACAGACTTTGAGTTTGTTTATGGGGTTTTAAAGTGGCATTACAGCAGCCAAAAGAAAAACTGAAACAGTTGAGTGTTTCAACAAATGCTGTCTGATTATGAAACAGTATATCCTGGATTGGTCCAGTGAGATTTAAAAAAAAATTCAGTCTTATGAAATGCATTACGGTAGCACTTCTCGAACCCAGCATTTGCAAGCCACGTGGAACCGTTTATGCACTTGTAGTTACAACTCAATGACTGTGTAAGAGGGAACTCGCAGTGTTCCCCGTCACACACAGATATTGGTTTCTCATGTCATAATTTGAGAGAAAAACTGACGCTGAAAAAAAAATGGTGAGGCATTTTCAGTTTCATTTTATTCACATTAATGGTTTTGCATTATCCAGGAAAGGTGTTTAAATCTATTAAGGGGAAATATTGGATTATCTGGGTGCATTGTTGGCTTAAATGTGAGATCAGCTCAGCGCCTAATAATGCAGGACAAACCCTGTTCGCAAACACACGCATAATGACTCAAACTGGATCAAAACCTGTCCCACACTGCCATAACTTGCATTATGCATTTGACATTAAGAAATGGCATGTTGGCATGAAATATCAACCAGTACAATTCACACTGAATGTCTTTCAGTGTGAATAGTATAGTATGTGCTTCATCTAAACTGCTTTTCGAATCATTTTAGAATTATTCGGCGAAACACAGAAACTACTGTACGCCAACTGAGAAAAGTTTCTGAATGAATTGTGAGTGATGTGATATCAATTATCACACTATATTTCTCAGAATATGAGCCAAGTAGGCCCAAGAACACAAAATATGTTACTAAATTAACTGGGTTTATTCAAGTCTAAAATATTATTTAACATCACTGAATCAACTTAAATACATTAATTTATACCAACAAAATATATTTTTTTATGGGTTAAAACAGGTAGAATAGCTCTTTAAGGTAACAATTGCAGGTTACCACTTTTTTACAGTGCAGTATTATACATGTGTTTTGGACCACATAGAATATTTGTACTGAAAAAATACTTATCTATAAATTATTTGAACAAAAATATAAAATTTTCCACTTTCTATTTTTCCTATGCACAATTATTTGAGCAAAAATATACATATTTCCTTACAAGCCTCAGGATTTTGCTCAGTTTTTGCTCAGACAAGCCTCAGATCTGAACAGATATTAAACTTCACTGTTTATGCTGAATGATTCCTTAAAGGTGACATATCATGAAAATCTGACTTTTCCAGGTTTTAAGTGCTATAATCAGGTCCTTGGTGCATCTACCAACCAAGGAAACGTGAAAAAGATTAACCCCGTAACTTTGTTTTGGTAAGCCTTTGTTGGTAAGACGTGCGTCTGATTTCGCTCCCTTGGTGACGTGGCAAAGGGATCTCATTATAATATTACCGCCCCTTAATCTGTACATTTCCACCCACGGCGCCGTCATTTTAATTTCACTAGCGACAATGGTGTACCAGTTCTAATGCCATGGCGAAAGTTTGAGCAAAACACGCTAACTGTTCTGTCTTTGGCTGCACAGACAGCACAGAACACTACTTAGAGTCCCAGCCTCAGAGGAGACAACAGAGCAGTGGATTTATTGATTTATTTACTGTATATTGCTGCTGCCACACAGATCTAAAATAAACATGTGATTTATTTCCCAGCTGTTTACCTTCACAGACATAACCGACTATTTTTGTAACTCATGTGTGTTTTTAACGTAAACTTGTGTGTGAATGATTACTTAGTTTTAGTACTCCCACTGTGAAAAGCCGCTTTCTGTGCGTGTGCTTCGGATGTGTGCGCTCAGAAACCGTATATCAGAAGTTTAAACTCATATGGTTTAAAATGCATGATTTCAGCATGATAAACATGATAATCAGAACCAAAACAGATGTTTTTAGCAGGTCCGAGCTGTAATGGTGCAGCTCTATTCTGGAAAAGGGGGCGGGGAGCAGCAGCTCATTCGCATTTAAAAAGACAGACCCGAAAAACAGCTTGTTTCTGCTTCCACTCAAAATAGGCATTTTTAAAATGATATAATAAATGATCTGTGGGGTATTTTGAGCTGAAACTTCACAGACACATTCTGGGGACACCAGAGACTTATATTACATATTGTAAAAAGGGGCATAATATGTCTCCTTTAAATCATTGGTTTGTTTAGAAGAGGTGTCCGCAAACCTAAACCAGTCTTATGATTTATGTCTGGTGGATTATAAAAAGAAACACCCAGAACACCTAGAAATATTCAAAGAAATCACTGGCAGCGTCCACAACACTCTAGCATCATGAATTACCAAACATCACTCATATTTTCTTAAGAAAACCTGACAAGAACTTCCTAAAAATCTTCACATCATTTGTCAACTATCTACCATCAACTGAATACTGTACCATATACTAAGCATTTGAAGAGCATTTTCTTAATAAGTCTTTTGTCTCTTCTGACAATGCTGCAAACTGTTTATGCTCTGCAGTAATTATTAGCAAATCACTGGGGGACATGGCCAGAGTCATTTCAAAACTGAGTGAACCGTGATGGCTGGAACTGACTCCCACTACATCCTGAATCAGTGTTTACATGAGAGACACTGAAGCTCTGTTCACTCGCTGATGTCACAGCACAACAACACCATCTCATGAGCTCAGAGACGCTCTGCTGTCATACAAGCACCACAACTTCCTTTACAACATGATTATTGATTTGTTTGCTGTAAGTTAAGGACTATTTCACGCAATTTTGTTCATACTGTGTACTGATTTGCCAATAAAATTAGCTTTTGTTTGCTTTAACCCTATAAAACCTACTGCATAGGTCCGAGACATACACTTTCAAAAGGTTTCTAAAACAACCAACATGAACAAAGCGTTACTGAAAAACCTGTTGTACACAATATACCACATTCCTTCTGTCGAATGATTGATGCTTCATACTCTCATAGCAAGTACAGTTGTAAAAACGGCAGGTGTCATTTTGCTGTGAAAAATAGACTGAAGAATAACTTTTATATGGTCAGTAATATTTCAAGATGAACACTTGCTGGACTGACTTGATTATCCATACATCATTTATTAGAAAAATCATGTTATAATATCAAATGTGATCAATAAGGCTTTACGGACACGTTTATGTCATGTATGCATTGCATTATATGTTTTGACCAGCACAATATAAAGTTTTGATCATAAAACTAAGCAGTTAAATGAAGAGCATTTTCTTCATTTAAACTGGAGGGAATTATAGCTTATTAAAAACATATTATTTTGAGTGACAACTGATATTTATATGCATTTTATGCAAGTAATCTGCTATACTGTTATAAAGATCTCACTGGTTTACATTTAAGCTCATTTAAGATCAGAAATTAATTTTACTATTTGGGCATATAAATATCAGGAACTGCATCATATTGCATAATGAGATAATTTTCCTCCTCGAGTATGAGCTTCATATTCTCACTATATCATATGAGTCATATACAGTAAGCTTGATGTGTTCACAAATGTATTACATCAAAACAAAAAAAAACATAAATGTATTACATTAAAACAAAAAAAACACATTTTTAGATATTTCTTTTGTAACTTTTATATTTTGCGTAAGTCCTATTTAAAAAATATATTGATTTTTTTTTTGATATTTTTTATGTCAGGCTTTACAGGGTTAATGACGGCAGCACTCAAGCTGCATGAACTCCATACGTTTGGATAAAACCTGATGATCAAGTTCTCAACAGTCTTCAAAAACAGTCACATGATCATTGTCACAAATGTACTTCAATTTGATTAGAGACCTAGGAATACTGCAAAATCTGACATTTAGGATGCATTTCTTTGCTTAAAAGTGCTCCGAATATTAAAACACTGTTTATTTCCAGGTTCGAATGAAAAACAAAATCCCACATTTTCAACGTGGACATTTGGACTCCACTGAATAAGCACCAAAATAAACAAATAAGCACTTGAAAACGAAAATGTTTAACCCACTAAAACTTGCTTCCGACTGCTCTTGAAGACCAAAAACCCTAAAACGTTGTAACACGTGAACATTTGTATCCTCCAGTGACAAATGACAAAGTTACATCACATCTAACACAATACTGCATATTGAAACGTCAGTGTTATTGTGACAAACACAAAGCAAACACAGCTGGCTCTTACTCTGAAGGTTTTGGTGCTGGGGGACGGGGAGGAGGGCGGCGAGTCCGACAGGGACTTTCTGGAGCGAGAGGAAAGGTCCTTGCTGCGTGAATAGAGCGATGACATCTCTCTGCTGTAAGATAGGAAGACCCCTGATAGACACGAGTACCCTCTCACGCAGCTGTGGAGACGGCCATGACTGCTGGACGTGAATAGATCCGCTCAACAGGTGCAAACGCGTGCACGTGCGTCCAGAGGAGTCCTTCCCTCTGCAGTGTGTGCGCTGAGACTGACAGCCGATCTGTGTTTCTGTTGCTCCTCGATCATTACAGAAAAATGAAAACAATTAGAAGCACCTCTCCACTTCGCTAGCTCCACTCCCTCTATCTATCTCTATTTCCGTCCCTCTCCCTCACTCACAAACGCATAAACAACAGTTACGTCTCCTCCAGCTGACGTTCTCTCTTTGACACTCACTCATTCATACAATGAGAGCTAAATAAGGAGAAGACTTTGCTTTGTTAACTTTACAGACGGCTGAGAGCTGTTCTGTCTACTTACAATCACTCCACACAAACACTGAAAGAACAAAACTGTTTTCACTCGGACCCACTCAGCTCCGTCTCTCTCTCTTCTCTCTCTCTCCACACACACACACCCACACACACAAACACTCTCTCACACAAACACACACACACACCCACACACCACACACACACACACAAACACACCCAAACCACACACCACACAAACACACACAAACCACCACACACACACGACCAGGACAGACAGTTTCTTCATAAATCTCAGTCCCTTCACTTATTTGTTCTCTCATATTCCTTCTGCACTTTCTCTGGCTCCATACCAGGTGGTTTAGGTCACTATTATATCTATTATATTTGAGTACTTTAAACAGAAAGGGACTGTAAAAATGTTACAGTAAAACTCATTTGTTGAAGGGATAGTTCTAATTCTCTAATCATATGCTCACCTTCATATTGTTCTAAAATCGGTTTTCTTTAAATTACAAAAGAAGAGATTTTGAAGAAAGTGCTGGTCACTCTTTTCCATGCAGTTTCAATAAATATGGGCACAGGAGAGTTCAAGCTTTAAAAAGATGCTACAACTTTATTGTTATACTGTATATTGACTTCAGAGAATTTGAAATATAGTGCATTTGTAATATGAAGTACTTTTTTAGGGATTTTTTTCTCAGCCCCCATTCATTGTACAGTAGCCTAATATTGTTAAAATATTTTATAGGCTGTAAAATAAGTGTGGAAGAATAAAGTATGAATTACCTTATAATGTACAGTGAACATCTATATTTTGGCAAACAATACATGTACTGTTACAGTAAAAGATTGATTAAATTGTTTTTCTTAGTTAATTTTTTTTTTATTATTTAATCTACATATTTTTTAAATGAAAGCTCTCAGAAGTGCCTGTGTGTTGCATCACTTTTGATTATTTTTTATTATTAGGGTTTTCTACCTTACATTTTATTGTATTTGGTTAATGTTATTAGTGTTTATCAGTATATCTAAAAGTGAAGCACAGATGAATGCATTTCAAGTACAGTAGGCTGTAATTTTAACATTATACAGTATATGCAGTTATGAAATGTAAAATAAACAGGTACCAAACAAACATTTTTGACAGTGTTTCAGTTTGTGAAAACTGAACCATTATATGTGGACTGACACATACTGGAAACAATGATGAATTCATGATGAAAATTTTGTACTGGACCTAAAAAGTGCCGGGAGCGGTCCTGCCCCCAACTGCCTTCTAGCATTTTCCAGTCGTGCCGTATGTGTCATGAAGTTGGACTGAAATGACATTTGAATGAAGAGGCTAACTCTCAGAGCTCATGTGAGTTAACGCTCTGTCAGTATCTCGTGTACCGCACTCCCTTCCTTCAACTTTAGCCTTTGAGCCGAATTAAATATGACAGATTACTGACACTGAAGCAAGTTAAGCAAAAAATAAAAGCAAATGCATTTTGTTTGAAAGGAATAGTTCATCTAAAAATGAAAATTTGCTGAAAATGTACTCACCCTCAAGTCAAAGATGTAGATGGGTTTGTTTCTTCATAACAACAGATTTGGAGAAATGTAGTATTATATCACTTGCTCAGCAGTGGGTCCTCTGCACAGAATGGGTGCCGTCAGAATGAGAGTCCAAACAGCTGATAAAAACACCACAATAATCCACAAGAAATCCACACCACTCCAGTCCATCAGTTAACGTCTTGGGAAGTGAAAAGATGTGTGTTTGTAAGAAACAAATCCATCATTAAAACATCATTCAAACTGTTACTTCCCATAATAATGCTTTCTTCAGTGAAAAAGTCATCTTGTCTGAATCAGGAGAGAAATATGCACTGATTAAGCACTGCTTGCAAACAAATAAACAGTTCAAAACCGTTCTAAACAAATACATTGGTGGATTTTGATATAAGACAACAGGGAATTTTTCACTGAAGGAAACATTATTATGGATTATGGTCTCGTACTTTGCTTATAAGCAAAAGGTTTAAAGTTAAAAACATCTTAATGATGGATTTGTTACTTACAAATGCATATATTTTGACTTCACAAGACATTAATTAACTGATGGACTGGAGTGGTGTGGATTACTTGTGGATTAGTGTGGTGTTTTTATCAGCTGTTCTCATTCTGACGGCACCCATTCACTACAGAGGATCCACTGGTGAGCAAGTAATGTAATGCTACATTTCTCCAAATCTGTTCTGATAACAAAACAAATCTTGGCTGGCCTATGGGTGAGCAAACTGTCAGCAAATTTTAATTTTTGGGTGAGCTATTCCTTTAATTTTGAACAGTGTATCTATTGTTTAATCATTTCAAGCCTGACAAATTACTTTTTGGAAATACTTTGCTTTAAATCTGTAGTTGTACAATCTTTCAAGACACACAATTGGTGGCGTTCACTGTCATTAATGTCTGCAGAACAAACGATGCAGAATGAATTATGAGCTGAAGTTTAATATTAATGTATTTAACATTAAGAATTTCTCCAAATCCTTTTCAAGCGCATACATTTTGGAGCTGGTCCGCTCTTTAAAAGCAGTTCCCATGCTTTCTTCCTGTCTGTTTCTGGCTAATCATGCAAGAGAACTCAAAGCCATCTGCAGAGGTGAACCTAAGCCATACAGTGCACCTCATCACATCGGCCACAATGGCTTTCCTTTTCCACTGGCCTGGACAGAGTAAGCCGGTGGAAACTGGCCTTGGGAGACTTGTTTAAGACAGTGGATTTCAGTCTGGAAGCCAAAGTTTCAATAGCTGCATCTGCGTTTCGGGTTAAGCAGACTTGACCTATTCTTCTTTTTAAGACTTTCCAAATGGAACATTAATATCCGCGAGTGCTCAGGTTCAGTGCATGTCCTCTACTTGTCCTCTCGATTCAGGACAAAAACTAATCTTTGAGATTCGCATCCCAACGGTGAGATAAAATGAGCTGAAAACAAAAGGGCCGCTGGAATGAATGGTTTAGGTTGGATTCCCATCAACAGTCTATCATAACATGTAAGATAGATGGATATTCCTATTGCAATCATTCCTTGTTTCACAGTTTACATATATGAATAAGTTTATGAGTGTTTTAGTATGGTCTCTAATTTATTTATTTTTTCAGTAAGAACATGTAATATGTCAAAACTTACAGTTAAGACATTTACAATGATGCTAATGATTTCTATTTCAAATAAATTTCACAGATTACACAAAACAACAATATATATATATAATTGGTGCGGTCAAACGATTATTTTGCATCCATAATAAATTTTATTTTCGCATCCATAATAAATGTTTTTTGTTTACATAATATATGTGTACATTTATTATGCATATATAAATACACACACATGCATGTATATATTTCAGAAAATTATGTTATTTTTATATATTAAATATATTTATATATATAAATTATATGAATATAAAAATATACATGTAAATACATGTAAATATTTCCAAAAATATATGCTGTATGTGTGTGTCTATATATGCATAATAAATATACACAGCACACACAAATATATTATGTAAACAAAAACTTATTTTGGGTGCGAGTAATCGTTTGACAGCCATACTATATGTATGTGTCTATATATATATATATATATCTATATATATTATATATATATATATATATTTAAAACACACAACTGTTTCTAACTAAATAAATGAGTCATGTAATACACCTAAAATAAATGGTAAATAAATAGATTTATTATATGCAAATCAGCAATTAGATGATTTCTTGAAGGATCTGGACACTGAAGAATGGAGTAAGATGCTGAAAATTCAGCTTTGCATCACAGAAATAAAATTACGTTTAAATTCTATCCACATAGAAAGGAGTTTATTAGACAATTGTAAAATATTTCACAAATTACTGTTTGTCTGCATTTTGGATCAATAAAGGCAGTCTGATGAGCATAAGGAATTCTAGCTTTTAAAAAACATTTGAAAAAATCTTACACCACACCAGCAGTAGGGAAGTGTATTTGATTCATTTCTGTTGAATCCGTTCACGGTCCATTTTAAAGAAATCAATTCCAACTCGATCAGTGATTCGTTTGGATTACCACTTAAGTATTCTTGTGTGGACCAGCTAGACTCCATTTCTCACCAAAGACACTCTATTGTGTGTAAAAAACATATAGTTTTAATGAAAACACATGGTTTTATGAAGGCTGATGTCTTCTGTATTTCAACACTATATAGGACGGGCGGTATGGCATGTTATCGCCCAGCCTTAAAACAATGTCATGGTCCATGAAGGGTCAAAAAAAGAAACACAGCAAATACACAATGTAAAACAGAGGAGAAATGTATGTTATGTTACGAGGAGGAGATTTCAGGGCTGTGGGGAAAATATGAAAGGGGACACAAGGATGCAAATGTTTCTAGCAGAAAGTAAACTTCCCTTGCTCTCTGCTGGGGTCAAAAAGAGGCCATTTCCACCATAAACACACACATCAGCACTCACACACACTTTGTGCCATCTATTCCTAGAATAACACGCAGATCCACTAAACACAATAAATTACACATACCAATATAGATATAAACAATCACAACCGATTATTGTGAATACAAACAAACTCGGTTGCTTCTGCATAAGGCACCCACTCACATACATACTGAGATACTGAAGTCCACACACACACACCGAGAGAAAGGACTCTCTCTCTCTCTCTCTGTGGGTCTTCACACTGTAGCTGGTCTGTCGGATCATTTTGCTCTTTTATGAGAAGAGGCAGAGTTTTGGCTAACCACAGCATCCCATGATTTGCAGCTTTCTGGCGCATTCCCAAGATCTCAGCTTACATATCATAATACTCCATCTCAAACCTACAGCACCCAGTGTAGCCTTCCCTTACAGCTCGTGTCTTTATATAATAATAAACAATATAGTCATAAATGTGACCATGTCTCACTATGGAGCAAAAACTCTATTGTGTAAAATGAGAAAAAGTTCAACTGGAATAAATCATTTTTATAGTCAAATTATAATTTTTTATGTGACATTTAAGATTTAAGTTCAACTTGAAGTTAATCTTTGGATTTTCCATATGACTACACAAGACCTAATTTATTTTATTTACAGTATATGGACTATTAAGCCACACAGTACAGTATACAGACAATAATATCTGTCAATAATTTAAATGTAAATAGGTGTTGTGAAGGCATGTTTTCAGAATTAAAATTAAAATTAAAAATAGCTTAATATTTGTAGTGAAAACCCAATTTTTAGATTAAAAAATGTTAAGTGATTTATGTGATTACAAAGTAAGTAAAATTACTTTCAAAATGTGATTTTAACTAAAATCCAGGTGCTGGCGCTTGTTTCAGCCAAGGGGGCTGCACAAATTTGGTCACATTTTTGTGATTTATCTTACAATATGGCTACTAAAATAATGTAATATAATCATCTCGGTTGTCATATCATCATCAGTATATTCTTAATGGTTAAAATAATAATAATTTAATTATTATTATACCCATACTACTATAAATATTAAAAAAATTTGTAAATAAAAACAAAAAAAATTACTGTTGTAGTATTTCACTGTAAATTTTTTTAAAAATCAAGTGTTAAAGAATAAATAAATAATAATCAATTATAATTTTTTGATTTGCATTACTGTAAAATTACAAAACTAATATTTATCACATAATATAACTTAATTTGTTTATTTTCAAACATTAAACCATACAAACAAAATCTATATTTTGTGGAAAACCGCAAGTAGCCCTAAAGCTTCTCTTTTGTTGATATGCATGCTGAATGCATGATTTAAGATTTAATAATTAAAATGAATTGAAACAACTTGATGTTGGCACCAAGTGTTACAGTGATACATCTTCCATCAAGCTGGCAATGAGCACTGCTGCCCATAAAACACATATAACAGATGCACTAAACACACACACATACATTTCCCTCATCAGTAACAGTAATATGACTCAGTTTACATTCATGCGACATGCTGAAGCTGGCTCTGTCCTAATGAGTATCAGTGTTAATTATCAGTGACCGATATAGGGCGCAGCTGCACAGAAGCTTTCTCCTATTACACACCGGCTTCCCCAGAGTCATTCAGCGCTTCGAATCAGAGGAGAGCCAGCTGACGGATTGAGACAGGGATTCACTGTACCTTTCCACTGCCACACATATAGGTTTTGTCCTTGTTCTCTCTCTCCTCCACCTATTTTGTTGCCTTATACGTCTCTTATGCAGTGCAGGCTTTTTGTTATTGTTTTATTTTCATTTGTTTCCCTCACTTTATGTGATGTATTAAGCTTATAGTGCTGAAGGCTTGGGGAAATAGAAAAGGAGTGGGAAGAGAGGCTGTAGACGGCTCGTTTTGCCCTACATGGTATGGAATGTCAGGATACCTCTCACACTCTTCAGGGGTTCATTAAGGGCGGATAGCAAGATCGCTTCACTAAACTCAGCTCTGAGCCTTACAATCTGTATACATAAACAGAGGAAAACATTTATCCTGATAAGAATGTATAATGGGGATAAAATGTGAGAATTTAAGGATAATATAAGATCTTCTACTGGGCCAAAGATTTCATACTATATAGACCAGTGGTTCCCAACCCTGGTCCTGGAGGCACCCCAACACTGCACGTTTTGCATGTATCCTTAATCAAACACACCTGATTCAGGTCATCAGCTCACTAGTAGAGACTCCAAGACCTGAAATTGGTGTGTCAGAGAAAAGAGACATGCAAAATGAGCCGTGTTGGGGTGCCTCAAGGACCAGGGTTGGGAACCACTGGTATAGACTGCAAAGAACTATGCTGCAGTGCCATCTAGTGGTGTGAAAGTTCAATAACGATAATTTATTTTTTTATTTTTTTAGAAAGGAAATACCAAATTGTCAAGGTTATTATTGACCTTCTTGTGAAATACTAAGAAAATTAGGAGATGGTTTCATTAAGTCTGTTTTTTTTTTCAATTTTAAGAGAGACAAACACACTGAATACCCAAGTCTGTGTACTGGTGGTCAGTTTTGCGTTGTTTTTTACAGCATTATGGAAAAGTTTCATTCACTGATCCCACTGTAGAAATGCTCTATTCACAATGAGTCATGATTAATTTATACTTTAAAAATATACTTGAGTGAAAGTGCAAAAGTATCCACATTTAGTTTTGCCTAAGTGAGTGAAAGGTACATGTTTTTATGTACAAGTTTTTAAAAGTAGCAAAAATAGTCTTGGAGAATATGTTACCTTTTAAACGTCTGCGATCAGTAAGATTTTTTTAAAGAAATTTATACTTTTATTCAGCAAGGAATTGAATAAATTGCTCCAAAGAGTGAAAGGGGTGAGACATTTATAATATTACAAAATAAATTTTAGATATTCTATTTCAAATATATGCTGGTCTTTTGAACTTTCTATTAAGACGCTTCTTTCAAAAAAAAAATAAACATATCCTTTACTAACCCCAACACTGTAGTGTAGTGTGTGTATGTTTGTGATTTAATTAATGTGTATCTATAGGAACATTGATACACCTGGGTTAAAATTGAAACAAATATCCTGATCCAAAACGTGACAGTGTTACACTTTAACAAAAAAATTATAATATAATCAGAGAATATTAGTTTTCGATTTTAATTTGTTCATTTAAAAGTAGACACTTCAAGCTTCAGATACGGGAAAGACTGTGCCTTGCTTTAGTTTGATACGTATTACATAATCAGATAATATTTGTTTTCAATTTGAATTTGTTTATTTAAAAGTAGACACTTGATGTGTAGAAAGTTACTGACGGAGACCGAGACGACAGAAAGCACACCCTGTTTGTTTTCCTTATTTTACAAAAACACAAGGTTTTGTTGATATTGTGAGTACACACAAATAAAAGTAGACCCTTTACAGATTCGATTGATTTCGTATTATCTGTATCTGAGTATTTAAGGTTTCTCTGTGAATCAGGAAAAACTGAAAGTGAACGCGCCCAGAGGGTTAAAGACACTGCATTCAATTTTATCTTTAGACTGTAAATTTAGATTTCAAATTCAATATTGATATTAGAACTGTTGAAATTATTTACAGCATGTAATACAAGTAATTTATATGTAATTGTAATTAAATTACCTAAAAATGAACTGTAATCCCTTACTTTACTTCTTTTTTTTTATTGACTGTTCACATTCAATTCAAGTTAATCAATCTTCAGCAACTGTGTAACTAAAACTTGTCACTTTAGGTCACAGGGGAATTGTTGTAGTGATAATTTCCAAATACAGTGTACAGAACAGGAAAGAATTAAAGGGTTAGTTTACCCAAAAATGAAAATTCTGTCATTAATTACTCACCCTCATGTCGTTCCAAACCCGTAAGACCTTCGTTCATCTTCGGAACACAAATTAAGATATTTTTGATGAATTCTGAGCTCTCGGACTCTCCATAGACAGCAAGGGAACTACCACAATCAAGGTCCAGAAAGGTAGTAAGGACATTGATAAAATAATCCATGTGACTTCAGGGGTTCAACCGTAATTTTACGAATCTACAAGAATACTTTTTGTGCGCAAAGAAAAAAAATAACGAATTTATTCAACAATTCGTCTCCTCCGTTTCACCCTAGCACCATTTTGGAGAGTATCACATACGGAAACAACGTATGATGTTCTGTGTCAGCTGCGTCACGCTCCGTAAAAATTACGTTGACCTGATGTTAAAAATATAGTATGTTTACGGATCTCCTTTGGATACGCTTTGGACCCTGGGATTGTGGTAGTTACCTTGCTGTCATGGGAGGGGTCAGAACTCTTAGAAGTCATCCACAATATTTGATTGTGCTAGATGAACGAAGGTCTTACGGGTTTGGAACGACATGAGGGTGAGTAATTAATGACAGAATTTTCATTTTTGGGTGAACTATCCCTTTAAAATTACAAGTGGCTGTAAAAATTCAGCCTGCAATTCACACATACAGTAAAATGGGTAAAAAGCAGAAAGATTCGTAAAGACCTATACAAGTGCTTTAAACGAAAAGAGTAAAATGTAGAATTTTTACCTTCAAATTCGCCGCAGTAAATGATAAGTTAGTTATCGAGTTATTGCCAATGCTATTCTTGTGCTTCTCACATGAGCAATGTATAAAATATAAAAATATAAGTTTGAAACAGCAATGAATAAACACACTAGTGATACCTCAGTGAGTGGGTCGGTCAGCTCAGCGCTGAGATCACAGTCTTCAGTCAGCTGCTGTGTCAGAGACGCTTCCGAGGTACCGTAAAGGATGTTGTCATTTTCATCTGTCCACTCAGACTCTGTAATCAATAGACAAGACAGCAGCGGGCATACATCAGTATGATGATGATGCTTTATACCTATGCAAACCACGTGTCGATAGAAAGGTGATTGGGTAGTACCAATGGAGGTGCTGTGACTCTTCAGACTGGGGGTGAAACCACACGCTCCTTTAACTGATGATGAGAGGCAAAAAGATGACCTTTCAGGTTTGCTTCTTGGTCTTCTTTTCCAGTTTCCTTGCTTGGAGAATTAATGAATCAATAAATGAATGAAAAACATACTACCACAATAAAAAAAAGTTATAAGTCACACTTTAGTGTCACAGCTTTCAGTCAACGGCAGATTACAGGTGTGATACTGCTTTTATACTTTTATACAAGCAAAAGTTAATAGTGAATAACTTGCACTGAACATACTGTAATATTGCCAGTAACTTCCATTTTTATTCTGCCAATGAAAATCTCCAAGTAACACGAGAAAAGGCATACTTTTATAAGCATACTTATAAAGAGTAATTATTAGGGAAATAACAATGTAAATACAGTTAAGTGTGAATGTAATGTCATGTTTTTCAGATGAATTTCAGTTATACTGTAATTGAATTAAAATATACTTTAGTATACATTTAATTAAATGTAAATTACATCTTTACATGTAATTTCATAATTTCTTAAATTGTCTTTCGGGAATATATAATATTATGATTAATTCAATATTTTTTATATTATTTACACTTTAATTTGTCTGCCATGTATTTAAATATATCCGTAATTGTGCCTTTGTACTGAAGCTGCAGGTTAGTACATTGAAAAATTGATATAACTCTTAAATGTACTATAAATCAACACTACTGTCCCAGTTTTAAATTCTAATAAGCTACTTGTAGGAATGTACTTTAGTATGTTAGTCAATACATCAAAATAAGTGTACTACAAATGACAAAATATTATTAAACCATTTGAATTTAAAAAACTTAAAAAATGTTTATAAGTGTATTTAAGTGTAAGCAACAGTCATGAAAGTGAACTCTTTAAGTACAGAAATAAAAGTGGCCTTTTATTTCAGTAATATTACATCTGCAAATTTAGGTTTGAAGTACACTACAAGTGACAAGTGCACATTTTAGCACACTTCTTTTTCAAAAGGTCTAATAGGTTGAGTAAATTATGCAATGACGCCTCTTACAGTATACAGTAAAACGAATTTTGATTAAAATGCAATAACGTTCATACATTTTAAAGTGTGATTTATGTGTCCAATGTCCAATTTTGGGGTTACTACATATGATTTTAGTCTTAGATTTAATAGAGTTGATTATTTACACCTGTCACTGTTTTACACAAGTAAATTGCATATGTTTGTGCTGTCACCTCATCCAGGTGTTCACAATGGTGTCTGTCAGACAGCTGTTCCTCCCTCAGAGACGGGCCAGTTTCTGTCGTGTCCTCGGGGACTCTTCTCTGGAGACACAGTCCCTCTGCAGATCTACACGCCTCGCCTGCGTGCATCTCCAGCTTTGACGGGCTGAAGTTTCTCTTTGCCTCCAACAACTCTGAGAGGGTAACTCCCTAAAAATAAGATGATTCAAAATAAGAAGATACTATATCTGAAACATGTGTAGTGTACACTATAATTCTGAATGATCAAACGCAACACTAAGCGGTCAAATATTCACTATGTGCTTTTTATGAATTTAAACTAGCAAATTGGCGCCATCTTGAGATCCATAATGAGTGAGTGACATGACATGTGGCCAAGTATGGTGACCCATACTCAGAATTAGTGCTCTGCATTTACCCAACCAAAGTGCACACACACACACCGGAGTGGGCAGCCATTTATGCTGACAGGACAACTCAGCGGGACGCAAATTGGGGGTCCTTGGAGAGAGCAACTCATTACATTTCACTCCCCCCACCTACAATCCCTGCCGGTACAAGACTCAAACTCACAGCCTTTGGGTTATGAGTCCCACGCTCTAACCATTACCGGCAAAAGGAACAACTTCCCCGAATCGTAATAGACCGTTCGAACTCTTCCTATAACATAGTCATCCCCCCATAATTAGTATGACTTGCTCAACTGGCCTTCACGGCTACTTTCATGTTCTATTGAGCCTAAGGCTGGATACAAGCAAAAACTTGTTGAATTTGCGCTCAAACCCTAAATGTAAATTAAATTATTAACGAATGTATAGGTCTTGTTGCAGTTTGCTGCCTAGCGCATGATTTGTGACTTCGTGAAAATTTAAAGGGGGATAATCTCCCCCAAAATTTGCAAATTACTGCATTACAATTATCGCCCCACGCTCATGTCGTATCCACAACGTCGAGAGACCGTATGTTAACAGGCGTCGGAACCCAAATATTAAGATATTTTGATGGAATCTGAGAGTTCTCTGACCGCCAGCAAAGATATTACAATGAATGCACAATCAATGCAAAGAAATGTAGCAAGGACATCGATAAAACAGTCGATGTGGTTCAACCGTAATTTTACAAAGCTAAGAGAATGCTTTTTCTACACAAAGAAAGCAATAATAACATAATTTATTCAGCAAATTCTTCTCCTCGAGTTACCGTCTTCCACCATTTTGGAGAGTAGGGAGAGATGGGCACAAAAGTAAAAGTAAAACATCTTTGACTTTCTCAGTTGTCGTAAACATCAATGGGGTTCAAAACTATAATTTTTTTAGCCACAGTAATTTTAACCTTGTCTGTACAAATATGTCACTTTGTTTCTAATTTACCAGTGTCTACGTTTTTTTTTTTTTTTTTTACTGTTTCTTCTTTATTTACCCTCGCAAAAAAAGGAAGATGAAAGACGCTGGACAAGCATGCCCATAGGTGGCGGTACATTGTATCCATCTGAGGGGCGTTCGACCCATGTACCATGACCCGTTTATGGACAGCCTTAAGAATGCTTACTCTGATCGCAATATGGTGTATAAGAAAAAAATATACAAAACCATCAAACTAACCATAATTTTGTAATAAAATAAAATTATTTTGTACAAAATAAACTAATGCGTTTTTTACGGGAAAGTTAAATAATCTGGATTTTCGGAGCCTTTGACAATACCTACATGGACAATCCAATGCCTTAGAGGAATGGCCCCCATAAATGCGCAAACAAAGGCTTGACGAATCTTGAAGCATAATAATTTCTAAAACATTCACAAGTTGACTGTCAAAGTATATTTGGGGTGGAGACGCGAAGTGCAAAGAAAACAGAAACTAAAAGTCTGAAAACAAATTAACAAATTACAAACGCAAATGCAAGTATAAAAAACAAAATAACAATTCAGAAAAAACAACAACAATTCAGAAAACATTATAAAAAAGTCAGAAAACACAACGACAAACCGGAAGAGGTAGGTATAGTGTGAGACAGCGCCATTGGTTTGGGATTAACTTACTCACCGCTGACTGGACGAGACATCTGTCAAATCAAACCGTATGCAGGGAAGAACCAGCCGAAGAACAGCAGAGTCGTGGAAGAAAGTTCGGAGATGGTATTAAAGTAGCTCAGTTTAAATGGTTTGTATGAATTGCCTTAATCTGGAATAAAAAATACGGGTTGTGTCTATTTACATTTAGTTAGAAAGGTAGTTGTGAAAAATACGCGCCCAGTGGGCAGCTGGATACGTGCGTGTTGTTAGCGTTTTTGATGCGAGTGCATATTTACCAAATACATATTACAACTATGTTAAACAATAGCAGGATTTTAAATATCACGTATAATACATTGTTGCAAAAATAGTAGGCAATATATCTGCTTTCAGTATGTAGTAAATTATACAAAACAGTCGCAATTAATAAAAGATGATGTAATTTTGAAGTTAAATTAAATTATTAAATTGTATGACACCTTATTGGCACAATAAAGCACTTTACCCTAATGACCAGCCCTAACCCACCCGTACCTTTATTTTCAAATTTTGAGATTTTCCTAATTTTTATTTGAAAAATTAAATGCCTTTACGAGTGATACGAGCTTTGAAACGGGAGAGAAAAAGAAAGTTGGCAAAAAACGACGGGATCGAACCTGAGATTGATCGCATCAAAAGCCAACAAACACACACTTATACCTCTTGACACTGGAAGCTGATGATTACAGTACACTTTTAAATAAATGTCAAATATACACTCCGGTAATATTTTTATTCCATCAGTAAGAGCACTTTATACAAAGAATTTAAACTGAGGAATACTCTCTTAATACCAGTCTCGACACTTTCTACCAGGAAACTTGCGTCTCGGGCTGGTCTTACTCTGTATATGATTGATTGACAGATGTTCTCGTCCAGTACAGCGGTAGTCATCCAAACCAAATGGCGCAAGGTCTCAAACTATACCTACCCTCTCCGGTTTAGTCTGATTTGTCTTTGTGTTTTCTGACTTGTTAATTTGTTTTCAGTTTTGTCGTTGTGTTTTCTGACTTGTTAATTTGTTTTTTAGTCTTGCATTTGCGTTTGTAATTTGTTCTTTTGTTTTCAGAATTGTGATTTGTTCTGCACTTCTTGGCCACCGGATAAAATACATACGAATTATCATGAGATCCTGTTGGTCTATGTACATCATACCTGTGTAGCTCGTCGAGTCTGTCTGGCCTGCCGTGATTTGGCCTTCCTCTGAGACTCTGCCTCCTCATCCCTCGCTGGGATCATGCGTGTCCTGAGACAGGATACAGGAAGAACTGATGAATCTAAACACACTGAGAATACATCTTCACAGTGAAAAAAAGGATAAGAATATACCCAATTATAGAATAGTAGCCTATAATGTTTACTTATTTCTGCCCCTGATTAAGTATTAATGGATTATTTGTTTTAGAATTAACCACAGTTGCAATTTCTATTCTTTACCATTTGTAATTTCAAAATAGTAGTTATAAAACTCAATTTCATCAAAAATAAGATGTGCAGGCTGCAGGGATAAACAGTCATATCGAACATACAGTAAGTCAATTAGATGTTTGTTTTAAATAAATGATGCTTTTCTTCAGCAGGGATGCATAAATTGATCAAAAGCACCAACAAAGACTTTTATATTGTTTCAAAAGATTTCTATTTCAAATAAATGATTTTTTAGTTCACAAACATTCTATCTCAAAATATCTTCTCACAACTAACATGAGAGTCAGCTGTTTTTATGATTGATAATAAAAAGATAATGTGTTATTCCTTCATAGTTAGGAGATGATTTCATAGAAGATATGTGACACTGAAGGACTGGGGAGTAATGAGCTGAAAATCGCGTGCATCAAAAATACAGTAAATAGCATTTTTAGATATTATTCAAATGGAAGAGTAACTCAATTTGTAAAGACTCATTTCACAATTCATACTGTGTTGTGTTTGTGGATATAGGTATCTGGAATTTTTTAGATAAATGCAGCCTTGGTGAAGAGACTTCTTCAAAAACATCAAATTTTACTGACACCAAACTTATGCACTGATCGAGTAGTGTACTACAATACACTCATACACAAACGAATGCACAGACACCTGTAAAATTTAGATTAGGATATTGACTTGATTGCTTATTAGCATGATGATATAGCTATGCTGTTGATCACGCTTATACAAGCCAAAGGTAATTGCCGTATTCGGCATATGACCACATATGTCATTCCTTTAATACCCAATTTCTTGGGAGCCGAAACATGATATCATGTTCTGACAGGATTTGTGAGAATTAATCCAGTGCCACTGTGCTTCAACAGATGTTTCTGCTACACACGAAGATCAATATCTATAAGTGTTGACATTCCCCACTTGAAGCACTAGAGGCCAGACGACGATACTGTGCCCAGTCGTTGAGCACCAAGAGCTGAGTAAGGAATTTCGACAAAAGAATGACCAAATAGACCCACTTAGCACTCTGATTCCCCCACCCACTTCCATCCAGCTGGGGTTAATGTCCCCGACCCCCAACTGACATGGTGGGGGCCATTGAAGCCTCTCTGCGGGCACCCAGTTCGCGTCATATGCGATATGAGCTTAATGTAGCAATTGCAATTTCCAAGTATAAAACTATGTAGCCACTACCTGGCCAGTGTCTGCTCCATTCTCCAAGTTGCCGTGTTGACGTTGAACCTCCTATTCTACTTATAAATTCTTAGAAAGTTAACATTGAAAAAATGTGTTCCTGAAACCATTTAATTTGAGTAACCTCTATCTGAATACACTAAAAAACTATCTCCACACAATTTTGTCAAATTTGATACTACTGTATGATAAATAATTAGTAGTAATAATAAAATAATATTAATACAACATTGTATAATAATGATTAATCACCAGTCCCAATACATAGTATTCTGTGTGTGTGTGGCGTGGGTGATGGTGTGTGTGGGTAAGGTGTGTGTGGAAAAATATTGTCCAGTACCCAAATATATATGATGTAATTACTACATCTACAATTCATATAAAATGGTATTCATTAATACTCCAGTACCAAAATACTGCAAAAAGGATTATAATCTGCTCTCTACTATCACCCTAAGATCCGGACTAATAATAATAGTCGTAGTATAATAGTAATAAATAATAGGGAAAGTAGTAGTACAAACAATATTGTACAGCATCTTAATAATATAGTGTTTGTCTATTTTAATTCTAAAATGATAAAATGCATGGTCATTATATAAAAGAGCACCGATTGCAAAAAAAATTATATCATATGCTTCCTAATACTACCCAATCAGACTAATTACTACACAGTGAAATATAATATAATTTATAATGAATTATTTCTGATTATTCTGACTATCTTCTGAGTATATAAAAATCATAGTCCAGTATTGAGATTATAGGTTACAATATGTTGTGCTTCTTAATGGACATTCAACACCTTATAATAATAAATAAATTAATACAAAGTAAGTACCACATTCATGCTAAATGCCCGCTTTCAAACGAGCTCCCAACTCTTCAAAAAGTAAAGTTTATTCATCTGTCCATAGGTCCTAATAATCAGACCAGAGACCAGCGTAAAAACATGACTGTTCTAAAAGGCAAGGTGTCTTAATATGTTAAAGCACAGTATTGAAGACATCAGAGGCCACAGACGACCCAAGAAAATGTGAAACAGCAGCGCACAGCGCTCGTACAGGTGATCAGCCGCTGCATAAATGAGGAGCATGCAGCTGTTGAGGGAGATTTAAAGCAGGTGAATAATGTAACTGAGCAGACAGGTCTGCATCGTCCGGGATACTACACGACTCGTGCAATGCCAACGGAGGCGGGAGCCTGCAGCTGGGATGAGACCAAGGGGATGGAGGGTGGTGGGGGACACGAGAGATGGACACAGGGATACAGTGCTTTCAAGGAATGAGATTAAACTAGCAATAGGACACAGCGACAGTAGCATTTAGAACGCGTAGTAAGGGGGCACTCAAGAGAGATTTACCAGGCATATAACGAGATAAGACTACGTAACAAGGATGCTTTCAATTTTATTCAGCGGCAATGTAGCCCATTATAGTCACAATTCAGGCATACGAGAAGTTTAACAATGCAGCTTTGGTACGCAGACAGAGACTAAGGATTTGAATGTGTGTAGTGTCCAGTTTCACTCGCTCTTCCGCTTGTCCTCATAGTTTCATTCAAATATCTTTAACGGTCTTTGGCAGATCTTTTTGTTATACCATAATTCAGGAAACTTTGGCATTACTTTGCTGTTTGAGGGAGATAAAGCAGGCTGAATACTGTACCTGAGCAGACAGTCCTGCATCGTCCGGCCTGATACTACACGACTCGTGCCAATGCCAGCGGAGGAGGGAGACTGCAGCTGGGATGAGAAGAGGGATGGAGGGGGAGGGACAGAGAGATAGGACACAGGATACAGTGACTTTCAAGGAAGGAGATTAAATAGCAATAGGACAGAACAGACTGTAACTCAGAGAGATACAAGCATAGAGACTAGTCACATGATGCTCATTTTATCCGGATTTACACAATTCAGAAATACATTAACAATGCAATTCACAGAGACAATGATTTGAATGTGTGTCATTTCAGTTTCTGTCTCATGTTTTCAATTTCTTTACGTTTTTTGGCATAAGTATATTAAATATTTTATAAAAACATTTTTTAATAATTCAGGAAACTTTGGCATTACTTTTTACTTTATGCTTACATCGAATTTTTTGTGTCATTCAAAGAAAATTAAAGTCGAAATTATTAAAGTAAAAAAATGTAATTAAAAAAAAGTACTTTATAACAAATAGAGTTAAAAACATGACATACCATGTCATAATTATGAAATTAGAAAGTCTAAATTACGAGTCATAAATTCGAAACTAACAAAAAATAAAGACGTAAGTGTCATCAGTTAAAGATTTTTATCTCCGAATTTTGACTTTTTATCTGATAATTGTAACTATTTATGTCAATTATAATTGACCTTTTTTTCTTATTGTGACAGAAATTAGTTTCCATATTTTTGCATTCTGATACAGCCTTATTTGTTACAGATTTTTCTTTGATACTACACTTGTAAACTGCTGTAGACTGAAAAAAAATATAGAAATCCATTGCAGTCTGTAGATACTGATGTGCAGCACAAGAACACGATCCTAGAGTTCATGTAGTGACGCTTAATTGCCAGTAGAGCTCAGCATTATTCTCTCCACACACAAATTGTTGCCTTGTGAAAAGATTTGGCTGTTACTTTAGTTAGATGTTAGATTACATCACACATAAGCACAGGGTTTCTACTATGTAACTGGAAATGTACAAATATGTATAGCATAGATTGCACACGTTTCTTGAGTTTCTTGAAGTCTCTGTGATTTAAAGGTGAGCTAATTCTACGTACAGTATGTCATGTTGCAATTACCGAAATGGCAGGGATTGAGTTACAGGAATAAATCTATCATCTTAAAATGCACAAATCAGTATGTCAAATGAATAGGATGTCAGAATGGTCAGTATTTATGCTACAGTAGGTGACAGATGACCTGCATGCACTGATGCTCAAAAGTACAGGAATTCAAACTCATGTGTCATTTCAACACGGCGACCATAATGACACTTCACACAGAATGAAAAAATGAAACTGCATGAATGACAAAACTTTATTTTTTTTTATTGAGGAGGAAAGCGGTTTTAAATATATCTCTCCCTCCCTTTCCCCTTTTTTATTCAACAAGGAATGGAATTGGTCAAAAGTGACATTTATGATGCTACAAAATATTTCTATTTCAAATAAAAAAAAAATTTAACTTTTTTTTCATCGAAGAATCCTAAAAACCTCATGGTTTCCACAAAAATATTAAACAACAAAACTGGTTTGAACATTGATACTAATAATAAATGTTTATTGAACAGTAAATCAGCATATTGGAGTTATTTCTAAAGGATTATGTGACGCTGAAGACTGGAGCAATGATGCTGAAAATACAGCTTTGAATCACAGGAATAAATTACATGTTAAAATATTCTACAGAGAAAGCGAGTTACAAATATATGAAAATAGTTATTTTTAAATTGTAATATTATTTCACAATATTACAGTGTTTACTGTATTTTTTATCAAATAAATGCAGACTTTATGAGCATAAGAGACTTCTTTCAAAAAGGTTATGCAATTGGACACCTTGAACATTTTGGAACAGTAGTTTATTATACACTAGTTTTATATTCTGTTTACCTTGGATGAAACAAGTGCCCGTTTTTTCTGTGTGTATTTATATTCTTTTTCATATAAAATTACTTTTTGTCAGTAAGTAGCGTATAGTTGCTAATAAACACAATTTTAACCTGGATAATAAGAGTCTTTTGACTTGCGCCACTAAGTAACCACCCATAACTCACTCAGAATAGCAACGCACTAACAACCACAAAACAAAAAGAAATACATTAGCCACAGCATAGCAGCATTTCAAGAAACACAAAGATCAAACACTATTATGATTTTATTGGCAGGTGACAGTTCACCTGACAAAGTTCTCAATTTTTTTGTTGTTTTTTTTTTGTAAATTAACTAGAGATTTATAATAGATACATAAAAATGTGATGTGTTGGGATGTGTGTGTGTGTGTGTGTGTCTTTCCCTGGACTGGTAGAGGTCAAGGATCAGCGCTTGAGGTGGAAATAAATACCCACCATTTCTCATTCTCCTCGTCAGTTTTGGGAGCGAGCAGGAGACCCATGGGTTTGCAGAAGAGAGGGTCATAAAACAACATGACACTGAGAGGAAGTCCACGTTAGGCGTGCTGAAAGATGACAGTATTTGTGAGACTGCGATGTTAATGGTTTCTGGGGGTGGACGAGGGGTGGTGGGGTGGAGGGGGTATTAACGTAGAGATTTTCCCTCTTAGTCCCACATTACCACCCCATTAACCTCTGACCCCGTGCTGCCGAGAGCCGAGGTTCAGTGGAGGGCAGAGCGAGGGAGATGAGAGAAGGAAGAGGAGGCCTCTCGGGCAGAATGTGCCCCTGGCCTCAGAAAGAGAAAGTGGGAGTGTGGCCCGTGACCTCGCGCACACACACACATGGTCCGCATTTGGATGTCTGCGGGTGGCACGGAGCTAGCGCTAATCTGAAACAGCCTCCGCTATAAACAGGATGTCGGAGAGTGGATGAGAGAGAGAGAAAGCGGAAAGAAGGTAAGCAGGAGGAAGAGCTTGTCTTGATAAAGTTGTTGGTTTGGTCTGAACTCTCACAAAATTTTTATTTACTTAAACTTACTTATTTACATACGCATTTACTTCAACTTTATTTATATCTCACAATTGCAACTATTTCTGACAATTGCATATTTTTTTCTTTTTCATTTTTGTAATTGCAATTCATTTTGGAATTATTTCTCATAATTGTGACTTTATAATTCAAAGTGTGAATATGCTGTGTCTCACAATTCTGAATTTTTCTCAAAATTACAAATGTTATGCCACAATTTTTATGTAGCTATGTCTTACAATTGCTAAACCTTTTTTGTAATTGTGATTTTATATCAGTTACAACTTTGTAATTATTGCATCTGTTTTTCATGTTGTGACATTATCTCACAATGTGACTTTATACAATTGGGACTATTTAATTGCAACTTTGTTTTTTTTGTAAGTGCAAAATTTATTTCTCATTATTGTAAATATATCTCACAATTGCAACTTAATTTCAGTAAATTGCAATTAAAAAAATTGCGGCCTTATTTATGTTTATATCTTACACTGTGAATATATCGTATAATATTCACTTTTTCTCACAAACACAAATATCCCATGTGACTATTTCTCACAATTGTGAATAATTCTCTCTCATAATTGTTATTATATTGCGCAATTACAATTAAATTTTTCGTTGTTGCAATTATTTCTCACAAACTGTATTTTTTGCAACGTTTTTCTCACAATTGCAACTTAATTTCTCCAAATTGCAATTAGCATAATAACTTTAATATGCATTATACAGAGGCAAGATGAAAAGAAAAAATACCATCTAAACGTTTCTAAAGACAGTAAGTTCCCCTCAGACATAAGTTCATAAACTCCTACCCCTAATTGAATCACGATCATTTTTTTAGCATCTCAAACTATTTGAATCGTCACAAATTTGAATCGATTTTCAACCGGCTCGCGGTTAATCATTACATCCCTAACTATTTCTCATAATGTGACTTTGTTTAACAATTTGACTTAATAGGAGACTATTTCTTATTTTATACTTCATCTTTTATTTTTTTAATGAAGTCCCAAACATAGGTTCGGGAGGAGCCTAACCATTCAATCCTGTCAATCATCATTACAAGCCTATATAAGCAGCTCCTCTCATTGCGCCGTCACAGCGTCAGTTCTTCCGGCATCCCTCCACCTCCCCATCTCCACCTCTATTCCTGTTTTTTCTCCCTCTAGGTTGTACCACAATGGGGGGTTGAACTTGGCGCTCAAGCTGAGCCTTGGGTTCGAACTTCCATTAAGGACAGCAAGCCAAGTTCGTTTACCATCAACCATCAGGACTGCAGGCAAACTCGAGAAATGAGGTGAAAACTTCCATACGTAACTCTTTCTCACTCACACGCAAAAGTGTATACTTTTTTCTTTTTAAAAATAGTAAAAAACTAAAATTCAAAATTAAATATTTTCTTTTTACAAATATTTTACTTTAAATATACATATATTGTCTTGTATAATATAGAATTCCCATACATATAAACCAATTAACATGTTAATACAGTTAATAATTAATACAGTTTGTACAGCTAACCAATTAACTGTAGTTTTACTTTTTTCATTTGAAATGACAAACTTTTCCCTGTCACATGTTTAGCAGTAGTGAGCTTTCTTACGTATGCACAGACAGCACACATGTGCACAATCTGCTGTCGGCACGACTGCTAAAGCCACACTAAAGCACTGCTGGAGCGAGCCGGATCAGCCAGTTCTCCTGATGCTCCACAAACATGCATTTGTGATTAGCACAGAAAACATCTTGCATGCAAATGGCACACTTGAGTTCTCACTTTCCCCTTAAATTGTGTTACCATTATTAGTAGTACATGTTTGTTAGTGTTTCAAATTTCTTTAGTGTTTGTACACCACCTTTTGCCCAAGTAGAAAATGCGATCATCCTGAATAAACCGAATTTCCTCATTTCAGTTTATCCAACAGGATCTTATTTGCTTCTAAGATACTATTAAAGGATTCTGGTTTGATCCTATAAGAGTTAGTTGCAAATTATACATGGATAGAAATTCCATTAGCATACCTTTAGGATTTTATGTCAAGGGAAAAGGCGGGCAGTATAAACTGAGAGTTGTTCTGTATGCGTGCCCTCGCTAATACACACACATGTGGCGGCCGCAGGTCTCAGGTCACCGCTGGGCTATGAGGTGCTTGCTGTACTGAGAGAACAGCCTGTGTTTATTCAAACTTATTTATTGGGCTAAGCCTGCAGTAAAACACTATCAGAGTCTGGAATGATATCC
Source organism: Sinocyclocheilus anophthalmus (assembly GCA_018155175.1). Taxonomy (NCBI): domain Eukaryota; kingdom Metazoa; phylum Chordata; class Actinopteri; order Cypriniformes; family Cyprinidae; genus Sinocyclocheilus; species Sinocyclocheilus anophthalmus. Next base: position 148,245 of record JADLZN010002638.1, read on the forward strand.
TTACCTCACATGCTCCTAATAAATGCCCCTCTGTAGAAATAAGAAGAAGGGAATGTACTCTGCCTTTAACTTAAGGCAGGCGAATGAAATGGCAGGAAATCAATCTCATCTTCTTATTTTATTCACCCTCAAGTCGTTCCAACTGTATGAATTCCTTTCTTCTGTTGAGCACAAAGATACTTTGAAGAATGTTGGTAGCCTAACATTTGACGGTAGCCACTGACTTCCATAGTATGGAGAAAAATAATATGGAAGTCTGTTTGGTTACTAACATTCTTCAAAGTATCTTTGTGTTCAACAGAAGAAATAAACTCATACAGGTTTGAACAACATGAGGGTGAATAAATGATGACAGAATTTTCATTTGGCAGCCGGTAATCCCATATTTTGGAATTTTATATTATGTGGAACAATTTAATTTTCTAAAATGTTTTGGAAAATGTCTTTTTTAAAACAGTGTGGACACATTAAAAACACACCAGACGACAAGGATGTTTTAGACTCCATGTTGGAAGACCAGGAAAATAAATACACTTTTGTTTCTTTCATTGAAAAACTATTTACACAGTAGAAAGCACAAGTATCATATAGAAGTGTGTACATGTGAGCATGTATATGTGTGCATACATATGTTGGTGTATGTGTAAGAGAGATGTTACTTGTGGAAATTTCCTTTCACTTTTTTGCCATATTTATACATTAAACATAAATTTTTGTACATATAAGACAGTTTTGCATATTGTCCTTGGTAAACAAAATCCTGGAACAGGCCTGAGATCTTCATATGGTTTTGCTGGGAACTTGTTGGTGCTCCTTTTATAAGCAAATGAGGAGCAGTCAGATGTGTGACTCTGTGTGACTTATGTGTGGTTGTGTGTGTGTGTGGGGTGTGTGTGTGTGTGTGTGTGTGTGTGTGTGTGTGTGTGTGTGTTGTGTGTGTGGGTGTGTGTGTGCCGTTTTTGTGACAAATGAGGACATAATTTGTATAATGACAAAGGTATGACATATGTATTACAAGGAGAAGGTGACTTTTCAGGACATTACCCCATGTCCCCACTTTTCAAAATGCTTATAAATCACACAGAATGGAGTGTATTGCAAATCTGAAATAGCACAAAGTTTCCTGTAAGGGGTAGGTTTAGGGTAGGGTTGGTAAAGGGCAATAGAATATACGGTCTGTACAGTATAAAAACCCTTACGCCTATGGAGAGTCCCCACTTTTCACACAAAAACAAACGTGTGGGTGTGTGTGTGTGTGTGTTGTCTTTTGTGTTGTGTGTGTCCTTTTTTTTTCATTTTTGGTGAGGTGTGTGTGCGTGTGTGTGATAGGACTCTAGTGGCAGCCACACGCTCTGACCACCATGTTGCGGTATTTCTTCAGGATGACATTGGAGCTGTCGTCGAAATACAGGACGGAGATGGCATGGAGTTGTGTAGGGGCGCAACAAGGTTTTGGAACCGTTTCAGGGTTGATGAAGTGAACCTGAGAAAAAAATACAAAAGGTCAAAGTTGAAGGTCTAAAGAAAAGTACTTTAATTACAGTAGATGTTAGTTTTATGAATGCCAATATTACATGGTTTAAGTCAACTTGTAAGAATGACAATCTGCTTGTCAGTGCTTGATTCAAATCAAAATGTAAAAATTTGTCATAACTTGTGTGCCTTTCTTATTTAAAATATCTTATAAATATCTTTATTCTTATGAAAAAAATATCTCAGAGCGAATGTCATGGCGGACACCCAAATTCACTATAATTTTAAAAATAACTGTTAGAGTTGTAAGAGGTTTTTAGGTGAGAATTCTACTTGTTTTGCACTTTAAATATGCAGTTTGCTAATAAAGATAATGTCGATTAAAAAATTTGCTTCGTCGTTTTCAGAGACGTAAGCGCTAGGGCGTCAGCGGTCATTCAGTGATCATAAACCCGTGGAGAGAGCGCCTCACCTCGGCCAGATCTTCTGGAATCTTGCCGACCTGTGGAGAACATCATGGATGTCTCTATAGTGGTTATTTTTAAACGAGATATGATTCAATATGGGTAAATCTAACGGTTGTCTTTGGTCTCATTAATCTATTATTGTTCCAGAGCAAATGGTTTTGCAAAATTCAATGTGTTGTAACGCCATGCTGTATTTTATTTTTCAAGAGCGCTGCCGTTGTATTTTGGACCTGAATGCCTAGCAACCCTTTATAATGGCGGTTGTTGTTTATTAAATATTATTGTCACGGTTGCACTACTGAGTGGAGGGTGGAGCAAGGAACGGATTGAGACGAGGAGTACATCAATCCAGAGAATTTTAATTATAGCAATGAACAAGGAAAACTCATGTAGCACATGTAGACATAAACAATACCGGACGCTGAACTAAACACAGGGAACACTATTTAAACACATGACAAGTTGAGCGGATGACGAGACACACCTGGGATCAAAAGAACTAAACGGGGAACACCTGGAACAAATAATAACTATAAGGACAGGAACAGGAAGGACCAAATATGGGCATAAAAACTGGGACACAGGGAGCACGTGGGGAACAAAACACAACACAAGCCTGACATGACGCCCCCACACGGATGGCGCGGTTTTTTTTCCTCCGGGCCATATACACCAAAGGGGTGGGAGGGTGGGCGCATTTGAGATCCCTCAGGACAGGCTTGGACGGGATGGGATGCCCCAAGGCGGTCCCAGATCCGGTCACCATGGCGGAGCAGGCAACTCAGGAGGCTATGGTGGATCAGGGGACTCACAAGGCCATGACGGAGCGCAGACCGGAGGGCCATGGCGGCGTAGGAAAACCCCCCCCCCTGGAGGGACAAGGCAAGGATCTGGCAGCCCAGGAGGCCCCGGTGGAGCAGGTAGTTCAGGAGGCCATGGCAAAGCAGCCTCCGAGGCCCCGGCCTCTACAGCTGGAGCCCTACTACCCCCCCCCCCCAAAAAAAATACTTGGGGAAAGAAGATTTCGGGATCCGAGGCCTCTTGTGGACCATAACCGGTGACGGAGGCCCACCAGTGGCTTAACTGGGGATCTGGAGCCCTCCCTGGGCTTAATGGGGGATCTGGAGCCCTCCCTGGGCTCAACGGGGGATCAGGAGCCCTCCCTGGGTTTACCATGCGGAATTGGGGACTCCCTGGGATTAATGGGGATCTGGGCTTCCCTGGGCTTTAAATGAGGATACTGAAAGCCTCCATGGGCTTAACTGGAGATCTGGAGCCCTCCCTGGGCTTACTTGGGGATCTGGAGCCCTCCCTTGGCTTAACTGGGGAACTGTGAAACCTCCAGCTGGCACTGGAGGGCACTTGGAGGAGCAGGAACACGCAAGGCGCTTTCGAGGAGATGCAATGAGCCAACTCAGTGTCTGGAGCCGACACTGGAGAGAGTCTGGGGCTGGAGCCGAACTGGAGCGCGACTGGGGCTGGAGCTGACACTGGATGTGAGCTCTGGTGGCTAGGATGACGCAGAGAACAGTCCTTTTCTCTTCGTCCTCCTCCTTTGGTTACGGGTGAACTGGGCAGCCGGCGGGCTTGTCATTGCGGTGACCGGCGGGCTTGAGTCAATGGCTTGACAACAGCGCAGCCGGCAGGCCTATCTTCGTAGCGGCCGGCAGGTTGGAGAGAGCCACTGCCGGCGGGTTTGACTTCGTAGTGGCCGTACTGGGCTGACGACTAGGGTGGAGCTTCGGAGGACAGCAGGGAATTTGGGGTTAGGCAGGCGGTAGGAGCCGTTGGAGTGATATGTGGAGGTTCTCGGCGTGGGGTGAGCTGGGGAGATGTGGCGCTTTTCAGCGGGAGTTGGATGACGAGGCTTGGGAAGTTTCTTTACTTCTTCAACTTCGAAATCTGAACTATGTCTGAATCTTGAACCAACAGCACGAGATTAATCAGCTCAATCAGGATTATCTCGTCATTCAACCCTAGCAGGAAGCGCGCACTACTGAGTGGAGTGTGGAGCAAGGAACAGAGGGAGACGAGGAGTACATCAATCCAGAGAATTTTAATTATAACAAGGAAAACTCACTTAGCACATGTAGACATAAACAATACCGGACTCTGAAGTAAAAACAGGGAACACTATTTAAACACATAACAAGACGCGGGGATGACGAGAATAAATGGAGGAACACCTGGAATTAAATCAACATAATCAGGACAGGAACAGGAAACTAACCAAATATGGGCATAAACACTGGGTCACAGGGAGCACATGGGGAATACAAGACAACACAAGCCTGACAATTATCATTCAATGAATAATATTTTATATACACAATTGTTGTATTTAGCATTGGTAAACGGTGTGTGTGTGTGTGTTGGTGATGGTGATTTTAGTTACATTGTTCCGCCTTTAGATGGCAACAAGAGACTGTTTTACGAGTCAGCAGAAAAGACTTTTAAATTGCTTCAAAAAGCTTGTACACAGCCTACAAATGCACTGAGCAGAGCTGTCATCAGAAATAACCCTTAACAGATGAAAGGATAGTAGGAGCCTATTGGACATTCATACTAATTGTGAATATGAGATGATATGAAGGAAGAATGCCGTATCAACAAATTTTGCCAAAGGTAATTACAATTTCTCAGTCAATCCTCTCTCATAACTATACTGTAACATAATACGCACAGCTTTTACTACAGTATCCTATGCTGTAATGAAGAAACTCAACGTTCCTTCGTTACTAGTTATAAAGTGATGTTTTGAAATTAGTAACGGAGGCTTGGGTTTAGCTGTTAAACTATCAACTTTAGATTTGAATCCATGGCATAAGGAAGTAGTTCACAAATAAGAGGGCCTTTAAAGACACCCCGTTGTAAATTTTTTATGTATTCACACACTCGTGCCGTCAAGCTGTATATCGGCACACTGTGATTACCTACGGCCCAATCACAGCCGTGCCGATATTCAGCCATATCTCACATCTACTCGTGTGATATTGCTCATATGCACACACACAGTAGCTATATACAGTAACTGTATACACTACCATTCAATCTAATGCTCACAAAGCCTGCTTTAATTTTGATCAAAAATACACTAAATTATTCCTATTAAACTGTGAAGCAAAGCTGAATTTTCAGCATCATTACACAGTCTTCAAATGATCCATCAGAAATTATTTGAATATGCTGATTTTCTGCTCAAGAAAAAATTCAAAAAACATTTGAAATAAAAATCTTTTATAACATTATGAATGCCTTTACTGCCACTTTTGATTAATGCACGTTGCTGAATAAAAGTATAAGATAAAATAATAAAATAAAATAATGCAAGATACAGCTTTAGAAATATTTGTGATTGGCAGCTGTGGTAAAAAAGTACAAGCCTTACCAAAGTCTGTACAATGGCGTGGTTTGTGGCGTTCATGTAGGAATTGAGAGGAAAGGCACATTCTCCCATACAGTAATATGCAGCGTATCCTTCAGGAGCTATAATCCAATCCTGAAAGATGGACAGAGCACAAATCTGTTAGCATGACAACCACCTTCAGTCATAAAGCTTGAGCTAGATCTTTCCCAAACAGATGGTCTTCAGTTTCATAATGCATTCTGCATGTCAGATCACTCCGATAAAGCATAATCGTATTCTGTACTCGTGTTAAAGTATGTGTAAAATGTTATGATTCAAAAGGGAATTTGAGGGTAATATAAACCCACATGCTAGAGCCAGGGTCTCAGAGTCCTCGCCAGCTGCTCTGAGTGAGTGTTTATGTGCTATGATCCAGTAGGAGAGACAGATATGCTACAGGTGGCAAGACTATGGGTGTGTAAACAGAAACGAGGCTCTCCTATCTCTGCTTGACTGCTGGTGCTCGTACTCTTGAGGTAATGCAGTAATGAGTAATGGACAGACTGACTTGAGTTACACAGACTCATAAAATGGTTTGAGCCATAAACACAGTGAGAGATAAAGTGGAATGTCAAGTGAGAAAGAGAAGGAACAGCTTATGAAAAAAAATCAGGTTAAACCTGATTAAGACCATCAAGCTGGTTTTTGGAATATTTTAGCTGGTTTGTTGTTGGTTCTGGGCTGGTGGTTTATTCGTCCTAAGCAGATTGACTGAACCTGCCACTGCCAATACATCCATGACATGCTGCTGTAAGCATGTAGAAATACTGCTGCTGCACATATAACATATATGAAATAACCCCCATATATAGCATACATTAAATTACCCCATAGCAGATCTATACAGGTGGAGCTGGGGAAGTGGATGGTTTATGAAGCATGCTGCCACTGCTACAGCAAGCACTAGCTGAGTATTTGAATGTTGAACAGCAAGATCACTGACTACTGATGCGAAAAAAATCAATCAGCTGCGTTGTGTGAATGATGATGTAATTATATCAGATTGAATTAATATTGGCCTGCGCCATCTAGAGTTTCATGACAAAACTTTGTATATATGAGGGGAAATTATTTTTTAAAAAGCAGAAAATAAGACAAAAAGAGAGATGAGAGAAGAGAGAAGAGAGAGATGAAGGGGTGAAGAATAACACACCTGCCATCCAAGGTCTCGAAAACTAACGTACAACTCATGTTTCTTACAGGCCTGCTTCTGATCCGCACTGCTGTTCTCTAAAAACAAAGAGAGAGAGAGAATTGCTGTATAGAAACCTTTTACAGAAATGATAATCCCTTGTGATGATGTTTAAAACTCAATGAAATCAAAAGTTTGCATGATTAGATCTATGTCTGTTAGTTTTAAAGTCATCTATATGCAAGTGCAGTGATCTTCCAACAATAATAATTTTATTAAAAAACGAAAAAAGAAAAAAAAAACTATGCTAGACTTGTCACAGTGTCTGGTTGTGGTGCCCTGGACAGGCCACTTGAGGGCGCTCTTCCTGTTTCTTTGTTACATGTTTTGAACTGTTTCCCATAGTCCTTTGCTTTGTCGTTCTTTTCTGATCATGATCACCTGTTGGTAATTTACTCATCATTTCATCACTACTTACACCATGCTCTCACTGTCTGTCTTGGCTGCAGTATTGTTTGAGGTTACGTTGTGTTTTCTGTTCCTTGTGTTTTGGATTACCTTTTGCCATGTTTTTGTTCTGTTCTGATTATTTGTTACTTTTTATAAACTACTGCACTTGGATCTACTTTGTTTTCTCCTGGCTTTCCGTGACAGAATACTGCAACCAGTACAAGATCCAGCAGTTTGTTTGGCCTTTGCTTTTTTTTGGGGACTATGGACATGCAAATTGCCCCTCCTGCCACAGAGAAGGAGCGAGTGGCTCGACACCGGGCTCTGATGACACAGAGGCAGCATGGAAGGGAGGTTGGAGGTTTTGCCCAGACTTTTTGGACATTTTCGGTGGGGCTGAATTATAATGAGGCTGCACTTAAGGACTTCTTTAATGTCTGTCTGGATGATCCTTTGCCACAGTGGGAGATGGAAGGACTCGAGATCCTAGACTTCTGGGGCTTCATCAAGTATCTCCATGGTCGAAGTCAGTGGGCAATACCAGGCCAATCAGAACCGTTCCGCAGGGATTTTCCCACCACCTCTACCCTTCAGACTCCCACTAAGTGGCGGAGGGCGAGAAGGAGGACAGTAAAAGCTCTATTAGTCCTAGAGGCCCGCTCAGTCCGGGGAAGCCTCCACGAGTCGGGAGTCACAGAGTAGCTCCAGTCGGGAGTCACGGAGCCCGCCAGTAGGGAGCTCACAGAGTCCACCCAGAGGCCTGCTCCAGTCGGGAGCTCACAGAGCTCATTCAGGAACTCCTCCCACTCCGGGAGTTATAAGGTCTACTCCAGGCCAACTCCAGTCGGAGCTCCAGCGTCCGCTCCAGTCCGGGAGCTAACAGGGCCCACTCCAGCGCCCGCTCAGTCCGGGAGTTCACAGCGTCATTTAAGAAACCTCACTCAATCCGGGAGCTGATAAGGTCTACCCAGGATAACCGCTCCATTCCAGGAGTCTTCAGAGTCCACTCCAGAGTCCACTCCAGAGTCCACTCCAGAGCCCGCTCAGTCCGGGGAGTTCCACACGAGATTCATTAAGGGAAACTCACGATAAGCCGGAGCTTTAAGGTTCTCTATCCAGAAAAGCTCCGTAGGGAGCTCACAGAGTCACCCAGAGTACACTCCAGAGCACCGCTCCAGCGGGAGTACAGAGGCCCCACTCCAGAGCCCGCTCAGTACGGAGCTCAAAGAGCCCAATCCGGAGCCCGATCCAGTCGGGAGCTCACAGGGGCACTACCCTGAAGCCGATCCGTCGAGAGATCACAGGGTCCACTACAGGCCCCTCCGTCGGGAGCTCATAAAGGTCCAATTCAGAGCAGCTCCAGTTCAGGAGAGCTCATTAAGGAAGCCTCCAGTCGGACTCACAGGGGGGACCATTGCAGAGCCAATCTGCCTGTACTGGTTGCAAACCGCGAGGCTGGTACTAAACTTTCTGCTCTTGTTTACAGGTTTTTCTGAGTAGCTGAGCGGATTTTCTGCCCACAGAGTTGCCTGGCAGGATTAGGCTCTGCTCTGGTGACGCCTGGGTTACTGTTTCAGGAGCCTCAGTGGTCATGCATCCGGCTCCATCGGGCTTCGATAGGTTCCTGTGTGGTTGGGGCCCGGGGTTCATCCTGCCGGACCCGCCTGGCCTTTCACCTGCCGGTTTCTGTGCTCATTGCCTGGTCTATCTCTGTCCTGGCCCTTCTATTGTAGGGTCCTTGAACCTCCCCCCCGGTCCGCCTCAGTCACATCCCTCCTGAACTTTTGTGTTTTCTGGTGGAGCGTCTGGTATCCGCTCCGTAGAGGGGGGGTAATGTCACAGTGTCTGGTTGTGGTGCCCTGGACAGGCCACTTGAGGGTGCTCTTCCTGTTTCTTTGTTACATGTTTTGAACTGTTTCCCATAGTCCTTTGCTTTTTTTTTTTCTTATCATTATCACCTGTTGGCAATTTACACATCATTTCATCACTACTTATATCATGCTCTCACTGTCTGTCTTTGCTGCAGTATCGTTTGAGTTACGTCGTGTTTTCTGTTCCCTGTGTTCTGAATTTACCTTTTGCCTAGTTTTTGTCTTTTGTTCTGATTACTTGTTCCTTAATAAACTCATGCACTTGTATTCCTTTGTTTCTCCGGCTTTCCGATTCGAAAAGTATCCTCCTACTGTTGAGTGTAGGACAAATTAGACGTTTAGCAGATATGAGCAATGTACAATGAAGTCATCTGTCCAGGATGTGTATATTAAAAGATTAGAATAATTCTGATTAGTTGTGATTAAATACTTTTAATAGTATATTACTTTATATATTAATAATTATAATCAATCCTTTTAATATTATAATATGACTATAGTATTAAACATTTGATTGTTTTGTACATAAATATTCTCTAAAATGAGAACGTCCCCCTTCTCCTAATACTACCTGTCACCAACTGGCAATAGCAAGTTGCAAATCATGATCATGGCTGTGACATAAACCAAAGGCTATTTGATATTTTAACAATATGGGATGTATAGTCCATGGGCCTGGGGACATGCTGGCGTGCTCTTAGAAGAATGTTTTACACAGACATTTTCTGCTCAAACAGTATTTCAGATATGGGCCCTGTCTGACTTTTAAAATATGTGAAGGGGTGTTGAAGCTAATTCTATACTGTGAGTGACAAGGAGAAATATGCAGGATCGCATTGATTGAAGTCGCCTGGAATCCTTATAACCTCATACCTAAGCAGAACATCGACCCAGATTCATTTAAAACATTTAACACTGTAATGATATTACTGTGCAAAATGACCTGCAGAGAATTACACAGTAATAGGAACCACATGAACACACACACTGACGCACACACATTTTAGCTGTGGTTTGCCTTTGCCTTAAAGGGACAGTTCACCTTAAAATGAAAATTCAGTCATTGTTTACTCATATCATGTTGGGTCCAAGCCTGCATGCTGTTCATTTTTTCTTAGATGGTTTAATTGTCTTCTTTGGACTTTTTAACTGATCTTGAGCTGTGATAATTCTTAATAATTTGAGATTTTGTGTTTTATTTGCATGGAAAATATGTCAGCATGCAGGTTTAGAATCACATGAGGGTAAGTACAGTAAATACTAAACAAAATTTACATTTTTGTGTGAGCTATCCTGTTAAAACTCTGACCTCACTTTTATGCCAGAGTAGCCCTTACAGTTTTGGTTAATGATAAAATAATCTATTGATGAAATAATCTATTGACAGCCCTTGTGAAAAAGAAGTACACTTTATCATACTTTAAGATGAGTACTTATTTTGGAAATTTTATACTTAAGTGTGAACTGAATGTAATGTTTTCAGACACTTGTGATTTGTGATTAAAAGAACATTTATTATAGCTTAAATTTTAGAAATGTAATTAGTTAAATGTAAGAGTGTTTTTATTGACCCACTTAAGTAGGACTTAAGGATACATATATAAAATATATGTACATAGTTAACACATAATTTATATATAAGGATATATATTATATATATATATATATATAAAAAAAAAAAATATATATATATATATATATATTACAGTTGTATTATACAGGCTGCATCTCAATAAATTAGAATGTCATGGAAAATTTCATTTATTTCAGTAATTCAACTCACAATGTGAAACTCGTGTATTAAATAAATTTCAATGCACACAGACTGAAGTAGTTTGGTTCTTTTAATTGTGATGATTTTGGCTCACTTTTAACAAAAACCCACCAATTCACTGATCTCAACAAATTAGAATACTTCATAAGCCCAATAAAAAAAACATTTTGTGAATTGTTGGCCTTCTGGAAAGTATGTAAATTTACTGTACATGTACTCAATACTTAGTAGGGGCTCCTTTCTGCTTTAATTACTGTCTCAATTCGTCGTGGCATGGAGGTGATCAGTTTGTGCACTGCTGAGGTGGTATGGAAGCCCAACTCCTTTGACAGTGGCCTTCAGCTCATCTACACTTTTTGGTCTCTTGTTTCTCATTTTCATATCATCAGGGTTACTCATAGATTCTCTATGGGGTTCAGGTATGGTGAGTTTGCTGGCCAGTCAAGCACACCACACCATGGTCATTTAACCAACTTTTGTGCTTTTGGCAGTGTGGGCAGGTGCCAAATCCTGCTGGAAAAATGAAATCAGCATCTTCAAAAGGCTGGTCAGCAGAAGGAAGCATGAAGACAATTTCTTGGTAAACAGGTGCAGTGACATTGGTTTTCAAAAAAACACAATGGACCAACACCAGCAGATACATTGCACCCCAAATCATCACAGACAGTGGAAACTTAACACTGGACTTCAAGCAACTTGGGTTATGAGCTTCTCCACCCTTCCTCCAGACTATAGGCCCTTGGTTTCCAAATGAAATACAAAAGTTGCTCTCATCTGAAAAGAGGACTTTAAACAACTGGGAAACAGTCCAGTTCTTCTTCTCCTTATCCCAGGTAAGACGCCTCTGACGTTGTCTGTGCTTCAGGAGTGGCTTAACAAGAGGAATTACGACAACTGTAGCCAAATTCCTTGACACGTCTGAGGTGGGTGGCTCTTGATGCCTTGACCCCAGCCTCAGTCCATTCATTGTGAAGTTCACTCACATTCTTGAATCGATTTTGCTGGACAATCCTCATAAGACTGCTGTTCTCTCGGTTAATTGTGCATCTTTTTCTTCCACACTTTTAACTTCCACTCAACTTTCTGTTAACATGCTTGGATATAGCACTCTGTGAACAGCCAGCTTCTTGGCAATGAATGTTTGTGGCTTACCCCCCTTGTGAAGGGTGTCAATGATTGTCATCTGGACAACTGTCAGATCAGCAGTCTTCCCATGATTGTGTAGCCTAGTGAACCAAACTGAGAGACCATTGTAAAGGCTCAGGAAACCCTGCCAGGTTGTTTTGAGTTGATTAGCTGATTGGCAAGTCACCATATTCTAATTGGTTGAGATAGTGAATTGGGGGTGTTGTTAAATGTGAGCCAAAATCATCACAATTACAAGAACAAAAGACTTAAACTACTTCAGTCTGTGTGCATGGAATTTATTTAATACACGAGTTTCACAACTTTTCCACGACATTCTAATTTATTGAGATTTCACTAATATATCTATATATATATATATATATATATAGTAGTGTATATATATATAATATATATATAATATATATATATTATATATATGAAGGCGTGAAAAGGGTTTGCCCCTCAGGTTTTTTTTTTTTTTGCATATTTGTCACACTTAAAAGATTCAGATCATCAAACAAATTTTAATATTACACAAAGATAATGCAAGTAAATACAAAATGCAGTTTTAAATGATGATTTCTTTTATTAAGGGAAAAAAGCTTTCCAAACCTACGTGGCCCTATGTGAAAAATGAATTGTCCCTCCTGTTAAATCATGAAAGAACTTTGATTAACCACATTATTTTAGAAAGCGAAAGAGTTAAATTTCACTAGCCACACCCAAGCCTGATTACTGCCAGACCTGTTGAATCAAGAAATCACTTAAACAGAACCTGTCTGACAAAGTGAAGCATGCTTAAAGAGCAACACATCATGCCACGATCTAAAGAAATTCAAGAACAGATGAGAATCAAAATAGTTGACATGTATCAGTCTGGAAAGGGTTATGAAGCCATTTCTAAGGCTTTGGGACTCCAGCGAACCATGGTCAGAGCCATTATCCACTAATGGAGAAAACTTGGAACAATGGTGAACCTTCCCAATAGTTGCCGGCCAACCAAAATTACTCCAAGAGCACAACGACGACTCATCCAGGAGGTCATAATAAGAACCCAGAACAACATCTAAAGAACTGCAGGCCTCACTCGCCTCAATTAAGTTCAGTGTTCATGATTCAACAATAAGAAAGAGACTGGGCAAAAACGGCATCCATGGGAGAGTTCCAAGGCAAAAGCCACTGCTGACCAAAAAGAACACAAAGGCTCGTCTCTCATTTGCCAAAAAATATCTTGATTATCCCCAAGACTTTTGGACAAATATTCTGTGGACTGATGAGACAAAAGTTGAACTTTTTGGAAGGTGTGTGTCCCTTTACATCTGGCATAAAACCAACACAGCATTTCATAAAAAGAACATCATACCAACAGTCAAACATGGTGGTGGTAGTGTGATGGTCTGAGCTTCAGGACCTGGATCCTGAAGGAGAACGTCCGGCCATCAGTTTGTGACCTCAAGCTCAAGCGCACTTAAAATATAAATGGCTCAAAATGGCTGAATGGCTCAAGAAAAACAAAATTAAGGTTTTGGAGTGGCCAAGTCAAAGTCCGGACTTAAATCCAATTGAGTTGCTGTGGCATGACCTTAAACAGTCCATTCATGCTCGAAAACCCTCCAATGTGGCTAAATTAAAACAATTCTGCAAAGAAAAGTGGACCAAAATTCCTCCACAGCGACATGAAAGACTCATTGCCAGTTAATGCAAACGCTTGACTGCAGTTGTTGCTGCAAAGCATGGCACAACCAATTATTAGATTTAGGGGGCAATTACTTTTTCACGTAGGGCCAGGCAGGTTTGGACAGCTTTTTTCCCTTAATAAATTAAATAATTTCAAAACTGCATTTTGTATTTACTCTGGTTATCTTTGTGTAAAATTAAACATTTTTGATCTGAATCGTTTAAGTGTGACAAACATGCAAAAAAAAAAAAACAGGAAGAGGCAAAAAAAACCGTTGCACGGCATGGGTATATATCTATTATATAGATATATATATATATCATTATTATATATATATAATATAGATATATAATATATATATAATGTCTAATAAAACATACTCGCCACGCTTTGGCAATGTGTGAGTTGCCAGATGGCCAGTAACCTTTTTATAAATTCTAACAGTGCAATGTTGTGAGAACATAAACGGGAACAAATGTGAACAACACTCTGTACAATTGACGGGTCAGTGCTGCTTCATCACAAAAGTTTAAGCCTTTGCAATGTAAATATTCAAGAGCTAGAACACATGAAAGAACGCGCGTTACTCGCGCTGAGTGGGAAGTTAAAATATCTGAAGCCCCGTCTTGAGCTCTGCTTCCTTCCTGCACTTGAACAGACAAATTCACACAAAATTATGTCAAAAATGCCCATCTATGTGAGTATCCTAGTAAAGTAGTTGGTTCTTAAGTGAACATGAACGACTGAGAAAAAAAACGGACATGAAACGCGTGCGACGCAATGTGTCACAAGACAATAGAACCCATCATAATCGGTGATATTGTCAACACAGGATGCGCCGCGGCGCTACACGACAAATTGCCGAAAGTAAACGGATTCCCCGTTCTATTTCTGAAATAGTCCAAGCAACGTCGGTTTTGTCGCATCCAGTGTTGACAACTTCAAGCTGTGTAGACACAGTGTTAAATTGATAGACAAAGAATTCCAATAATCCTGCGGTTGTCAGCGTTTTTAATGTTAATCAAAGTAAATAGGACAAAGAAAAAAAACAATCACTCACTGCTCTTGAACTTTAAAAAAGATAAAAAGACTATAGTGTTATTTAATTAGCATAGTTTATTACATTTCTGTAGGCTACCTGAAAATCACTGTTAGACCTGCCTGAAATGCACCGTTTCTATTTGTATCTTTGTTGGCTATTTTGTGCTATTGCTTGTAATTTGATTTGCTCTTTGCATCAATCAAATCATGGAAAATATTTTCCAGGGTGGTAAATATATTTTTGACGGTAAATTTCCTTAAGTCACCAGCCATTGGCAGGTCTGGCAAAAAGTTAGTTTAGGCACTGTGTGAGTGTGTGTGTATGTGTATGTGTCTGTGTATGTGTAATATATAGATTTGTATGTGTGATATACAGTTATATAATTATATATATATATTATAATATATTATATATATATCGATATTATATATATATATATATATATATATATATAGTTGTATGTATATATGTTTATTTTAATTAATTCTAGGGTCTTTGAAATATGGTCAACGTGAACAGGTGAATATATGACAAGGATTTTTGATTAACTAAAATATACTTTAAGGTCATTTCTAGTAAAACTTTTATTGCATGTAGTTAAAAATATTTGTAATGACACATGATGTAATGTAATGTAATGTAATTGTAATGGTGAAGTTGCAATTTATTGTAATATTAAAATTATTAAAACTTAATGTAATATTAAAATTAACACTAAAGTTGAAATTTTAATCAAGTACTTTACATGTGCTTTAGTATGTTGATCAAAAAATCTAAATAAGTGTACTTCTTTAAAATAAAAAAGATTATTAAAACAATGTCTCAAAATGGACTTTAAAGTAAAACTTGGCATTATTACAAAGAGCACTTTTTAAAGAAACAGTGATAAAAGTGTGCTCGCTTTAAGTACTCTTAAGTGGCCTTTAATTTATATTGTATTATCAGCAAGTACAGCTTTTTTTCTTAAATAAAATACTTTTAGGATTTGAAAAGTGCACATTCAATGTAATTAACTGCACTTCTTTTTCACAAGAGATTTCTAGTTTCTAATAATGAACCCATCAAGCAAAAATTATCATGGTATTTCCATGTTTTTGGACATGGATCCATAGTAAGTTTACCAAGAACATACGGTATTCTTTAAATACCTTTCTTTCTGATTTATTATTTCTATCCTTGCATTTGTCTTTCTTCACCTGCCTTCACACTTTTGTACTCAATATATTGAAAACACACACCTGCGATATTGGCAACACGCAGTGCCTCCTGGCCCTTGGCGGTTTTGGAGCGGTTGGGATTGCGCTGCTTGTTGCCGCCCTGTGTGGAGCGGATGCTGCGAATGTGGACCTCCGTGGCTTTGAAGAAGGCCACCATGAAAGGTTGTTTGCTCTGGGGGCCGCTGCGGCCCACCAGTCCCGCCACCCATGGGTTCACGCTCTGACCTGCAGGGGGAGACAGAGAGACTTCAGCGCATACAGAGACAGTGCATCATTCATTTACAATTAATTACTCTTTACTGAGATCTGAGAGGAAAGAAATACATTGTTAGTGGCAATGCTGACAGGTACAAATCCCAGAAGAGAAGTTATACAGGCCTCTTGAAAGACGTTTTTCACCTATGTAGCAGGAGGCAAATTTTTCCGTTTGTGTTTCTGTGAATCGGTTCCTAAGAGAGACCCGCATAACACTCAACGGGACAGTTAAGCAATCTTTTATTTTGTCACAGCCCTGTGGCCTAATAAATAGTGTAATATGCATTATATTATAATAATAATTTTGTGTCTGTCACAGTCTTATAAATCAAGAGAATTGTGTAAGAGAGTGTGTGTGTGTTCTCCAAAAATATGCAACTTCTGATGTTTATTTTGTGTAATCTCTTTCGCTCTCAAGAGCGCTTTTAGTTCGCTGTTTACTCAGAAAATTCCTGCACTTACATCTGTTTCTGTCTCTGTGCCATTATGGACTCATTTTACCTACACACCGGCTTTAATGTGTGTGTGCGTGTGTTTCTTACAAAAAGGAAGGAATGCTCTCTCTGTCTCCACGCCGAGGTAAAGCCGGGTTGCCGGTTGCCTACGGCGACAGGGTAGGCGTCCCGCAAGCATGTCTCGACAAGCTTGCTGATCTACGCCAGCCCCATAATACACTGCACCTGTTTTCATGCTAACACTTAAAACCTGTAACATCCTGTACACACACACCGTCCTACTCACACAGATTCAATGCAAAACACACTCCCACTGCGGCTGACAATAAAGTATGTGAGTGAAAAACAGTAGATTCAAATCTGCATTAGTTAGAACGTATGTAGGACATCCAGACCAAGCATTGACCTTAGACTAAACTACAGAATTAATAGTGATTTCTGCTGAAACTCCAGACTAAGCATTAGTGATCAACACATTTGAATTAGGACGGATCGGTTCTGCGCATTATCTTGTATTATTGGTCTTGACTCTCAAGGTTAGTTGAGGAAAAGTCAGATCTTCCATTAGCACTTGTCTAGGCGCATGTATGCACATTTGACTGGATCTTCCTTTTTAAGATTATATATATACAGCAGACTCTAAATGTTTGAGACTACATTGTAAATCAAATTGAATTCCAAATTTGGGATTGAAAAAAAATATTGGAAAGAAAAGTTTGGAAAGAAAGTTTGAGGAGTTTGAAATTGAACAAATATTTCAGATTCTGCACCATTTTTCATTTGATCAATTTGATCATGCGATTTTTTTAATACAGATATTCTAGATGTTCTTCAGATGTTCTTCTATTGAAGCTAAAAACCCTTGTGAAAAAGAAGTGCACCGAATTGTATTGAATGTTCTGTACACTTGTAGTACATTTCAAATCTTAATAGTATATCTTTTTTAAAAACTGTACTTGCAGATAATATAATATGAATGAAATAAAAGGCCACTTAAGTGTACTTAACACACTTAAAGACACTTAAAAAGTGCACTTTGTAATAATGTCAAATTAAAGTTTTTACTTTAAAGTACATTTTAAATCATCATGTTTAAATCATCACAATCTTTTATCATGCTGTAAAGAATACTTGTTTTGATGTGTTGACTAACGTAGGCTACTAAAGCACATGTAAAGTATATGATTATATTTTTAACTGCTGTGTGTTATTTGTTATTACATTTAAAGTGAATATTTTAAATGTACTAAACTGCAATTCAAATATATTTGCAATGTAAAACTAACAAAAATGACACTAAAGTATAATTTAATTCATCAAAGCTTGTCAGTGCATTCAGCAGTTCACTTTAACCATATTTCAAAGACTAATTATGAATAGAAGTAATTACATATAAAGATGTACTTAAATCCTACTTAAGTGGCTCAAACAAGCTCTCTAAATTTCAGCTAATTGCATTTAATACATTACATTAATTTCTCACCTAATTATAATCTTAAAAAGTACATTATTTCTGTAATAGCTCTTTTTTAAATTATACTAACGTGCACTGCTTTTTCACAAGCTAATGCTCTATGGATCTTAAATAATAGTAGTACTAATAGTAGCATTTCTCTCCTGTAGATCCACACTGTAGATGTTTTCTTTGAATGGCCTGTAAATGCATTATAATAAATTGCCCTTCAAAGACACTGTAAACATTTACTGAACTGAACTGTATTGAACTTAACAGCGCACAAAAGCAAAACAGACTGAGTACTCTGCAGTGTGGCCTCAGAAACAGTTTCATTTCTGCAGTCTCTGTCTGTGATGCAACATGATGTACATGTTTCATATTTTAACCTCTGCGACCTGCGGCATGTGCACATCCACTTACCATCCAAACTTTCCAAAGCGAGCTGCAGGCCCAGATTCCTGCCTGGGTTCAGCACCCAGTGGTTACTGGTGGCTGTGATGTCGAACACCAGCCAGCCCTCTTCTGCTGCCCAGATCACCCGCGAGTCCAGCAGGAACAGATCTGAGTCCCTGATGGAGAGAGAGAGAGAGCATATGAGCCTGCTGAAAACAATAGCCTATCATACATCTCATATACAGCTGTTTGCACAAGAGAAAAGTAGCATATTTAATGTTTTATGTAATTTCTTTTAAATGAGGATGTGGGGTTTCAGTTGTTTAGCGGTGTCAAAACTGTTGTAAAACTAAAACTAAACCCATAAAAAAATTACTAAAACTTACAAACGAAAATGCAAAAATCTAATTCCAAAACATTCACAAAAACAAAAAAACGTATATATATATTCATACACTGTAACTTCTGATACCACAAAATGAATTGTAGATAATTCAATATATTAAATAAATTAAGCATATTAGTTAATTCAACATATCAATAAAAAGAGACTTTGTCATAATTACAGCAGAAATATCTTGCTGTATATGGAAGGGGAGCTTTGACTAGGTCAAAAAGGTCAAAAATCAGAGCCATTCAGATGTTGCTATCTTGCTTGTGTCGGTTGAACTGTATCCAGCTCCTTCCCCAAGGACATGACCCCCAAACTTTGTATTTGCCAACGAAACGCCTCTGGGATGATCTGTGACCTAAGTGCTCCACTTTGTGTGCGAGACAACTGAATCACAATGACAGATACATAGAATGACATTCGTATTCAACAAAAGAGGTCCAGAGATGGAGGGCTAATGTAGTGAACCACAAGAAAAATACAATCAGTGGCATCCTGATTCTTTGAATGATATAAAGGTGTGATGTTTGAATTATCCTGTTCATACAACAGTTTGAATACTGTTTGTATGTACAAAGAATACAAGCTCCTTTTCTACTCTCATAATAGCTGTGAATAACATCCGGTGACTTCATACAGTAACGCCACGAAGTGATATATGATACATGTCGATGAACTGCAAAAATTGAGATATTTCAAACTTCATCTTACTAATTTTTTTCACATTTTATACATTTTCATATTTTAATTAGGTCAGCCGGTCAGTCCAAGCTGATAAAGCCAAAGCAGAACTGTTTTGTGTCTCCAAGCAACACAGCGGTGTTTCATTACTGAATGAATCCACGTTTTTGAACGAATTAAGTGAGTCAATGATTCAGTAACCCATTTATAAAGACAGTATCACTTGCCCCGTTACGGAATGAATCAGCCGTTTGAACGAATCTGTTAACTAAATGACTCAGTCATTCAAACAGTCATTTGCCGCCTCCTACGTTTGGTTTCATAAAAAACGATCATTGCATTTTCCCGAACATTTCTTATTTGTATGTTTTAAAAATATTTAAAACAATAATCTTATAAAATGCTTTATTCTAAATTTTGCAGTGTGAATGCATTTATGGCACCTCAGCTTCATCAAACAGTCTGTGTAAATACATCTAATGCCACTTCAGACGCAGCTTTTGTGTTTTCTGCAGTGGAAAGATGGAGTTTGTTGATTCTGATTTCATTTGAATGGTAACAGCTCTACAGTGTCTTATTATTCTAACTGAATTAATTGAAAATGTAAGAATTTGACGTGAAAGATTGCTATTAATAGGGCTAACAGTGAAAAAAATAAAATTTAAGAAACATAGTTGAAAATGACATTTGTTCTGTTATATAGGCTACAGCAACTCCTTTTAAGTTAATTGTTATTTCTAGCTCTTTTCTAGTCCGAGATGAAAACTTCTGTACGTTTGTCCAGATTGGGGAATTGTCATATTATAGTTTGTTTCTGTAGGCTACATTTTTTTTTTTTTTACATATATAGATTTTTGTTTGTATATGCTGTCAATTATGGTTCTTTTAGAAAGATCGCGCAAAATCGTTTTATATATATATATATATCTGATATATCTATATATAATGATATACTATATATATAATAATATAATATATATACTATATATCTATAATATTATCTTTATTATAGCTGTGAAAAACACGGTGACTTCCATACAACGGGTCTTAGCACAAGGTCTTAGCACAAATGAAATGAATGAAAGTGTAAAAGGAAATTTATCCAGGTCTAAAAACACCTATATCCATGTAGAGAACTGCAAAAATTATTACATTTTTTAAGCTTTAACAATTAACTGCATTAACAATTTTTTATGAACTCTGGACGTTGTACATTAAACCACTGATAATTGAAAACATAATTATTTTCAAGGCACTGATTGGAATTACCCTTACAGTGAAAGATGGAAAAGGTGGCAGATACAGTGAAACAGAGGGAAAAAGTGAATTAAGTGGCAAAATGGGAGAGCAAGAAACAGAGCACTCGCTCCAGATGGTAAGACCCTGGGGAGCACTTCATTTCCTTAATTGACAATAATGGCTTTATAAACGGCTGTTGATCTCAGAGTGTGGCTGCCCTGCACTAAATCAAACAGAGGAATTTAGAGCAAGACAAGACGACAGCGTAAGAACAAGACTTAAAGGCAGTATACAACAAAAGACAAGGGAATCGCTGCAGGGAGAGAAAGCAGAGCGACGGGAACCACATGAACACACTTCAGATGTTTCAAAGACTCAGAGGAGTTCAGGTGCTCAGAGTGTGTGATCCAAACACCTGTTCTGCTAAACATCTGCCGTCTCAGCCTAATCCAGTCTCATTTATCCCTCCATTTTTGTCTCTTTTCTCTCCCTGATGGGAGCACAATGGGGTGTGTTGTTCCCCACAGACCTGTCGAGGCAACTGAGGCCTTCAGGAGGGGTCGAGCAGCACGTAGGAGGAGCTAGATGTTCTTGAACCCAATTCACAGTGCGGGTCACGCCGATATTCTAGAAGGTCCCAAACGTGCGGTGAAGGGAAGCCCTGTGGCGCACAACTGATTCTTTGAGAGGAGAGCCGCTGAGTCGGAATAGGAAACATGGTGTGGTGCGACAGTAAAGTTTGCATTGGGATGCTTAGATAGAGTGAGCACTGTGTGTGCGGCAAAAAGAAATAGAAGGAAAGGAAACACAAATCAAATGTGTCCAGCATTTACAGACCAGAGGGGTTGAGAGCATTACAGCCCTCAAGAGGAAAGGATTTTCCTTGGAAAAAAGTCACAGGCAAGAAACACCCACCATAAAAAATAGTAAAGTATATCCAGGCCCACATGAAAACTGCAGACATTTTCCATATTTTTTATATTGATTTGGGGGGAAAATCTGCATAATTTGTTGTTGACGTCAAAGGTTGTAAGTCCAATCACTTTTTCTAGTGCAAATTCAGTTGTCACTTGGTAGAAGTTTACAGGCCGAGTGGCTTGTCTGCATCCTCATAAAATATGAACAAGCCTACACAAGGTAGCAGAAAAACTGACCTAGACGTTTGGCAATTTGTCTTTTAAAGTAAAGACTTTACAGGAATGTTTCCTCACAATACTCCTTTGTCCATATGTATAAAGTTTTCTGATGTTTGGATGATATGATCACAAGATATAGGCTAATTAGTCATTATGAGCCTCACCTATAAACATATCGGTCTATATCTGCTAAACAGTTAAGTGAATTCAAATTCTTTTGATACATTTTTGTCAGGAGCATGTCTAAATGATACGCACCAAGTTTTGAGCAAATCAGACCACTGACCTACTGTAGGACAGGTTCGAAAAAGCTTTTTGTCGACCTCTCTTAAATGTGGGATCCCTCAAGGATTTATTATGGGACCCATTTTTAATGTTCCTAAGGTGAGACATAACTGTGGGGTAACGTGCTTTTGTAGTGATATAAGAACTGGCTCTACATTGGTGTCATTTAAGTCTCTTTTAAAGACTCATCTTTTTTCCAAGGCTTTTTTGCAGAATGCTGCTGAGTGACTTGTTATTGGAACCTCATTGTTTTTTTTATGTCGGATTTGTGTGTATTGTATTTTTATTTATGTTTTAGAATCTGTACAGCACATTGGTCAACGTACTGTTTTCTATTTTGCTTTAGAAATAAATTGCCTTGCCTTGCCTTTTCAAAAAACTCAGTGGCCGAAAAGTTTACTTGTTATGTGCGTCCTCAATGCCTTCTGGTTTATGCTTATAAAGTTTTGTTAAGTTTGGACATTGCATTCAGGAGATAATTGTCAGTTTGTAAAATACGAGTGAGATCTTCTTGCCAGCAATGTTCCTAGCTGTTGTGTGCAAAATTTGGTGAGGATCGGATTAACAGCCTGGATGAAATAAAACACTCTAAATCGCAAACAATAGCATACAATTTTTATAGCAGGGAATGAATCTGCCAAGAACATTATTTTTAGATTTTGTCCCAAGGATTCAGAGTAAAGAAAATAGATTCTAGCCCTCATGGAGTTAAAATGGAATATGCAAAGGACCTTATTATAGCGCCACCTAGTGTTCGACAGATGTGTGTTTGCTTGCCTAAGAGCCTTAAATATAAATGATACTTAATATCCATGGTATATTGTGGAGATGTACCTGTCTGAATGTTCTTCCAGCACCTGGTAGACACTGATGCGGAAGGTCTCATTGTCAAAGCGTTCTGGAACAAAGTCCTTGTAGATGCGGAACTCTGCAGCAGTCACCGCTTCACCCTCCGGAATCTTGGACAGGTCAAATCGGAATTCTCTGTGATGGCGCCTCACAGGCAAAAACTCCTTATCGTGTTCAACTGTATAAGACAAACAGTGAAAGAGATGCTTCCATGTTATATCAGCGCTTCAAAACAGTGTCAAAACGTTCAGTGAAAGGTTAGCTTGACATTTACACCGTTAACTCAAATGTCACCTTCATTTGCTCTAATGCCGGCCGCAGGCAAGTCAAGCCGCCACTTTCTGTTTTTTTCATGCATAAACACAGAGCACATTTCTAGACAGATGTTTGAATTCTGCAGAGCCACTGATTGAGACATAGTCCCGCAGACAGCTTTATGTGTCTCTTATTCTCAAGCCCTTTTTCACTACTTCCTCCATCTTCTGGACTCTGTGAGGCAGAAGGCATCTCTCACATTTTGTGAGCTTGGGACTTGATTCAAACTGGCTGACCAAATTGTGTTTACATTTTATCGTCTTGAAAACTGTATGAATGTTTTTCGCAATAAGGGCAGATTCTGAAATTGAGCCTGGAGTGTTTTGGTAGCCAAAGAACTTGAATTAAAGGGATCATTCAACCCAAAATTAAAATGCTGTCACCATTCACGCACCCTCATGTGTTTATGAAACCTATATGAGCTTCCCTCTTCTGATGAAGACAAAAGATGTTTTGATGAATGTTCACCCTGCTGTTTTCCATATACAAGCTTACAGCAAACAGAAGGCCTGTCAAGTCTCATAAAAATCTCCATACAAATCTCCAGTCATTGATTTTTTTTTCTCCTCCATAAATGTGCAGTTCCACATATCGAACACCATGATACTTACTGACAGAATTTTCATTTTTGAGTGGCCTTTCCCTTAAAAACAGAATCATTACTGATTTACACTTTCTTTACTTTACCAACACTGCACACTTAAAAATAAAAGTCCCAAAAGGGGCGTTTTGCAAAGAATGCCATAGAAGAACCATTTTTGGTTTCCCAAAGAACCTGCCTTTTAGTGAATGTCATGTTTTTTTTATTGTAATTATTATTCTACTGGTTGCACATAATGAACTTTACAGCTTGATATGCTGTACAGGCTTAATGTATTTGGTGTGCAATGTGTTCACTGTGTATGTGCACAGTAATATTTCAGATACATGATAAGATGATGTATGAAGAACGTGTCTATGTATACAATGTGTTGAACTCTCACTTTTCAGTGATTGATAAGCTCTGTCAGGGACTGAAGATAGCTCTCTGCGTCTCTCTGGCTCTTGTTCTGTCTTTTATCACTGTGTGAGAGTGCTACACACACACACACACACACACAGACAATAGCAGCCTTGTTGACTCTTCAGTCAGTGCATCAGAGCCAGTGAGAGCAGCTGTCATCCTCATACCTCTACTGAGAGCCGTGAATCATGGTTTGAAGAGACTCCACTGTGTGAAAATGAAGCTGTATGTTTCTCTTTATACAGTCCCACAGAGTGTGATCTATTCTGGTGCTGCATTTGCTCCAGGATCAAGATTTTACATTGGTCATCCAGTGATGACCCAACACAGTACCGAAATGATTTGGGTTAATGGCATAAGGGTGTTTTTTTGTGGTGTTGGTTGTGTGTGTGTGTGTGGGTGTTGTGTGTGTGTGTGTGGTGTGTGTGTGTGTGGTAACAAAAAACAATACAGTTTTTCTATTTTAGAATTAATTTTAATGAATTGTTTTCTTCATTCTTCTTCAGAAATGTAAGACATTTCAGTCATACGTGTATTTAAGTCACTGTACTGTACAATATACTCTATTTTTTTTTTTTTTTACTTTTATGTGCATTTTAATAAATGAAAGCATCAAAAGAATAAATGTCACTGACCCATTTATCAAATCTAAGTAAACACACATTTAAAATGTTAGAATCACACACTGACATTTATTTACATAGAATTTATAATAAAAAATCAATGAAACATCTTTGACAGACAAAAAAAAAACACTAAAACAAATTGAGGTGAGATGCAGAGGTTATCGTACACACACAGCCTTTGATATCAAAAACAAAGCATGATAAATGTTTTCCCCTCCTTTTCAGCTTATAAGTCTGTTTTGCTATCCTATGTGTGCATTAATTTATTGCTGCAGTTTATTTGCATTTGGGATTGCTATTTCCAAGATGTCCCTGACAGAACACCCTCCAGTTGTGTAGCACTGTTCCCTGCTCACCTCATTTATCCTCAGTGACTTTCTATCCCTCCATCCCTTTCTCTCATCTCCTCCTCCAGATCCTTTCACCATCTTTTCCACCCATCCTTTGCCCTCTCCGTCCACCACTACCTGTCCTCATCCTCCTTTCATAGCACCTTTAGAATGGCAGCAAACAGCACAAAGGCCCTACTGTGCAGTAAGGTGAAAGAGAGCGAGGCAGAGCGCGCACGGATCCGGTTACCCAGCAGTGACGATTAGCAGGGGGCATTCCGTGTCTCATTGTCCCGCTCTTCTCAGAGGACTGGAATTGTTTACACACCGTTCTAATTCAGAGCTGCCCTTCCATTGAACCCCCTGGGTGCCCCCTCACAGGGCAGACGCAACACCAGGGCCACCTGTGCCCGCTTGGCACACAGCGACCCAGACCTCTACAGCAGCTCTAAAGCTCCAAAACAATGATGGCTCTTTCTTATTATGCAATACTTTGTGGGTTCAAAGCCAGAAGAAAATAAAACACTGTGTAGAGTTATTGCATATCTGAGAGCTGCACTAATCTGTATTATTCAACACATGCTGAAATGGATTCTAAGGAATTGGATTTACACATTTCCCACAGTTCATCAGTTCACACCTACTAAAAGTTTCATAAATCATTCTAAAGGCCCGTTCACCCAAGGGCGATAACTAAAGTTAAAAACACTGACCAATCAAAGCTCAAGCATTTAACCCTTGTGTTGCTGAAACTATCTACACTCTTAAAAATAAAGGTGCTTCAAACGGTTCTTCAAGCGATGCCATAGAAGAACCATTTTTGGTTCCACAAAGAACCATTCAGTCAAAGGTTCTTTAAAGAACCATCTCTTTATTACCTTTTTATAATCTGAATAACCTTATTTCGCCACAACGAACCTTTTGTGAAACAGAAAGGTTCTTCAGATGTTAAAGGTTCTTTAAGGAACCATTTAGACAAAAAGGTTCTTCTATGGCATCGTGAAGCACCTTTATTTTTAAGAGTATACTCCCTAATTTGGTGTCAAAAATGACTGGCCTTTTAAAATATACTTGTAAATCTCTTATTATGCTATATTATTGCCAAATCATGGATTCAATCT
Source organism: Sinocyclocheilus anophthalmus (assembly GCA_018155175.1). Taxonomy (NCBI): domain Eukaryota; kingdom Metazoa; phylum Chordata; class Actinopteri; order Cypriniformes; family Cyprinidae; genus Sinocyclocheilus; species Sinocyclocheilus anophthalmus. The sequence continues at coordinate 174,417 of JADLZN010002638.1, forward strand.
TTTTGTCAACTTGTTTCCTTTCAATTAGCCCAGGTTTTGTTTTTCTTTTTGGAACTGATTGATTGTAGGCTTCATTAATCTGAGCTTATGCACTTCAGTTTTTGAGTGAAAAAGGCATTATTTATGGATAATTTAATGAATATTTGGTAATAGCATGACAAGAAATTTATAAGCAATTTTTTGTAGGTCAGTTATTTCTGACAGGGAACACCACCAATGTGATAACCTTCACTAGCATTTGAGAAGAAACTTCTCTCCGGGTCAAAATGACTGGAACACAAATGGAGGGTTATAGTGGCAGATGACATAACTTTAGCACATGCTCTTAATAAATAAAAAGATTAACTGTGGTGTATTTTCAGCATGATCTGCCATACAATCAGATAACACCAAAGCCTGTACATTTATTTTTAAGAACGATTTAGATTTTCTTGAGAAATTATTTAAGAACTTCTCAAGAATTTTACTTCTTATGAACATTCTTACAAACTTCAAAGAATTTATTTTTCATAAGACTTTTGTGAAACCAGCCTCATAATGCTCTAGTGACATAAAGTATAGTGTGGTCATTTGACTTCACCTTTAAGCAACTAAGAACATGGTAGAAACCACATAGCAATGCCCCCAAAACACTCAGAACTCCTTAACATTGTGGCAGTGACTCTATACGTACTCTGCGTATAGGGAGCGGTGGTACTGGCAGTGAGTATTGCACTCACATTTTCTTCCAAAAGTCTAAACATTTATATTGAGAGGAAATGATTGCTTGCTAGATTCAAACTCATGTTGCCCATATGAGCACCATGGACTAACATGCATTTTGGAACACGTGTTTACTGCTAAGCCACAGATCCAAAAGTTGCTGGCCAATTTAAGGGGGAGAAATGGGATCAGAAAATGTTGCAAGCTAAATCTGAACTCGCTTTGCTCATATGAGGCTATACAGATCTAATAGGTGCATGCAGATTTAAGAATTCTTTTAAACAACTAAGGAGCAGGGAAATATGATTTATGCATTCAAAAGTAAATTTACAGAGCTTCTTCTTTTTCCTTTTCTTCTTGCCTTCTTTATTCCCTTCTGAAGTCAACATTTAACTTGGGATTTTTAATTTATTTGTGTCTCAAGCAATACTTTTTTAACAAATATCTCTCTCACTCTCTCTCTCTCTCTCTCTCGCGCTCTCTCGCTCTCTCTCTCTCTCTCTCTCTCTCTCTCTCACACACACATCTCTCACTTCCTGTTTTCCTCTCTCTGTCTCTCCCTGAGTCTTTCTGTACTTCTGTCAGGGAAGATCAAACCGTTTGCTCTAAGTGCTTTTCCATTTCTCTGTAGATTTTAATGGATGACGTGCACAAAGCTGTCATTGCTTCACCCTTACACCATTTAAACATACCTCCAGGAATGTGCTTAAACAACACACACACACACACACACACTCCTGATAATGTAAACCAGAGCACAAACACCTATAGAGTGCTGCATGCATGTGTACACCACTACAATCACCCCAACAAGCACTGGAACACACTAGTAAACCACAATTAAAAATATGATTTTAAGTAGATTTCACTGATTAAACACCAAACAAACCATTTAACATAACATAAGTTTGTTAAGTCTGAATTATAAAATGCTAAATATACTGTTCAAAACTAACACAAAAAGTGTTGTGACATTCTGCTCGTCAAATGTTGTGGAACATGTTCAAAGTTATTATAACTAATGCTCCCTTCAGTTATTTCCTGCTATTTCCTACATAATTACAAGTCTGTCACATTCAAGTGCTTTGTTTTCCAGGTTCATTCTTGAAGAAATCATTTTAGACCTAAATGCACAGAAGATATTTAGTCAATATCCAATGGATTTAAAATTAAATGTACAGTAGAATCCTTTTTGTTGATAGACATATAAATGTTACTTGTGCTATTGTATACATTTATCGCATCTGGAATTTTGGTTAAATTAATGCTGTTTTCACTGAAAAATACATATAGTATGCATTATGGCTTACAATATACAATTTGGTTATTTGTATACATAAATATACATGACTAACACAATCTCATGAAAGTTTGTAGCTTTTTTTTAAGTTTTGCAGAAGTGGTGACTAATTCATACAAATTTGTATGATCTCAGGCATTACATTTTTGTACATACAACATTGTACGATTTCATACGAAATCACCACCTCAAGAAATACTTACGTTTACGTAAAATAATACGTTTACATTTTCTTGTGACATGGGGTTGTGAGTGCAATGGAAAGAGAAAGCAATGTTAAAAAAGAGTAAAACGTAATGGCAACTACAGCAATAGTTCTCTTGGAACTCAAAATCAGTTTCCCAGTCATAAATACGAGCTGAGAGGTCGTTTGTGTCCAATTTCTGACTAGGAAACTATTTACAATCATTCTGATAGAATGCGAAGGCAACATAACTACTAAGACACCTGTGTGAACTTGTGGAGAACTGACTTCACACATCCTCGAAAAAAACACCCTGACATCAGCTGGAGAATGTGATATTAATTCTGAGAATCATTTGCAGATGCCACATTTTGTCATCTAATTTTATTCATTTTTAGTGTGGCCAAATACTTTTTGGATCCACTGTGTTTATGCATTTCTAGAGAAGGTCCCATGAGAATTGGAATCTAGGTGACAGCAATTTGGCTGCGTCTTCAAAATTACACAGTGTTCTGAAAGCTTTCGACTGAACCAGAAACAAATGATTCAAACGGCCACCTGTTCATCAATGGCATCAACAGAGCGAGACCAGAGGAGTGTCATAGTTGAGCTATTTAATAAGAGCCTCTTCGCATTTTTCCCCTAGTTCATTTGGCGTCATTGTCTGCGCACATGTGAGGCTTAACAGTAAATGAGATCACGCACACACACATCCACTCAAAACAACACATGGCTACAAACACAATGCACGTGGCTACAGATACATCAAATCTACTCTAAGAAACATCTGCAAACGTGGACACACACACACACACAGAGAGTGAATGATTGCAGCAGTTGCTCTGTTCCACCCCCTTGGAACCAATATATACGATCTCTAGGCTCAGCGCAGCCATGAGTGATGACACAAGAAAGTGTGCATCGCCCATCCATAAAGTCCTCAAAAGCCAAAAGCCAGGCTGTACCCCAAACCCGTGTCCCAGCGCAGGTGCGCTCCCACTGCGGACAAACACACCCTCCCTGAGCTTGGGCCGTGGCAGGCCCTTAATCTCTCTGTCAAAGCTTAAACATTAAAGAGGACTTTATGGACTGTGTGGAGAAGATGTGAAGCAGACTCCTCTCCAGCCACCTTCAGTCTTCAGTTCTTTCACAGAAGTCCTGTGATGCTGTTTTGTATCATTTTTAAAGACTGTAAATTAACATCAAAACAACAGAATTAAAAATTGTACATTTATAAAATATTGACTAATGTCTTGGAAGTATGACCCAAATAAGAATTTTCACTGGATATTGTCATCTGAACAAGTATCAAATCTGCCACTTTTGTTCTGACCAACTGAGAAAAAAAGCATTACAATAAATTGCGCTAAGAATGGCGATTAAATCTAACAATCGGCTAGCTCATATCACTAAATATTGTCCAATTATTATTATTGTTATACTTTGTTCTCAAATTGTTAATGTTAACAACATCCGCATTATGTGACTATTGGCTGTAGTGGTATTAGTTACATTTGCAAATTTCGACAGTCTAAACGCTCGAATTGTCATCCGTTCAAATTAATTAAAGAAATTAATTTTAAGAACCCAAAAAGCAAATTATTCCTTCCTTCGAACTGTTTTCTTTAAAAATACCAAACTTTGTAATTCCACTAGACTCTAATCAGATGCCCATTTAAACGGGATGTAAATCTAATTTCCATTCACAGTTTTCATAAACACAATCCTTTCTCGATTACAATCCGTCATCAAAATAATAAGTTTAATTATTCCAGCTGCTGTGAGAAAAGGCTATGAACGATCCGCAACCTGCAGGATCCTCACATGCTATAGCCGGACAACTTCTTTATTTTACAACCATGACCGTAATTACGCAGTGCATGCTCGAATTCCCGCAAATTCCTACCCGATACCACTCAAAGTAGAAAACAATTATAAGCACCGTTTGTGAATCGGGCTAAAGTAAGATAGGTTTTGAACACTATGTACTTTCTCAAATTTTGATTTCGGATCATTTTTAACCAAAAAGTTACGGACTGCATCTTTAAATATATGGTCCCAACAACCTTACGACAGCTTTTAAGACATACAGTCAACCAATGGGTCAGACACCTTCACATTTCCACATTATCACAGTTTATTTTGCTATAAGTGTAGAAATAGTAATAAAAATATGACAGACTCAGAGTTAAACTGGTCCGAACAATTCCTCTGATATGCCATCCCTTTCTGTTAGACTGTCGCACAATGAATTAGGTTGAATATCGGTCAGCTAAATTCAGTACATACTTAATAATACCATTTAGGTTAGTAATTACCAAGCAATGCTTAATTTTGTTCAGTCTGTGGTGAAAAATGGTCACATTAGCAATTAAAGAAAAAACACCTAAGCAAAACATGGTCAGGTCAAAGTGAAAGAATAATTTTTGTTCCCAAACGTTTTATCAATTTTACTGGTAGTCCACTGTATGAAGAATTTTGGGGTATGATTTGTCACAGTTTACTTTATTTTGCTATCCTCACTTACATAAATGAACTATAGTGCACTACATCCATTAGTAAAAAAAATATAAAAAATTATATATGGTGTAACTTTTGGTTTGACTGTATATTTTTGTGACAGAATATCCAAAAAACTGCTATGTGCAGGACTAAATATGCTTGTGTTCAAATGGTAACTCACAAAGAGCTTATAAAATGTGTAAAGTAGCAGTGGCAGGATTTCCTCTGTTGTTCACAGAGATCTGCTGCAAAGAGACAGTGATTCAGATGCCTTTACTAACTGTAATGGGCAACATACTGTAGCTCCTATAATCATTCTGTCCTTTAGGGTTGCATCTTCTGACAACACATCTTATTTTTGGTTCATTTAAATGTCTTTGGTCCATGTTGCATCCATATATCAGTCAAACTGCACCAGAGTTCATTTGGAAGTGGACACGAGACCTAGTGTTGGGAGAAAAAGTAACATTTTTTTCAAGTAACTAGTACTTTGAAATTTACAATGAAGTTACTTTTTCAAAAAAGTAATGCAAGTTACTTTGTTTTTCCATTTATTCACTGACACCTTTCCTGTCCCCGTGTTGAGAGAAATTGGGAGTGAGGTGCAGAGGCACTTCCTTCTGCCTGAGGCTTATTAATTTAACTTCTGGTGTGAAAGGGCCTTTACAGTTGCCAAAAATATAACTTTTGGGGTTTTTGTAATTAAAAAACAAATAAACTAGCCCAGCCCAGGTGACAAAAGTAACGCAATGCATTACTGTCCATAAAGAGTTGCTTTTAATGGAGTAATGCAATATTGTAATGCATTACTTTTAAAAGGAAATTTCTCCAAACACTGTCGAGACCCCCAAAAAGGTGGGTCTTGGTCCACTTGTTTGATGTGCATCAAGGTTCAGATGGCTGCATTCACACTTATTCAGATGAACCGCACTAACAGAGCAATTGCAAAGTTTGTTATAATCTAACCAATCCTGCCAAGTGTTAACATGCCCTATAATATAATTCTAATTACTTTCAGAATCTAATCAGAGTGAACTGCAACTTGTATGTGAGCGTCAACTGAGAATGCTGTTACAGCATCTGCCAGCAGTGGCTAATAGGGCTATGCTAAAATCCTAGTGTACTTCAGTTTTGATGCAAATGCATAATCTTTCAAAGTATATTCCATTCAACAGCATGTGTGAACACAGGCGGTACACATATGCGTACTATGGAATGAGATGGAACAACAAAAAAATACCAGGAACTGCAACAAAAATACACCCAAACTGCTGCTTCAGAAAGATCTGGATGTGCCAATACAGTGTGTGTGTACTATGATGAAATTTACTTCACATGCACTGTATGTATACCTTATTGTGCGAAACATTAAAAAAACAAAGTATAATCTGGGTTTAACCAGTCAAATTTTGATCCATTCATTGACCTTTTGATAAGCTCCACCCCCTTTGGTTACAGGTGCTACAAAATATCACATAGGAATGAACTGGAGATTACCTTGACTGTTCCAGAAAGTTTGCACTTGCATGCTGTTTCAAACCACAGAAGTGAACTCAAAAGTAGGCTACCTTCGTTTTGGCCAGATTTTGTTCAAAATGATGTAATGCATTCAATTTCACTTAAAGTATATCAGGAGCCTTAAGTGTCTTCTCCATCTAGGTAAACTGAATGCTTTTTTGTGAACTGGGCAAACTCCTCAAATTCCTCTAAACAAGGTAAAAAGTCTGGATGAGAAACTGGTTTAAAACCTCAAGTTGTTTCTGGATGGAGACCAGAACAAATCCTTGTGAATAATCTCCTCACCTTTCCGTGATGGCAGCAGCTTCCAAAACATCACCTCTTCATGTTTATCATCCCTGCATTTCCATCTCTCTTCATCTACACATATATGGCAGTCATTAGCAGCGGGGCTGGGCGCAGTTAAACCCAAGCGGGCACATTTATGACTTCCTCTGGGAGGAAACAAGTGGCTAACGGCATGTTCGCCCTACCTGTGTTAAATAAACATTACTGAGAGAGAGAAACACAGCATTTATATGAGCAGCTAGGGAAACTCAATCCACAGGCATCTGAACAGCTGCCTGTTTCCTCTGCCTTTCCTTTTAATTCCAATACACGCAAACACACAAACAATCCCATTAGCACTCATGGCCTGCATCACTCCTGCTTCTGCAGTCACACACACGTGCACAGCATACGCACTGTTTGCATGCGAGGTAATGAAGGTGGCCCCACAGGCCTGCTGAACCTGTCGCCCACCTGGAGCTCTGCAGATTGAGCGCATGTGCTCCTTACTTATAACATTTATATGTTTCATACCTAAAGAGCACTGTAAAAGTCCTGCGTAGTTCTGTAAAAGTAATAGTTGTGGATATGGTTTCATTATTCTGTCATTGTAAATGTCAGCGATAGTCACAAATGAAAAAGTTATGATTTACTGATTTGTCTATACCAGGGCTGTCCAAACTCGGTCCTGGAGGGCCGGTGCCCTGCAGAGTTTAGCTCCAACTTGCCTCAACACAACTGACTGAGATTCTATGTCTAAGTTAGAGCTTGATTAGGTTTGGTTCAGGTGTGTTTTATTAGGGTGGTAGCTAACTCTGCATGGACCCGGCCCTCCTAGGACCGAGATTTGGACGCCCTGGTCTATACTCTTTGGACTCGAAAGAGTAGACTACTGTTACGAACGTAGTCGTTGTATTTTAACTAATGCATCTTTAGCCCTCTGTGCTGCACAAATTCAGTTTTAAGATGTAAGTGCTGGATTAAAACCAGACTGATTATCCTACCCTCTGACACCACTTCCCCCTAGTGTATAGTATAGCAGTTGCAGTTGCTTGTGTAAATGCATTCAGCCACCCTCTTGGCAGCATTAACAACTGTGACAGACACCTTAATTGCCCTTCAAAAGCGGCTTCTGTGCCACCTTTTGTCAGTGGTAAAGCCCATTCACACAAGCACGAATAACGTAATGATCTAGTTCTAAAAAATCGTTCTCATATTAAAGATATACATAGTTCCTCCACAACTAAATGATATGCACAGAGAAACGATATCGTTGGAATCACTTACAGAACGATTTTTTGGAGTTGATGAACAATAAAAACATTGACACCCAATCAGAATCAATCCTGCTATCACGAGCTCGAGAATTTAAAGCGGCAGACGTGCGTGCACTTAGAAAAAACAGATGATATCATCTGCTGGTGTGGACACTAGTATCGTTATATCTTTATAGTTATCGTTCTTGGTGTGAACGAGACTTTCATTTGCCATACTAGATTAAACAATAAACAAACTTGTATCAGAAAAACAAACAATGCTACAGCTTTTCACCCAACTATAGCCAAATTTACAATGCAAAGGTGGCACAGAAGCGCTTCTGAAGTGGCATTTAGGTGCCTTTACACAGACTGTTTAATGCTGCTCAGAGGTGGCATGAATGCATTTACACAGCAATTACAACTATATACTTTGATACTTGTGGCTGAGGTGGATAATAGCAGGCATAATTTAGTCTGTCTTTGATCGGACATTGTGTATTTACACTGAACTTTGAGCAGGCACAGAGCAGCCTTAACTCAGCTGTGTGAAGATGCCATAACTTATCTTTAGCAACACATTTTCAACATGATGTATAATCAACTCATTTTGAAAGCATTTTTTTTAAAATTTTAGTAGATGTATGAGGTCAGTTCTCCTCAATTTCACACAGAACATGTTAAATTATCGTTTGACAACCACAAAGTGTTCAACACCTTATTTTGGGAAAAACAAATAAACAGTATATGTATATCTATATAATTATATAATTTATATCTTTATATTTTTATTTATACAACACTGTCAGTTGCATTAACTATTTTTTCTTTACGAAAACAGACTGAAATAAAGTCAAAGAAAAATCAAATAATCCACCTCAGAGTAAACAGTATTGGTGCTTCATTCCTGAATGACTCAATATGTTGGCATGAATTTTTGAGTGAATGATTCAATGACTCATTCATTATATATTCTATTGTCACCACTACTGGTGTATCAATGTATATAACCTGCATAAAGAATTACGTAAAATCCCCACCACTAATGCACAAATTAACAGCACGTCTGGAACCGGCTCAGCCAATCAAATCTGAGGACTGGAACTAACTATTTAGAAGGCAAAAAACAGGATGTGAACATAGTATATCCAAATTCATAGTTTTCACAAAACAGTAGACCAAGAGTACCTGGATAACTACTAATGCAATGACTTTCATTCTTTTTCAGTGTACTGAAGAAAAAATCTGTAAGTACCAGAAAACATTTTCTTTTTGTTTTATGTTACAAATGTAATTTTCCTGTAATGTGCTGCATTTAATTACTATAGAAATCAAGCTTTCCTTCCTCCTTTAAATTTGATGAAAAATGTACTCACCCTCAGGCCATCCAAGATGTAGATGAGTTTGTTTCTTCATCAGAAAAGATTTGGAGAAATGTAGCATTACATCACTTGCTCACCAGTGGATCCTCTGCAGTAAATGGGTGCCGTCAGAATGAGAGTCCAAACAGCTGATAAAAACACCACAAGTAATCCACACTACTCCAGTCCATCAGTTAACATCTTTAGAAAATGTGAAAAGCTGTTTGTCTTTAAGCAAATTCATCATTAAGATATTTTTTCAAGCTGTTTCTTGTGGCTAAAATACAAGACCTATCCACAATATTGCTTTCTCCAGTGAAAAAAGTTTATTTGAATCATGACAAAAATATGCACAGATTAAGCACTGTGTACAAGTGAAAACAGTCCAAAACATTTCTAAACAAATAGACAATAGGACAACAATAGATGGTCTTTTTCACTGGATGAAGCATTATTATGGATTATGGACTCGTATTTTGGCCAGAAGCGATGGTTAATAATGAATTTGTTTCTTCCAAACACGCAGCTTTCCGCTTCACAATATGTTAACTGATGGACTGGAGTGGTGTGGATTATTGTTTTTATCTGCTGTTTGGACTCTCATTCTCACGGCACCCATTCACTGCGAGGATTGCGATGTAATGGCTAAATTTCTCCAATATGTTTCTGATTGAAGAAACAATGTATGCTCACTCTAGTCCCATTTCACATTTTGATAACACTTTTGATGAGAATTATAAGAAATTAGGTACTTTTATTTAGCAAGGATGCATTAAATGGTCAAAAGTAACAGTAAAAATATGTATAATGTTATAAAAGATTTCTATTTAAAAAAATACTATTCTATTTAACTTTCTATTAATCAATGAAGTATAATTCTACCACAAAAATAGCACAACTGTCTTCAAAATGGATAATAAAGAGACTTTTTTGAGCAGCATATTAGACTGATTTCTGAAGGATCATGTGACACTGAGACTGGAGTAATGATGCTGAAAATTCAGCTCTGCCATATAAATAAGTTACATTTTAAAATATATTCAAACAGAAAAGCTATTTAAGTTTTACTGTATATTTGATCAAATAAATGCAGCCTTTGTGAGCATTAGAGCTTTCCAAAAACATTAAAAATTAATAGGGGAACAAGTGAGTGGTTTATTTATAGCAAAGCATTGTGGGCCATGGAGGTGGAGGGTCAAAAAGGGCCTTGTCAAAGTGTGACATGTTTCAGGAGGTTGACACCTCTGCGGCAGGATGAGAAGAGAGGCCGGGTGACACAACAGATTAGTGCACACGCCCATCACCCGCTTCACACCCGCAGTCCCAACCAGTATTCTTCCCCTTCTCAGCAGGACACCTGAAAACTCCTTCTCCACCCCTCACTCTTTCTTTCTCAGTCCTTCAGTCCTTGACACTATCCATGTTACATTCATCTGCTCTTGTATGTTAGACTCTGCCACGAAACTCAGTCCTTATCCTTGTTGATCCCAAATCTCATCTAATCAATTAGGTTCAAAATTCAAAAACTCATCAGTGAGGTTTTTCAGACTGGTATAACACTTTGGCTCATTAGCTTGTAAATAATTATAATAGATGTAAGGTAACACCTAACAACTGATAGACAGATAGATCATCAACAGAGAAGATTAAATATTATTAAGAACATCCATGCCACAGCCACTGAAATCATTTTAGTCAAATGTAACGGAGGCCAGCGAGTAGGTGCTGTGCAGGTAAACCTCACTCAATGCGACACTGATGCTAGTCTTTAGCCTCCTTGTTAGTGCATCCGCCTCCCATGCCGGAGACCCGGGTTCGAGACCCACTCGGAACGAGAACGAGGTGTGGCGGTGAGGACCCGGGAGAGAGGGGTTACATTGGTGCCGTGACCCGGATGGGAGTGAGGATTAGGGGGGTGAGTGTAACGGAGGCCAGCGAGTAGGTGCTGTGCAGGTAAACCTCACTCCCCTGATCTCAAGAGACGCACTAGCGACTGACGCTAGTGGCTGCAGTCTTTAGCCTCCTTGTTAGTGTGTCTGCCTCCCATGCCGGAGACCCACTCGGAACGAGAACGAGGTGTGGTGGTGAGGACCCGGGAGAGAGGGGTTACACAAAAACCTTGCAGATCAAGCTCTGAATGAATAAACAGCAACATAATTGCATGCTATAAACCAGCAGGTGCTTTTCTGAAACCAAAACATCGCCTGGAGACCACCAATAGCCTATACATGAACATGCACACAGATGAATGACGTAAGCTACACAGAAACGCAAAATAAACAACAATCCGCATTAGCAATGGCCACATCACAGTCTGTTTGCATTGTTCTGTTGCACTGTTTTTTATTTAGTTTAATTATATCCAGAAACTCTTAGTGAATTAGAATCCCGTTCAGCTCCAAGCTGCCTGCGGTTAAAGCATTTCCTAAGTAAACTGGTGTAATATTTGCCTTTTTCATTTTTCAGACTAATTTGACACACGTTTCAGGTCCTCATAAATGATGGTTTGCAGTTATTGCTTAGCCTCAACGTAATGGGCTTTCATTTGGCTCATTAGCATGTGCTAACATCCTGTGCATTATGGGGTTCTGTGCACAAAAAGGTCTTGTTTACACACACATTTGCAGAAATACATGTAAATACATGGACACTCTGTCACAAAATGTCACACAAACTTATTTATACGGGGGGGGGGTTCAAACAAATTATCTTTTCTTTTGTTTTTGCGCTGATAGTATAACAAAGGTTCTCTTTGTGGAAGTCTATTCATTTTAAAAAGTTAATTCTTCTAAATGAAGTGCAGATCTCAGGGTTTGGTTTGGCATCTGTTCAAAGAGGCAGGCATCTGAGCACAAACAGTGCTACTAAAACATCCTTTATCTCTGGCTCTCTGCTCCTCTCAGCTGTGAAGAGTCGAAGAGTTATGTATGAGTGTGTGTGTGTGTGTGTGTGTGTGTGTGTGTGTGTGTGTGTGTGTTTATTGTTTGAAATGCCTATGATCGGTTATCGGGTCACTGGCTGGATTTTAAATATCTTCTGGACTCTCAGCAGTGTTGAGTGAGTCTAAAGCCTGCAAGTCTGTTTGGAAACAAAAGGAGCCCATGTCAGGCTGAGCCAAATATCTAATTTCTGTTTATTTCTAAGGTAACTTTTGTGCATTTGCAGCATTCTTTACTCAAATTACAAAATATAATATAATAATATTATATTTTCCCTGAATTTACTTTTTATTTTTCAGTAGTGCTGTTCGAAAGATATTCAAATGATTTATATGAAACCAAATGTATGAGCTCATATTTCACCACATAAGAGAAAAAAAAAATCATGCTTTGGTTAATAATTCTAAAATAAAAAGTATAAATTATGAGCTAAATAATTATGAGATAAGAAGTCAAAATTATTGTAAAAAAAAGAAAGTCAAAAGTATGAGATACTAAGTCATAATTGTGAAATAAAGTCAATATTATGGTTAAAAAAATATATTATGAATGCTAATTCAATTATGAGATAAATAGTCAAAGTTATAGCATAAGTCAGGCTTATGAGATAAGATAAGTTATATTTATAACATGAAAAGTCTAAATTATTAGAAGTAACAAATAAAAGTAACAATTATAAGTAACAATGAAAAGATAAAAACTATACTTTTGACAAAAAGTCAAAGATATTCACATTATTAAAAGTTGAATTGTTATGAGATACAACAAAATCATAATTATGACAAAAATTTCAACATTTTGTCGTAAATATGGCTTTTTATGTCAGGAAATTTGAGGATTATTGCATGATTGTGACTTGGTATCTTAATATCTAAATTGTTTATAATTATGACTTAGAAATTAAAAATTTAGTTTTTGTTTTTTTAAATCTCATAATTATGTATCTCATAATTTTGGCTTTTTATCTCATAGTTATTAACCAAAAGCATGTTTGTTTGTTTTTGTGTTAATGGCCTTCCATACATTTGGTAGCCCCAGCCTATCAAGTGATTCATTTAAAAATGATTTTGATTTACCCAACCATGATGGGCTTCAATACAAATAATAGCCATTGCAAAAAGTGTTAATGTATAAATACACAAAGTTAAAAGACAATGTTTTGTTTGTTTGATTTCTATTTCATTAAATGTATGTCTGTGTTCAAGAATTCTGTTATATTTTATTATTTTAACTTCTCAATGACATGAGGGTGAGGGACCAAGGAATTTCACAACTGCCATCAATGCACTGATATTCCTCTTGGTTGTTCTCCACATTCTTCCTGTCCTTTTTTATATTGTGTCAACAGCTGAGGAATCTTTTGTTGTGCTGATATTTCCCAGCACAGCTAGATCTGCGGCCTGCTTCTCTGTAACAATGTTAGACAATATTGATGCTCTGGAGCTGTGTGAGGGGTAAGAAAAAAACTGCACTTGGACCAACAACAAACAGGCAGGTTGTGCTTGCTTTTCCTCACAAAGAGAAAAGAAAAGAGGAAAAGCAACAAAATGATAAAACAAAAGCAAAAAAATTAAAAATACGATAAATAGAAGGCAGCGATTATGCTCTCCAAGTGGTAGAAAAATAACACTTTGGTTATACAAGACAACATGTCAAGGCAAGAGTACTAATCAAACAAGAGGAAACAAATTCTGTCAAAACTTCCATTTTATTTGGTGCCAAGCAGGCTGATGGGAACATTTTCTCCTAATAAGATCTCTATTGTTTGTTATAACTTCCAAGACCTGTCCATCTGCACCAGTCACATCAACAACCAGCAAACACAAGCTCTGCACAGAAGGAACTGACATGTCTAGACCTACAGTTTGTACGCTTAGAAAAGAGTGCTGGAAAAGCAGTGCTGCAACTTGGATTGGGTGTGTGTGTGTGTGTGTGTGTGTGTGTGTGTGTGTGAGGAAACAAGGACAGAAGGAGGTGGGGGGTAAGAGCATGTGTGTGTGTTTGGACTTTGAGCAGATAAAGTTCCCCACACAGCTGCTTTGGCCAGCAGATGCACAGAAACATCTGTATTAACCTCTGGCAGTGTCCCAAGGGCAGCCCGCTGAGAGCAGGAATGCTAGGAAGGCCCTTCCACAGAGACAGAGACAGAGAAACAACAGAAAGAGGCACAAAGAAGAAAGGCATTAGAAAGGAAGACGCTTTGCTTGATATTTTAGCATTTAGCAGCAACAGCTTTGCCATAACTGACCATCTCACGTGGCACTTTAATAATTTCTCTGATCATTTCTGAGCACACGGTGAGCCAGCTGACCGGTGAAGACTGGACGGGACGTATCCGACTGGCCTGATATAACAGTGACGCATTTTACAGTTTTGTCTGGTGGGCTTGGGTTAAAAACATTTGTAATCCTTTTAAGTGGAAAAATGGAAAATCACATATAAATGGTCCCACATGATTCTGTGCTGAAAGTGTCCTACATTTCAGTGTCAGCGGTTTGTGGAGCTTTAGAGACACATGAGCAAATACTGAACTAAATATGGATCTGTTAGTCTGGAATCTTTACTTATTGACACACAACTGATTCAAACATGCAACTCTTCCCTTGTGACAAATAAGTACTTTTTAAAAAGAGTACTTATTATGGAAATAATGTAATTTAAAATACTGAATTTAAAGTTTCCATACACTTAAAAGAGATAGTTCTCCCAAAAAATGCTAATTATTTCATTAATTACTCACCGTCATGTCGTTCCAAACCTGTAAGACCTTCGTTCATCTTCAGAACACAAATTAAGATATTTTTGATGAAATCCGAGAGCTTTCTGACCCTCCATCGACAACAACACAACTGACACATTCCTGGCCCAAAAAGGTATTAAAAACATCATTAAAATAGTCTGTGACATCAGTGTTTCAACTGTACTGTTATGAAGCTACAAGAATACTTTTTGTGCGCAAAGAAACAAAAATAACGAAAACGGACCTTTTATTTCATAATATTCTATCTGCAAGCACAGTTTTTATGTGCACTTCTTTTTCTTTTCTTTTTTTAAGTTTGGATACAAGCCCAGATTCTGAAAGAGGTGAAGGGAAAAAAAAAAAACGAAAATGAAATTCTGTCATCATTTACTCACCCTCTGCTTGTTCCAAACCTGAAGAGTTTCTTTCTTTCTTATAGGACAAAATGAAACCTTTAGCAGAATGATCTGCTGAGCTCCAAAAAGGACAAAAAGCCACAATGAAAGCATCACAAAAAGAAGTACAAACAAATCATTCGTGGAGAGAGAACTGGATGTAAATAATTTCAGCCTCATCTCAGCACCCTGGTCGCTGTGAATCTTCACCTTTGAAGCTCAACAGTAGATTGCCAAAATCTCTTTTGTGCATCCAGACAAGAAGGTCAAATGGGTTTGTTGTTTCGTTTCGTACCGCTTGGGTTGCCTTTACTACGCTCTGGGTTTTTTTTTTTTTTTTTTTTTTTTTTTTTTTTTTTTTTTTTTTTTTTGTTTTTTTTTTATTATTTTTTTTTTTTTCCCCTCTTGTTAATGCTGATATTGGTTTTTTTGTTAGTTTATTTGTTTTATTTTTTTTTTTTTCTTTATTTAAAATAACATGAAGATGAGTAAATGATGACAGCTGCAAAAAACTGACACGTCAGGTGCTGTAATTAGTTCATTTAAATACAATTGTCGTTCAAGTGAGATTCAAATTCGTGACATCTCTCTATGCCACATCGGCTCATGATCACTTTAGGACTAAGGCCTCCATTGGACTAAAATCCTGCAATCCCTCCTGAATGGGGCGTCAATTATTTTCCATGACAGAGACTGTTAATAGTCCAGAACAAATGATATATACAAGTTTATTCCTCCAAAACACAAATATACCGTGTAAAAACAGCAAAACAATGGTGTGATGTGTTCGCTTGTGAATGTGCATTGAGTCAGACGCCTTTTAATGACAACACATTGCTAATCCAAATTTACCTATTACATCATGCTTCCCCAACTAAGCTCCTTATTACCTAGCTGCTATAAAATATTACTGACTGCCAGCCATGAGCATGAGTGTCCAAAGAGATCTGTGTGTGTGTGCATGTTTATGTGGTTTATGAGGACACAAATTTGTATAATAACATGGGTATGACATTTTCAGTGTCCCCGTAATTCAAAAGGCTTATAAATAATTCAGAATGAGTTTTTTTGAAAATCTAAAAATGCATAAAGTTTCCTGTGAGGGGTAGGTTAGGGGTAGGGTTGGTGTAGGGCAATAGTAAAAAAATTTTAAACGGGTTGTACAAGTTTATATAAAAACCATTACGCCTATGGAGAGTCCCCATAAACCATAAAAACAAACCTGTGTGTGTGTGTGCGCACGGAGGCAGAAAGCAATGTCCATGTGGATTACCCATTGTTGTAGTGAGACTCCAAAGAGTTTGTGCACTAACGAGAGGCTCACTGTATAGATATATATATATATATAAAAACACACACACACACAAACACGTGTCTGCTTTTAGCAAACCTCAGGAGACAGCAGCTCTGGCAGACTCACAACAAAAGGTTAAAGGGACAGGTCACCCCAAAACAAAAGAGTAGTACGGGTATGTAGTAGTATGTCCTGATGCAAATACTTAATTCTTACAATGGCTGATACATCTCTTTATGATCATCTCTTATGTGTGGGGTGGCTATGTTAGGGCTTAAAGGTAACTAGTTAATAATATAAGTGATACAACTCATGATATCATAATGAAGAAAAAGACTAACTAAAAGAATAAAACAAAACCTTCTTAATGTACGTATCATTGTAATTTTGTTACACCAAACTATAATAATTATTATTAATAATAAGGTCAAAGTCAATATGTTTCTTCAAATATCAGAATTTTTATGTTCAAACTGTTTAAATTGTAAAATGTCATTGTTCAGGGTGACTAAAATAAAAAAAAAACCTTAAGCAGTAAAATCTCTAGTGTATAATCTTATGGTAAAATCTTTCATTTGTTATGTCAAATACTACTACTACTAATGATAATAACAACAACAACAACTTAACCTGATTCGCTGATTAATATTTTAAAAGTCATTTGAAATGAGAAAATAACTCAAACATGACATTTTATAGAGATGACCTTCATTCTGTCATTCTTCAGGAGGAGGACGGCTAACAGAGTCCAGGGAGGTGACGATGGAGGCAGGAGCAAGGGAGACGACAGGAGGGAACCGGAGCAGGAGGAGCCAGGTGGACCCTGGCCACAGCTATAATGCGGCACGGTGGAGCCGACGGAGGGAGGAGCCATGGTGGAGGATGGGCTGACGACTCCAGGGGGCTGACTGATGGTGGCGGAGCAGGTGGAGGAGGAGCCAGAGGCTGAGACGGAGAGCCAACGAGCCAGGGGGATGCCGAGGAGCGGGCACTGGAGAGAGCTCTTGGGCTGGAGCCCTTCCTGGGCGGAACTGAGGATCGGGAGCCATTCCTTGGCTCGACAGGGGATCGGGAGCCATTCCGAGGCTCGACAGGGGATCGGGAGCCTTTCCTGGGCTAAACAGAGGATTCCGTGATCTCTCCTCCTCATTTTGGCACCGAATACCCTCCATAGTCGATTGGCCGAATACCTCCCGGAAGTGTCTCACAAAACCCTCCAGCGAGTGAATCCCCAGGCTCTGTGCAGTCCACAAGGCTTCGGCCCACTGCAAGGCTCGTCCAGTCACAAACAGATGTGGTTGCATCTCCAGGTAGTGGGAACATTGCAGCAAGAACCCGCTGCCAAAGGCTGCCTCACCCGCAAAGCTGGCTGGCCGGGCCATGGGACAGGCGGGGTAATCCATAAAACGGAAATAAAAACTGACAAAAACTGGACAAAACCAACGAGGGAAAAGACGCCGCTATACTGTACTTTTGGGTCGGTTATTCTGTCACGGTCACGGTGTGTGGAGGCAGGCAGGATGACGAGGACGACAAGGATTCCAATCAAGATATTTAATGTAGACACAACAAGGCAAATTTAGGAAGATGAGACACACACTCGGGGTAACATTCACAATAACCGACAAACTAGAACACAAGAGACAGGAACAGATATAGGGCAGATAACGAGGGACCGACAGGTGAGCACAATGAGGTGATTAACTAATAATTAGACGGGCTAAACCAACACAAGGGGAAGAAACCACAACAAGTCGTGGCCTAATGGTTAGAGAGTCGGACTCATAACCCAGAGGTTGGGGGGAGTGAATGTACAGCACTCTCTCCCACCTTCAATACCACGACTGAGGTGCCCTTGAGACACCGAACCCCCAACTGCTCCCCGGGCGCCGCCAGGATAAAATGGGACTGCCACTGCTCCGGGTGTGTGTTCACGGTGTTTGTGTGTGTTCATTGCTGTGTGTGTGCACTTTGGATGGGTAAATGCAGAGCACTAATTCTGAGTATGGGTCACCATACTTGGCCACATGTCACATGTCACATGTCAAACAGTCCACAGGGGTGTTACACATTCATGTAGACCTTCATGGATGTGTGTGAAAGTCATCTTAATTTTCTTATGTTTAGTTAGTTTAGGTTGTAAAATGTCATGTGGTGCAACTCCTCAAAAATGTGTGAATTAATAATTTATTATATTTGTTTCAAAACATTTTCCACCAAATTTGGTGTGACTTGAGCTCAATAAGGACACTATTTGAATGCTGTAACATTAATGCTGTTATTTTATTGTTTATGACTTTGAATCCGTTAATGATACAAAGTATCATATAAAGCGCTATTTAAATAAACGTTACTTGACTATTTCTTAATCACCATTGTCTGTTTCCTCTAAACATCTGCTAGCATTAATGGTAACGCACACAAGTTTGTTCACCTTTATTCACTGTGTTCGGATGTGTGGCTCATGATGGCAGGAGCGCTGTTTAATTTTTATGAATCCTCCAGAGACTGATGTAAATGTGACCTATTACAAGAACAGGAATCAATTAGAGGCGTAATAACTAAGAAGCCCTGCAAATGTCTGGTATTTAGTCTCTCTTCCTCCTCCCGCCCTCTCATCTATCTATCTATCTATCAGATTCCACTCGCATGCTAGCCAGAGGATCGCATGAGAGCAAGCTGTGACTAATGCTCTCAATAGCGCATTAGCGAGGCTGAGAGACGGAAAACAGACCCATAAAAAAATTGATGGGGTAATGACGTCTCTTTCTCGTTGCAGCTAGCAGACAGGCCATTTCCTCAGCCGACGGGACTCTCAGCACGGGGTCGGCCGGTGTGTGGAAAGTGTTGGGGTGCGGTTGAGTTAACGGCAGGGGTCAGGTCAGGTCAAACGCATTTCACCCCTCACCATCTTACTCTCAGACTGCTGGAAGTCTGAGCACTCACAGAGAGAAGTTTCATTCATAATAGACGAGATCTGTTAGATCATCAGGACTAATTCCTGCTGGAAGTCTGGTGTTGATTGAACTGTTCAAATGCACCTGGATTTGGAATCAATGAGCACGTTTACATGCACACCAGTAAGCTGATAACTCACAAATATCAGCTTATTAAAATAACTAGTTTTCCCCGTTTACATGCACATCAGTAACCTGACAACGCAAGTAAGCTGCGTTTACATGACTGCATTAATAAATCAGGTTATTTCCCTGTAGTGACGTCAAAATATAATCATTTGCATATCTGACTCCGAGTATTCCATACATTTGTCAGCTGTGATGTTAAATTAAGCTTGTAACATGTCGGGAAACTTACAGCTCATATATTATCTTCTCATGCAGTTATAAACGCAGCATTGTGACAGAACCACTTCTACTTCTGCTGCACGAGATGAGAACACATTTTTATCATTTTCTGAGTCATGAAAAAGTCTGCTTTTGTGATATATTTCCTTCTTTCTTTACTGCAAGACGTTTGCTCAGTCTAGATGCGCTTAAATCTGCATTAACGATGCGTTCCTGTCACGTATCACACATGCCTTTAATTGTAATTAATTGTATTTTGACCATAGTTTGGTGACCAATTCTCACTATTAACTAGCATGCATATTACTAGCATATTGGTTGTTTATTAGCACTTATTGTCAGGAAATAGGCTGGATTCAGATGTGGGTACAACAGTGGCTTTATTGAATAGAATAATCAGGAAAAAAGAGGCGTCAGCGGACATTGTGGGAACATGGGTCTTACTACCCAGGTGGGTGGGTGACAAAGGCTGGCAGGTCAGCAGAGACGAGGCCGGCCAGGCAGCTCGCTAATCCAAGCGAGAGGCAGAGTAATCCGCTGGAGAGTCCGCAGAGACCCAGGGACGACGGGTACCTGAACGCACAGAGAGGTGCTGGGAAAACTACTTGCAGCTACGAGCACTGGAGCCTGAGCGAGACAAGACAGGACAGGTAAACAATCACGACTATAGCAGCCAGAACAATGTTATAGACCACAACAGTCTGACAAAAGTCAGCAAACGACGGGGAGCTATAAGGAGAAGATAACGAGACAAACAAGAATCTGATGTGAGAAAAGATGAGCTAATGAGCAGGGAAACAGGGGGGGCAGAGACAACCACGTGGACAACGAGCACGTGGCGAGCTGTCAAAACAAAGCCACGTACACAACACACCACACGAACAAAGAGACAGCAAATATACAGGTGATCAGACCCGAGACCCGACAGCAACCCCCTCCTAGGAGCGCCACCAGGCACCCCAGGACGAGACCTACCTCGTCGTTGACAGAAGTCCTCGGTCAACGAACGGTCCAAAATGTCCCGGGACGGCACCCACCATCTCTCCTCTAGACCATAGCCCTCCCAGTCCACGAGATACTGAAACCCTCTTCCACGGCGTCGCTCGTCGAGTAATCTCCTAACCGTATAGGTAGGGGAGCCATCCACAAGACATGGGGGGGCGGGAAGATCACCGGCAGGGTTAAGGGGAGAAGAAAACACAGGTTTAACCCTAGAGACATGAAACACAGGGTGAACCTGACCAAAAGCGGGAGGGAGCTTGAGCCTGACAGCCACCGGATTAACCACCTTGGTGACACGGCATGGCCCAATGAATCTGGGTGCCAGCTTCCGAGAAGGCACCCGGAGAGGCAGATCCTTGGTAGAAAGCCATACCCGTTGGCCACACACATAGGTTGGGGGAGAGGACCGGCGGCGATCGGCTGCTGCTTTGGTTCGTCCTGAGGTTCGGACCAAAACCTCCCTGACTCTCTCCCAGGTGCGACGGCAGCGCTGAACGAAAGCCAGGGCAGACGGAATCGCAGCATCGGGTTCCTGTGATGGAAACAGAGGCGGTTTATAACCCACAGAACATGCAAAAGGGGACATACCTGAAGCCACCACCGGAAGGGAGTTACGAGTGTACTCAATCCAAGAGAGCTGTTGGCACCAGGAACTCGGATTACTGGAAATGATTCTTTTCAAGATCCTGGTTGGCTCGCTCGCACTGCCCATTGGTCTGAGGATGGAAACCAGAAGACAGACTCGCAGAGGCCTCGATCTGTCTACAAAATTATTTCCAAAACCAGGAGGCAAACTGAGGACCCCTATCTGAAACCACGTCAACTGGCAAACCATGGAGACGGAAAACGTGATCCACCATCAGCTGGGCGGTCTCCCGGGCAGAGGGCAATTTGGCCAGGGGAATGAAATGAACCGCTTTGGAAAAGTGATCCACCACAGAGAGAATAACGGTTTTACCCTTCGAGGGGGGAAGCCCAGAGATGAAATCAAGGGCGATGTGTGATCATGGACGGGAAGGAATGGGAAGAGGACGGAACAGACCATCAGGCGGGCGATTCATAGGCTTACATTGGGCGCAAGTGGGGCCCCGAACAGACGCGAGAGAGTGTCGGGCATGACATTTTTGGACCCTGGCCAGTACTCGAGATTCTTGTGATCCGTCCAGACCAAGAAGGGGTGCGCTGACCCCTCCAACCAGTGACGCCACTCGCCCAAGGCCAATCTCACCGCCAACAGTTCTCTATTGCCAATGTTATAGTTACGTTCTGCAGGGCTGAGACGGCGAGAGAAGAATGCACATGGATGCACTTCCCCGTCGCGGTGGGAACGCTGAGATAGAACTGCGCCAACCCTGACGTCCGATGCGTCAACCTCGACAGTGAACTGGGACTCAGGATCTGGAACCAACAGGACAGGTGCAGAGACAAAACGGGACTTTAATATGTCAAAGGCTAACTGAGCATCCTGGTTCCATCTGAAAGACACCTGGGTGGAGGTTAATGCCGTGAGCGGAGCAGCAATCTGACCAAAATTCCTGATGTATCGCCAATAGAAGTTGGCGAAACCCAGGAAACGCTGCAGGGCTTTACGGGAGTCGGGGACGGGCAACTTAGCGACAGCCTCTATCTTAGCAGGGTCGGGTATGATCCCCCTGGAAGAGATGATAAGGCCAAGGAACATAACAGACATGGCGTGGAATTCGCTCTTCTCCGCCTTGACAAACAACTGGTTCTCTAATAGGCGCTGGAGGACCCGTCTAACGTGCTGTGTGTAAGTGGAGAAAATCAGAATATCAACCAAATACACAAAGACAAATTGATTAATCATGTCACCAAGAACGCTATTGACGAGACCCTGGAAAACGGCCGGAGCATTGGTAAGACCAAACGGTAGAACCAGATACTCGTAGTGTCCCGAGGGGGTGTTGAATGCCGTCTTCCACTCATCACCTTCCCGGATCCATGCGAACGGATGGTAGGCGTTGCGGGAGGGTCTATTTGGTGAAGATCCCCAAGCTCCTGCAACAATTCAAAAGCAGAAGACATTAAAGGTAGGGGGTACCTGTTCTTTACCGTAATGTCATTCAAACATCTGTAATCAATACAAGGACGTAGGGAGTCATCTTTCTTCAGAAAAAAGAAAACCCCTGCGCTGGCGGGAAAGGAAGAATGGCGAATGAGCCCAGCCTGTAGTGATTCACGTATATACTTGTCCATGGCCTCTCTTTCAGGACCGGAAAGGGAATACAGACGACCCTTAGGCGGAGAAGTACCCGGGAGAAGGTCTATGGCATAGGATGTGGAGGAAGCGGAGGATGCGGAGTCAGGTCAGGAGGATCCACCTGCGAAACACATGACACAGAGACAGGAGGAAAGGCAGGACCTAAACATGACACATGACAGGACTGGCCCCAGGCTAAAATAGAGTTATTAAACCAGTCAATATGCAGGTTGTGCTGTAGCAACCACAGATGTCCTAAAATTAACGGAGCCTTAGGGTAGTCAATAATTAATAGTTCAATCTCCTCACAATGGTTACCAGAAAGAAAAAGGCTTACACGAGGTGTGACGTGAGTAATGGTGGTAAGGGGATTACCACCCGCTAGCGACCATGCTGTAATGGGCTCGTTGAGGGAGATGGTAGTAATGTTCCACTTGTGAGCCGAGGCTGAATCCAGGAAATTCCCCTTAGCTCCCAAATCCAGAAGTGCGTGACCAAAGTGCAAATTTCCCTGGAAGGAGAGTCTAAAGGACAGCTGAGTGTGTGTAGCTGGAGAGTTGGAACAAGGAAAAGCGCCCACCAGGACTCTCCGTTTCACTGGTGGGCACTAAAGGACGAAACGGTCAGCCTTGCCGCAGGCTGGAGACCTTGTCCTCGTCTAACCAAAGGATAACATAATCCTTGGGTTGGACGCTCCTGTTTCTGCTGCGGCGTTAGCCGGAGATGACCCAGCTGCATGGGCTCAGCATCAGCTGACTGAGAACTCGCGGCCTCAGAAGAAAGGGGATCCAGGTGGTGCCATGGAGTAGTAGATTGACGGCGTTGACGGCGGCAGTTGAGATGGCCCTCCACACAGAGAGTGAGATTGATCAAATGATCCAGCTCCTGGGGAAGATCCACAGCAGCTAACTTGTCGACGATGGCATGATCCAGCCCCTCGAGGAAGCGAGCGCGTAGCGTGCCCTCATTCCAGCAGCAAGCAGCAGCTAGAGTCTGGAACTGTATAGCATAATCGGTGACAGAGCTCTTTTTCTGAGACAGACACGACAACTGAGCTGCTGCCTCATCTCCCTGGGCTGATCGGTCGAACAGCTTTGCCATTTCCTGGTGAAAATCCTCAAAAACCACACAACAGGGAGCCCGAGAGTTCCATACGGCAATTCCCCATTCGCGGGCACGGCCCAAGAGAAGTGTGAGAACGTATGCCACTTTAGCCTCCTCAATGTCGAGGCTGTAGTGAAAACACTGGAGCGCACTGGGAGAGAAAGGCTTGGCAGGCATTCGGATCACCATCGTAAATCAGCGGATTGTTGGCATGAGGTTCGGGCTCAAGAGGAATACCAGCGCGGAGGACGGGACCCCGGTTTGCAGCCTCCTGCTGAAGATCATCGACCCACGTGAGGAGCTCAGCGACTCGGGCATTAAGAGAGTCCACCTCCTGAGCTGTGATGTTGAGTTGGTTAGAATGCTGGCCCAGCAACACTCCCTGTTGAACGAGAGCGTAACGAAGTGGATCTGATCCCGCTGAATCCATCATTGGTCAGACTGTTCTGTCAGGTAATAGGCTGGATTCAGATGCGGGTACAACAGTGGCTTTATTGAACAGAATAATCAGAAATAGAAGAGAGCACTTCAGCGGATGGTTCGTGAGACCGTGGATTCTTCTACTACCCAGGTGGGTGGGTGACAAGGCCGGCAAGGCAGCTCGCTAATCCGAGCGAGAGGCAGAGTAATCCGCTGGAGAGTCCGCAGAGACCCAGGGACGACAGGTACCTGAGTGCACAGAAAGGTGCTGGGAAAACTACTTGGAGCTACAAGCACTGGAGCCTGAGCGAGACAAGACAGGACAGGTAAACAATCACGACTATAGCAGCCAGAACAATGGTATAAACCACAACAGTCTGACAAAAGACAGCAAAACACGAGGAGCTATAAGGAGAACATAACAAGACAAACAAGAATCCGGTGTAAGAGAAGATGAGCTAATGAGCAGGGAAACAGGGGGGGGGGGGGGGCGGAGACACAACTCACTCAGTTGAGGCAACCATGTGGACAACGAGCACGTGGCGAGCTGTCAAAACAAAGCCATGTACACAACACACCACACGAACACAGAGACAGCAAATATACAGGTGATCAGACCCGAGACCCGATACTTATAAAGCACATATTAATGCTTTCTTCTAAATGGCATTTGTAACATACCTTAAAAAAAATACCCACCCCATGCCTAAACTTAACAACTACATTACTAACTAAATTAGGAGTTCATTGAGGCAAACGTTGTAGTTAGTTAGTAGTGAGAATTGGTCCCCAAACCGAAGTGTGACCACATTTTAATTTGAATAAACAGCTCTTAAAGTGTCTATTTAGACTTGCATTAACATTCATATGCAGACAATACAACATATTTTGTACTGAGAGGGATTCAATATGATTTGCACTTTAGGTCACATGACAAGATCCGCTGTTGTTACATAAAATGATGACTTAGTGGCACTCACAAACAGGCTAGTTTGCTAAATGGAAGTGAAGAATCCAGAACCGACTCTAGTCTCTGTATGTAGTATGTAGTCTGTACTCTATAGTCGGACTGCATTTTTATGCTACATTTGTGTTGGTGTGAGCAGGCCTTTTAGATTTTGCAATCAATGATTTATGAACATCCATTTCAGTTAAGATTGCTTAGATGTAGGCATTAGAATGTAAGTCAGCGCACTAGTTTTTGGAACAGACCTTCTTCACATTCTCTTTGTTACTGCTATATAGTTGTGGTGTTTTATTGACCCAGTACAAAAATAAATTGTTGTCTGCACTTGTTTACATCCACATAGACGAAGACCAGAATATGGGCTGTCACAACATAGGAAGAAACAAAACATAACAACTCACTACACAGCAAGTCCCTCTTCCACTCAGTCCTGTATTTCAATCAGAAACACCTCGTGTATTTAGCTCTCCCACCCATTTTCTGCACATCTTTTCCTCCAATGCCTCATTCTCATGGCTTTTTGTTGCTCTGCTCCCACATAAGGTGAATCGAGCGAATGAATCTTGTAGTGGCCAGAAGTATAGTTCTCTCTTTGGACATGTTTTTATGTGTCCTGGCATGCTAGGATGGGGACATCTCACCTAAATATGTAACTCTAACTTTAAAGGAAGGAACCACAAAGTGGTCTAACTCAATTAAAAACCTTGATATCTAATATTTATTAAATAAAATGCCACTAAGTGTACTCAAACAGATTTCACTTTCATGACTGTTCCTTAACACACTTAAGTACACTTTTAAAAAGTAAATGTTGTAGTAAAATCAAATATTGACTTAAAAGTTCCATTCAAATCATTGTTTTAATCTTTTTTCGTACTTTAAAGTATACTTATTCTAATGTGTGGGACTAAAAAGACTAAGGCATTAGGGACTCCGGTTATGCCATGTTGAAAAAAAAAATTATTGTGACTTTTTATTCTCACAATTCTGACTTTTCTCGCAACTGTGTGATACAAGTTCGCATTTCAGATTTTTTGAACAATATAAACTTGTATTGCAAGTTATAAAGTGAGAACTGCATGATAAAGTCAAATTTGTGAGTTATAAAGACAAAATTGTGAGATATAAATTCAAATTAGCAAGTTATAAAGTGACTAGATAATGACTATTTCTCATAATTCTGACTTTCTCATAATTTTGAGTTTATATATTGCAATTCTGACTTTATTTCTCACAATTAGGAGTTTATATCCTGCAATTCTAACTTTCTAACTCACAATTACAGGTTTATATAACACAATTTTGAAAAAAAAAAGTAATACTTGTGAGATATAAACTTGCGATTGCAAGAAAAAAAATATCAGAATTTAGAGATTCGCAAAAAAAAGTCATACTTGTGAGATATAAACTTGCAATTGCAAGAAAAAAAATCAGGATTGTGAGATGTCGCAATTACCTTTTTTATTTTTAATAAGTGGTGGAAACTGGCTTCCATAAAAGCATGTAAAGTACTTGATTATAATTTCAACAGTAGTGTGTTATTAGATATTACTTTACATTTGGAGTTAGCATAGTTTTAAAGTATTAATGGCAAAGTCATCATTGTGTAATTACAAATATAAAGTCATTATTGATTTCTTTGGTTAAAAACATATCTTCTTCTGTGCTCAACAGAAGAGAGAAACTCATACAGGTTTGGAATAACTTGAGCGTGAGTAAATGATGAAAGAATTTCACATTTTGGGTTAACTGTCCCTTTAAGTTGTTTTTTAAAAAAGCACTTTTAAGTTCAACTATTTGCATTCAATAGAAACTGAATCTACATTTCAATTTAATTGCAATTATCATGTACGGTAATTAAGTGTCTGAAAACGTTTTGTCCTTTAAGGTTTTTGATAGTCACCATTCACTTTAATTATATGGAAAAGAGCAGCCTAAACATTCAGCTAGGAATCAACACTGATTGGTATTCCTGCATGTGGTTTTATTTGAGTAGTATCTTGCAGAGTGTCTGCATTTCACACACTGAAAAGCATGTTCTAGATCCCTGGAGCGTTCACAAGCCCTCTGCAGTGTTGACTCGTGTTGCCTGCGGCGTGTTGCATTTACATTTTACATACATGCCGTAAGCCATTTACACAGCTGAGCTTTTTACTAGGGTGACTCAGAGACTAAATGTCCCGGTGCCCCACCCACTTACTCTACACACGGGCATACTAACATCGCTGTTATCATTAAACCTAACAAAATGAGACCCTTTATGGGGGCAGAATGACATGACATATCTGAATGACACAACTAGAACTCGGATATTAACTCAATATAAAAATTATTTACATAAAAACAGACAATGAATATCATCAAAACTATATCCTACACATAACATAACTCAGAAACAGATGGCTCTATAAAACTCTGAACTCAAGTACAAAGCATTGCCTCCAGTTCTACTACAAACAGTTTTAGTGAGTCACACCTGTGCTGGAATTGAAACACACTTCATCTGACAGACGGAAAGATTAATTATCTTGGAGCAGCGAGACACCCACATGTCTGTCGTAAATTGTGCCCCAGCCTTATGAAACATTAGGAATGAAGAGGGTCCGGCCATGCCAAACAAAGCTTCTTCAGAGCCTGTCATTCAGCAGACCTCCCCATCGTGCTCTAGAGGAGTATCTGTGAAATCAGATCCACAAGTGTTGTCATAATATTTTAGAAGCAGCGAATGCCACCCGGCTTCATTCAGGAGGAAAGAGTACAAGTCATCAAGATGGAGGGCACAAAAAATACACTTTCTTTTCATCATTTATGAGAAACACTTAGGTCGCTTCATCTGAAAATGTTGTATGTGTCTGAAAAGTTGAAAAAGCTTCAGATAGTATATGTATTTTAAAATGTCCATTCAGTTAAGTTTGCGCTGTATGAATCAATTTCTTCAGAGAAAAATAAGACTTGTAGACATTAACCCTCCTGTTGCAATGAAAAACCTCTTTGCTGGAAGTTCAAAAACATCTGTCAAAAAAATGGGTTGCAACTGACCCTTCGCAAAGACCCGCCCCCCTTCGTTACTGTTGCGGCAAGCCATGGCGCTCTCATGCCACACGTCATGTTCTCACGCAGTGAAAAATACATTGCGGAGCAAAGACGACACTGACAACGCGCCGACAGACAGAGCAGGTTACTTTAGGTATGAAACAAGGTCTCAGCTTCCAAGTTTTTATATTTTTTAAGAAATTCAAACAATAGATACCGTTTTGTGGCTCTTTGATGTGTCGTGACAGATCGCTATAGTGCCTCGGTTCATTTGAACAGATCATCTCTTTATATTTACTAGCATGAAATAAACAGGAATGAACATCAGAAGGTATTGTTTCAACCACGGAAAGATGTCCATACACAACATTTTCAAGTTCAAGTCCACCGACGTTAAGCTGGCCGCACACTAGACGATTTTCAAATCTTAACCGATTTTAAAACCATGGGAGACCACAGATATGAATACAATTTCAACCAATTTTTAGCCTTATAATCCTCTGAACGCGCACACTAGACGATTCGACCAGACCGCAAGACCACATACACTTGTTGATTGTAGGAACGATTTCACAGTGACACGAGATCTCACGGAGACTCGCGAGATCAAACGTGACTAGAGAAGAAAAACAAATGGAGAACAATCGATGTTGTCAACTGGCTCTTCCGGCACGCGTTCTGTTTCACAGTGAAAAACAATGTATAAAAAAAGAATATGAGTGTATTTTGCTTTCGTGGAATTTTTGTGGCTGCCAAGTTTCAGCTATAGAAGCACGCAACATCCGGTAAGTAACGCTTGCTCGCTCTCATTGGCTATCGTGGGTATCACGTCAGAGGCAGCCCGATCAAGAGTCATAAATATCAAACATGTTTGATAGTTACGATTTGAGTTCAGGGATGATCTGTCTCGATTGGGAGCAGTTAAATAATCGTAATGACACCACACAATAGAGGATTTATTTGCACAAAAAATTGCTTGCGACAAGCCGCGAATCGGGCCACACCCCCCGATCGTTCAGGGGAGCAAAAAAAAATCCTCTAGTGTGTGGCCAGCTTTAATCTACTCTCCTGTCTGGTTTGTTTGTTTGTCAGACAAAATGGCAAATTCTGCATTATGATTGGTCAAATCGTCTGTCAATCAAACTGTCAGCGAAGGGTCAATTTAGCAAAACTTGGCAATATAAAAACTACTAAAGATTCATGTTGAAACACAAAACTTCTATTGTAGCTTGTCAGAGACTAAAAATATGAAATATGTGAGAAATTTAATAATTCCTATCTATTTTTATTCCTATTTCTATTGTGTTAAGCCCTATTCGCACGGGATTAGTATTATCTGGGGACCTTGTGTGATTTTTAAATTACCCCCCCACATCTGAATTTCGTGTGGTGCATTCGCACGGGATAAGCGAAGCCTGTGATTTTACTCAAATTTACTGACTTGTCTCCCGGATACCCAGATGTCAAGGCTTTGAGAGTCCCATTCTATGGTCCGGTTAGATGGATTTTAAGAAAAAGAAACTAATATAGTTTTGTGCGCTGTGTCACTTACATTTCACCAGGTTAAAATAATATCTCAAGCTTTATGCTTGATTTATTTGTAACACATTAACCTCAAAACCTTGAAAAAATCTCAAAACCAAAAATCTTTCTCTTTCCGCAAATTGCATGGCGTAGTGATATGACAGCACCCAAAATACTATCAAACACTCCAACGCAGCTCCATTCTTTGTGAAAAATGGATAAAAAGGCGCACAGGAAACAAAAACATCGAAAAATTATATGCGACCCGCCAAATGCTGGCCAAATCACAGAGATGCCGATTCACACGGGACTAATATTATCACAGGACCTCGGTGTTCGGCGAAATATGGTAGGTCATTTGCGGGGGAATTTTTACTTATTACAATTACAGACATGGCCGACAGACCAACCTCCGACAATTAATACAAATTACTGGAGGTCACCAGGTAATACTAATCCCGTGCGAATAGGGCTTTAGAGGTCAATTTGACCCACATACTGTATGTCCAAAATTTGCTTTTTTTCATGACTGCTTGTAGTGACTGACTATATTTGAAGGTGTAAATAACTACAAGTGAGTATAGTATCTTACATTATTTCTACTTAGTGTACCATATTTATTACTACTTTGTCTGCCTTTTTGTTATTCTCAAACCCTTGTGAGGGTAAAATGGGTTTCTCACACTTAAGTGCTGCAAAAAACAACTAAAAACATCCTCTGACAGATTTTTTGTCTTTGAAAATCATCTAGATAAAGAAAAGTTAATTTTTGAGACATGAGTCTCAGTTTCGAGTAAACTTTGAGTCTTACATTTCATAAGTTTGCATGTGTTTCACATTTTAGCGTATGACAAGTTTTCGGCAAGTTTTTCTAGATCATTAGACGAGATGGCGTTCATACAAAAAACGCTGCCAGTCACAGAGTGGCTTGGTACTAAGGAAGCAAAGACACAGACACTGACACTTCCATTCTTTCTGGAATACGGGATATGTTCATAATTGTAAATCACTCACTTGTTCTCAAAATGCTCCAGATGAATCAGTGTATTTTTAAAAAAATATTTAGAGATAGGACTTCTCCAATCAGCTTTCCTCTCATTGTTTTACAGCCATGACACAGATCATCAAATACCATATTTGGGCATCCAATTCACATGTGTTTTTTGATTGAAACATTGGTTTATCTGAATTAAACTTTGAAATCTGCAACAGAATGCAGGAGCTTTTCTTCACTGAAAGGAAGGAAAATGCAGGAGCTTTTCTTCATCTCTACAAGTAAAAAAAAAAACAGCTCAAATAATAAATTTCTTCTTAAAACCATTGGAAACATAATTGGGCATTTCATAATTTAAAGGGATTTGCGGAAAATCATATTCCATTAAACATTAAAAACTCTTTAGATGTTATTGGATCGCATGTGGTTTCTGTGTGAACTCTTTTTGTTTTCCTTGTGTTTATTTTGCTTATGTAAAACATCTTTGTTATGATTAACTGTCAAGTTTATGGATCGCAGATTTAGTGAAGAAAGCAAAACCCTCGTATCGTATGGCATCCATGCAGTGTTCTCTGGGCCTAATGCAATATAGCAACTACGTGACCACCACAGTGAAAATTAAGTAAATATAAACACATATCTTCACATTCTTCCTGCAAAATGCCAAAGGGGAAAGTGACACTGTGTTTAATATAAAAGGTGTGCTGTGGCACTTCAGTTTGGTTGAATGGAGCGGCTACAGCAGGTTGTTTCATTTAAAGCTGATGGGAAGCACGAAAGTGAAGCAGAAAGAGAGAGAGGCCCTTGATTCTGCGAGCCTCTGTGGTCAAATCCATCTGTGTCAGTGCTTGTCCAAAATAGGCACAATACAGCAGTCCTCTGGATAATTACACATTTCAGAATAAGAAACGGTCACCTCCATCCTGATAGTCAAAACACTTAATTACACACACACACACAAATTAGCCTTTCTCAGATTAATAATTTCTTTTCATTATAATAAACAAAATGTTTGTAATTCTTGATCAGTATTTAAAGGGCCAATTTACAGTACATTTCCTGACCCTCATTTCATTCCAAACCTTTAAATCAGTCCAAATATCTTCTTTTGTGTCCACAGAAGAAAAAGTCATACAGGTTTTGAACGTTATAAGGTTTTATAGCTTCAAAAGAATTCAGATTGTCACTTAACTATCACATCCAACCCATCTTACCAATAAAAAGCGATACAAATCACACCCTTAACAACATAATTGCTCTTATCGGACAATAAATCACACTTTGCATGGCAGTGTTGTGCTTGCGTGCAGATGATGACGCTTTAATGAGGAAACTAACAGGCTGCTGATAAGACAAGTCAGGTACTTATGAAGCATTAAGGCAGGCAAAGTTAGGCGGTGTCAAAGATTACACTTTAGGCGGAGGTAAAGGTGGATGACTAAAAGCTGCTTGAATGGTGACCTGGGAGCGTTCATACAAGACGTGTTGCCAAAATACCAAAGTTATTACAGTTATTGTTCTTATAATAAAACAGTGAACCGTAGCTACCACGGTGCTGAAGAAAAGGCATTAATCAAACTGACATGTATATATTATGTGTCATGGTTTTACAGTAGCAACAATAAATGTTATTGGCAGAAACTATGGTTTCCATAGTTAAGGGTCATTCCATTGTCGCTTTTGAATGCAAGAATATACGTGAGTGGCCCCAAAGGCTTTCTCACTGCAGTTAAGCAAACGAGTCATGAGACGTACTTTGCACTTAGCAAAACACTTGTGCCTCTGTCAGCTGATATCATTACTGAAGATAAAGAGACCGTTGAGCTCCCAGACAGCCAACTCTGAACACCTGAACATTAGCGGAGGACACAGCTGGCGCTGAGACAGCAGACGCTTGGGAATGCGACAGTGCTTTATTATCACTGCCCAAAACACACAATGCAAATATAGGTTTGCATTCACCCGCATTAGGAGCTTGGAAATAACGCCAATGTTAAGACTTTGCACAGATAAGTGGCCTAATAAAATCAAACGAACAATGAAGGAGAGAACTATGTGTGCTATTTGGCCCAGGAACAAATAAAACATCTAAGACTGCAGGGGAGGGGGAAAAATCCCCATTCTTAGGCCAGTTATTATTCACTCGGTCCTGTTATTATCTGATTTCTGTGGCAGCTCTTTCCTCTCGATGCCAAAACATGAAGAGGCAGAGGATCAATCTGATTTTTGTCTTTTCAGATAGAATAGAAATGCAATCCCCATCATGATGTTTCACATTCAAGTGCTGCAGTTTCATTAGCCGCTTTTGTCTTCCAAAATAAACCACATCGGTTTCGCTTTTGGAACCAGACTCTGTGACATTGTCAAGAACATCTAAACAAACACTGAAAAGCAGAGTTATGCATGTTTGAAATTGTTTCTTGTAAAACTATCAATCAAATTTGACCCAAAATATGTTGTTTTCTAAGTTTTAACCCACATAATGTTCTCAATGATAGGGTACAATGGGAATAAAACCCCAAGGGTGTGATTTTTCATCATAACCGTAGCACGGTCTTACTGATTTGATCAAACAGTTACTGCGTATTAAAAATACTGAGGGCACAAATTGTTATTAGGATGCTCACTTTTCACTTTTATTAAGCAAATTCATGAAAGGGCCTCAACAAAGTAGAATAAAACGCTGTGATTGGTGAACAGGTGTTTCGCCTCACAAAAATTTAAATCATAGTGAAATGAATGGTTCAAATCAAACTTTGATGCTTGTTAACTCATAATTAGATTTTGAGACGTTAGCCTAGATTTCACAAGGGACGGTTAACATATTGTGGAAAATAACACAGCTGGATGGCTAAATTGACCAATCAGAAGCACAGACCAGAACTATCCGTTTTATAAACGAAGATTTTTTTGACCAATCAGAATCAAGTAGGCTATTCCAGAGCGCCTTGTAATAAAGTTCATTAAATGGACGACATTTTTGTCAAAATTGTGTCCTAATGTTCTTTAGTGCTTCTTTTACCTATTAACTCAATTATAAATTACTATTTCATAGTAGGCTACACATTATGATCAAATACGAGCGTTTATGTAGACCATTTGCACTGTATGGATTTGAATATAGTTGAATTGGTTTCAATTTAAGCATCATAGGTGGGCGCAGTTTCACTTGGCAGGTTAAATTATGGCATTTGACATCCCAGAACTGTCAGTGCATCTTACCTAGATTAACAAAGCTCATGACCATGTCCGCGTCGTTCAGAAAGTTGTTGTCCTGAAGGGTCGCGATCGGCGGTCCCTGAGTGGTGAAAACGGGCTTGTAGGGGTACGAGAAGCCCTCCTCCTCTCCCTCAGTGGACATGGCATTGTACAGATCCAGCATGAACATCGGCGCGGCGTTGTGCTTGCCGTGGAGGTGCGGACGCGGCCGGTGCGGTAACCCGAGGATTGACAGGATCTCCCGCTGCATCTCCCGGCGCTCCTGGCTCTTCAAGCGCCGGTGGATGAAACTAGAGTGGACCTCGTTGTCCAGAGTAAAGTTTGTAAAGACCGTCTCCGCCAGGACGCAATATCCCCAAACGAGCGACAGAACAAGAGCGCTTAAATCCAGCAACGAAACCATGATGAACTTTCGCGCAGAGTTTCACACTAATATAAATGAGCCAATCCAAATAGGTGATGACTGAAACGTTAACGCTGGTTTAATAAGTTATGTTGTTCCTACATTTCGCCCACTCGAGAACGCTCTCGGATTCATTAACGCACTTGTAACCTGTTGCGATTGTTTTAAACCAATCCTGGAGACGCTCAACCTGTAGACGCACAGAGCTCTGAGTACAGATGGCAAACTGGAGGAGGAGCGAAGCGGAGCCGCATAAACTCCGCCAACAAAGCGCAGAGAGGGAGGTATGAGGACGCAGGCGACTGAAAACGGCAGGGCCGGTGGGTTATCTCCGCAGATGCTCGTCTCTGAACTGTAATGATGGGTGGAGATGCTTTACGCGCTTCATGGATGCGCGTTTTCAGAAATGCACCTGCGGCGGCGACAACAAGTTGCCCCGACGCGCGTCTCGCTGTGTAAAGATATTGCAACATATCAAGGAGAGTGAATTATACTGCTGTTATTAGCTGTAGTGCTGGAGATCGTACCTGAGGGTAGAGATTACAATCAGAACATCTCAAAAGCGAGTAGAAAACGTTAGTTTCACGCTGTAGGCT
This sequence comes from Sinocyclocheilus anophthalmus, assembly GCA_018155175.1. NCBI lineage: Eukaryota > Metazoa > Chordata > Actinopteri > Cypriniformes > Cyprinidae > Sinocyclocheilus > Sinocyclocheilus anophthalmus. Next base: position 209,663 of record JADLZN010002638.1, read on the forward strand.
GAATTATAGGAGGTTTGTCTGACCCCGTGTTTCAAACTTTTATATGTAACCTAAACGTCTAAATTAACAAGCAGATAAGTAAAAAATAAAGTGGTATTGTTCAGTGCTTTGAGCAAACACTATTGCAGAAGAACGTTATAGAAAAATAGTAGGCCTACTGTTAGCCTATTATTAATCACTTTCTTGTAGATTACACAGGTCAATATAGCGCAAAAACTTTTAAAACTCTTTTCCTATAGTTTGAACTAAGCATGTCGCTAGATGGGTTCGTTTCTCAAGGAAAGCAAGGACTGATAAACGGTGTTGAATACAGTTCAAGTCGCTTTGGATTAAAACATGCCAAATGCGTAAATGTAAAAGCTACTGAATAATTTGCACACTCGTTACACAGCTGCATGTATACACATGCCTTTAAAGCTTGCCTCGTTGTGACTTTAAAGCTGGCATTGAATGAAAATGTGTCCTGTCATAATGTCATAACTGGACCTTCCAGTGAAAATGACAGACTTAATTCTCTCTGGAGATGAATACTGCACATCTCCAGGCATGCGCACACATAGACATCAAAGGGGGCTTGAGCACCTGCCCTTTTTCTTCCTCGAGAGAAAGTGAATTCCGCGAATTCTCTCATCATAAACAACAAAGCGCAGAGTCACTGTAAAAAAAAAAATCCGTAAAATTTACGGTACAAAACCGGCAGCTGTGGTTTCCGGAATTTTACCTTAAAAAATATGGTAGCAACGTTTTAGGTTTTTACGGTTTTAACTTAAATTTACAGTAAATACCGTAATTTCATTAAAGGATAAAAATGTTAATATACCAACTATTGAAGTATGAATCTGTTTTGTCCTTGTAGTAAAATGATAACCACCAAATGCAGGTTCGGTGATTGAGAAAGTCCACATGATGAACCAAGCCCATCACAAGCAGCTTTTAAATATTAACATATATTGAAGGTGCACGGTGTCATTCACACAAACACTAAACCTTATCATGGTAACACACATGAAACTGAATATGCAATAAATATTCATTTAACAACATTAGGTGTAACGTATAACCTTAATGTACAAAACTGATAAGAAAAAAACTAAAAAGAAACATAGTTATTTAAACAAAAAAAAATCTAATTTGAAATGTAACGCAGGGAAAGGAAGCAGAATCCGCGGCAGACAGAGCGGCAGGAGACGAGCTGCAGGGAATGTCGATTTACGGTTATTCACTGTAAATTATACTTTTTTTCTTTTTCACTTCCAAAAACGGTATAATACCGTAAAATTAATGTCCAATACAATGTAATGTCCAATACCGTTTTTCAACGTATATAGTAGGGGAATTTACCGTTAAACATTTAACAGGATTTTACTGTAGCATTTTACAGTCTTTTACCATTAAAATCACAATCATTTTTTACAGTGAAGTACAATGATAGTAAGGGATTCATTTCTTAGGTTAGGCAGCTTCAGTGATTATAACGATACTTTTGTTTTTTTGATAGTGCGATAGATCAAAGTTAGTGATAATGTGATTTCTGTACATAATTTATTCGCCGTTTGAATAACAGTGGGAAGGAAACGTTATATAATTATAATTTTCTAATGTCTTAATTAAATTATTATCACATTAAATACAAATTCAGTCCCATTAAACATATTTTATTAGCCTACACGACACTCTTCTTGCCTAAAAAGACAGGTTTATGATGTTTGTAGTTATTAGATGGGCTGATTTACCTTACCATGGAGTTGTCCACCCGGCGCATCACAGACAGGCAGAGAGCCGCAGAAGTGAATCCCTCCCTCCCTTTCCAGTTGTGTTTTTCTTGGTGTGGAGGTGAGTGGTGATGAACAACAGACTAAGCTACCTGTGCCTCGAATTTACAGCTAATTATCCTGCCCATGACTCATGAGAGCTACCAAGTTAGCTAAAGCAATAGGAAGTCTAGTAGGTTAGATCAGTGCACGTTCTTTCACTGCATGATTCAGTTTATTAAAATGCATTTAGAATGATCACAAAATTCAAGATATGGAGGCAGAAATGTATATATTTATATCATTTCATATAGTTAATCAGTATCACGTGAAGACTGACATTTTTTCCACCAAAAATCAGCATGATTACAAATGTGAAACTGATTTTATGCAACAGTTCAATAAACAAAAAGTTAATATAAAGATACTTACGTTTTAGACACCATATTTCCTGTTTTTGGTCTATTTCGCCAACAAATATAATTTCAATTTGCGTCTCTGAGCAACATGACACTGTTTTGTTCCTGAATGAATCAACCGTTTAAATGATTCGGTTCAGTCGCAATGACTCACCTATTAACAGTGACTTGCTGCCACCTACAGGCAGATTTAATTTCACATTTAAAGTATCTTTTCATTTTTTTAAAATCATTTCAAATATCAGTATTCAACGTTTTGTTTAAAATATCAAAACAGTATTAATGCATTTTTAACTGCAGGTTAAATGCATTCATGTCATGCATTAAACAGTGTGTAAATGCATCTAAATGCCCCTTATCAATAAAGCTTCTGTGTAACAGCCTAAATGTACTATTATTATAATTGACTGATTAAATGTAAGAATTTGACTGAAAAGATGATGCACACTTTTAGAAAAAAAGGCTTTATAAAAGTAAAAATTATCATAAAAGGCCAAAAAATCTATTTAAACTTATTGGAAAAAATTCATTTCTATCAGTATGAACTGACCACACAGAATATGAAGAAAATGTAAAACTTTAGGAGTCAGCTGTCCACGGTTGTCCTTAAGATACCAGCACAATAACACACACAGCAAAATATGAAATCTCTATTCATTCGCGTTTAACTCTGCCCCTGCAAGTTCTCGCTTATCTGCTGCTGCTTTTGAGTGCAATACAAGTGTTGCCAAATGCCTTCATGAAAAGTTGCTAAATGTCATTATATGACATCATGCACTAATTAGCATATCCATTGCGTCATCATGTCTTATTCCTATTTTAACACCCAAATTCCCAATAAAACTTCTCATTTACATATTTTTATGTTTCTGTCATCAGACAATGCCACCCATTATGTGCAGTCACTTACTTCCAATCTGCTGCTAAAATCCAGCCATCGTCGGATAAAATTACCATACACATAAGTTGATTTCAGTTGTATTTACATGTAAAATGATAACAAAAGAACAGAGAAAACATTACAAATGACAGCATGTCTGCCTTATTTTTTATTTATTTGTTTATCACCAAAAATCACCAAATATATTTAAATATCACCAAAATAGCTCCTTGTCACAAAACATTAATAAAAGTCGCAGCAACAATGAGAAGGTCACTACAAAATCCCCAAATTGGCAACAGCAATGCCCACAATGTCAAAATCCTTTTTGTCAAACCAATGACAAAAAGTCACAAGCTACATTTTTTCTTTTTCGATAATCTGTTACACACGGATGTACATCACAATACGGAATTAAATATCTGTCGCTACACTGAAAAAAATGATTTACTTAAAAATGTTTTCATACAGAAATTTCCAATAAACGATTGCAAAGGAATTGTCAAGTAACACCTTGCATTAAATGCAAAATTTTAAAATAGAAAAACTGAAATTGAATTTTCTTGTAAAACGTGGGCTACTCAGATTTTTTTTTAAACTGAAAAATCTTTCTTTTTTTTTTAAGTATACTTCTGTTTCATTGCAACTTTAAGCTATTTCACCACTCTTCATGTTGCACTTAAAAACAAACAGGAAATATTACATAATTTGGTTTTAAATTGGTTCAAATCTTCAACAAATGAACTCATAAAAATGAATCATGAGGATGTGTTGATCGCATGATTATAAAAATAACTTGCTTTAAATTAACATAACATGTAAACTTCACCAATAGCCTTTTTCTCGGGGGAAATATAAGACGCAGAAGGTTAAGCAAAAGTCTCCATTTATTCTCATGGCTGAGAAGCAATGAAGGTGCAGAGAACTCCTTTGTGATTTATATAAATGCTTATAATGACCGAAACAGCCAGATATATAGGGACTCAGATGGCAGACAGCTGTTGTGTGAGGCCAATCCCACCTGCCCCTTACGGCTCAGCACCTCTTAAACACTCAGTTTAATGCGCCGCTTCTGAAGCTCACCTGAGCTGTTTATTCTGTCACCCCGACACATTAACCTCCAGACGCTCTGTACAGTTAAGAGCCACGCGTTAAAGGACCCAGTCGCAGAGATATTGCAACAGCTTTGCCTTGAGCGCAGGTGTCAGGTACACTCATTAAAGTGGCTTCAGCACCAGGGGAACAGGGCAGTCCCAGATGTGAACAGCAGCTGCTTTGATTTAGGTTTTGGGAAGATGGATGGAGAGGAAGTCACTCTTTGCTTTACGCCGCTTATTGTGTGCATTTCTCATTTAAGGATACTTTGCAATGAAAATAAATGTGCTTAATCTGCACCGAATATCCGTTTATGCCTCGATCAGTGTTAAATGCCTATTGGTAACAGCCTGAACCATGTAAACAGCACTTTTCGTGTCCATCAGATAGAATCAGTGAATGGCCGCAGGTGTTTACATTGAGGCAGCATCTGATTCAGGGCTTAAAAGCGAAAGACATGGTTTCAGTTAAAACTGTCCTCCGTCCCTGTGAGTGGGAGCCAGGCCCCCCTATACCCCCAGTCCGTCTCTTGGCCCAACAGAGAGCTGTCATTCTGGGGAGGGACAATAGGAACAGATCCCCCTTTGTTCCAGCTCCGGTGGCCCTTGTGAGCAGCACAGTAAACAGCGGGCACAGGCTGATTTGCCGGCCTGGATAGCCACACTGAGGAGCTTTTGACCAGGGGAAGTTAAGCAGAACAGCACCCTAAGATCTCCCAATGACTCTCTCTTTCAAGCACAATCTCTCTCTCTCTCAGCCGCACTCACCCTCTTGAAAACAAAGTTTTATTAGCAGGGAATGTACACAAAAGAAGTGTGAAAATGCATATGAAAGTTGGCTGGAAGAAACGGATTATAGTTTAAATTGGTGTAGTTTACCAAGTGTCATTTTTTGGGTTACTATCCACTTTCATTATATAGATTGACAGAGATGGATTCGTCCTCTAAAAATCTTAATTTCTTCAGTTAAGTAAGAGAGTTTCTTCTTCTGAAGAAAGAGAGTCATGTACAACCTGAGCAGCATGAGAGTAAACGATGAGAGAATTTTCATTTTGGGCTTAACCCTAACCTATTAATTTGGTTATAATTTACTTGTTCTGACCCTGTACAGTTTTCTTTGTTCTGTAAAACACCAAAAGAAATGGTCTGGCCGAACATCAGAGCAGCTCTTTTCAATGCAGTGAAAGTTGTATTGATGGTTATTTTTATGTTTTACTGCCAAGGTCCAAAAGGGACAAAAACATGGTTTCACACCAGGTTTTATTTCATTAAAATGGTATTGGTTGTTGCATGTCACTTGACGAAATGTGACATGCGCAAGCTTGAAAAGCACGTCCATAAATGAGAAACAAGAGCTACAACAGCGGGCATGATTGTAATTGAATAATAGCTTAAATTAGCTTAACTTTCAGTATGTTCTTAATGCAAAGCTATCCAATGGCTTCAGGAATATAAGTTGTTACCATCCACATTTGTTGCAATGAAAACTCAGCCTGCTGGAAATACATAGGAGGTAAATAAATGGCACTAAAATGACAAAATTATATGACAACATCTTCATATATTAGACATAACTTAGCCACCCTGATCACATGAAAGGAAAATAATGAAGCTTTCCTGATTGTTTACACACTATGGAGGACTGACATTGTATCATGTCTTAAAAGCAAGATAAAAAAGGTCACAGTTCTTCTCAGTCTAAACAAGCTCAAACCACACTGCAAACTGTTGAGTGATAGAATTTGAGTAATCAAGTGAAGAAAGAAGGACACTTTTTCACAGTCGCTGTGAAACACTACCACAGAGCCACCTCAAAAAATATTTAATATTTTAATAATTAATGATAAATAAAATATTTTATCTTAATTGTGCATTGTCAGCATTTGCAGTCAAATAGACAGTACATGACATTCAAGTTCGGTAATTTGGGTCGGTTACTATTTTTTTTGAATAATGTCTCAACCAGCCGCACAGACAGCATTTATTTGTATAAAATACAGTAAAAATTGTAATATTGCAATTTTTTTTTGCTATTTTAAACCAACTAGTTCTATTTTATACTTTGTAAAATTATGTCTTTCTGTATGCGCGCTGTGAAATTTTTAGCATCATTACTCCAGTCTTCAGTCTCAAGGATCCGTCTGAAATCATTCTAATATGCTGATTTCTGCTCAAAAATTCTTGTTCGATGTGTAAACACGGTACTGATTACTAGTTTTTGTGAAACTGTGGATACTTTTTTTTGTGATACTTTTAGATGATAGAAAGTTTGAAAGAACAGCATTTATTTGAAATATGATTTTTTTTTGTAACATCATAAATGTCTTTACAGTCACTTACTTTATCCTTGCTGAATAAAGCATTCATTTCTTTCTAAACCCATCCCTCTGTCTCTTGAGTCTGTCTGCCTAAGTTATAATCCTTTTAGCTCCTGCAGGTTGGAGCATGATGCTGAAATCAAAAGATGTGAAAAACCTGACACGTACGCTTGCGTTCACACTCTCCCACACCACCTCAAAGGCCTTCTGAAGCTTCTCTTCTTTTTTTCCTTTTCACTCGCTCTGTTTGACTCTGGCACCAAGAGTTGGAGACATGGGTCAGAGTAATATTTATTTCGCATGTTGTCTGGTTCAAGGTGGGGGGTGGCCTTTTGAAGGCAGCGGGATGGGAAACAGTGGGGCGGCCCTGTGAAGGATACAGTAAAACTCTTTCTGGGTAAACTGACCCTCAAATGAAGCAGTGAAGATTTGGGGAGGGTCGAGCGGGGCAAAGCGCATTCCTCCACCCGTTACGTCCTGTCTAGATTTTCGGGACACCCTGAAGGTGAGCACCCAGCATCACGGCAGGCTGTTAAAACACTGGAGGCCAGGTGGGACTGAGGGATAGCAAAGCTGACACCGCGAGAGGCCGCACGAACATATGAGACACAGCTGTGAAAAGGGAAGAAATGGACTTCAGATCTCTGTCCTTTGGGTTTCTCACATGCAACGACTGAAGCACTGCATTTCTGCCGTGTGTTTTACATATTTGTGCAAGATGGCCACTCATGCAGCTGTTTGAAAGCTTGGAGGAATTCTTGTTTCCGCTCATGTGTTTGTATGTTATTGCATTAGGTCTCTGATCTTTAGTTTGCCATACTTTTATGCTTTGACAGTTTCTACAAAACGATTTGGACTTTGTATACTCGTCCTTGAGTCTGAACCCTGCACTTTTAGCTCTTTCTGGCCTACTTTGTTTTGCAGTTCTTTAAACATTGCTTCTTATATGACAAATCACTTACATTACCATTCCTCATATTTACATTGCTTTTTAATAAATGTAAGAGTAATGAATCAATCAGCCAGTTATTCCCCAAACACTCAACTTAAACTATGTGCGTGTTCACACTTGTAATTTGGTTCTCTTGGTTTTTTTGGTCTCAACCAAAAAAGAAATGATACATTTATACATTATACATATACATTTGAAAGAGTCCGTTTTAATAGAACTAAACCTGCCAAATGTAAACATTCCATATGCTCCGAATACAAGCTTCAGGGTCCATTGAGGGACTTACAGCAAAAGGTGCAAACAGCTCAAAAAGGTAACATAAAAGGTGAAAACTTCTTGAAGATGATGATCAGGGTAAATTGTACTTATTTTGTCTACTGGGAAACATGTAAGTATTTATGTAGCTTCTGAAGTTCAGTACTAAATGAAAAAATATCTAATTATGTATTCAGCTTCATCCTTCCTGGTGCCTCTTGAGCATCTGCGATGTTTGACCTTTTGATTATATGAGTCCCTCAATTGTCCTCTGTGTGAAAAGATGGATCTCAAAATCATGCCGTCGCTGCTGGAAAGCATTCAATATGCTGAAGATGCTGGAAAACCAAAAAATGTGCTGGAGGATTTTCCTGAAGAACAGTGGGAAGTTTAGTTCTGGTGATAACAGCACTCCAACCGTTTCACCATTTGTATCACTCTGTTTTTGTGGTATTTCTCAAGTGATGCTGGTCAGATCGCCAATCCCGTAGTTAAATGTATATATAACAATAACTTATAAATAATGCTGTTTTTGTGTCACGTAGTTTTAAGAGTTTTTAGGCGAGAATGTACTTGTTTGGACTTCAAATATGCGGTTTGTTAATACAGATAACGTCTATTTGAAATGGCTGTATATCGGCTACAAGTGTGAAATTGCTCATATATATATATGTGTGAATTAGCTTATTCAGGGTAGTATAACTACATTGTAAAAAATATTTAGATTTTTTACAGAAAAATATTGGTAAGATTTTACCTGTTTTTAAAACAGGTTAAATGCCATTTTAAAACAATGCGATTTTTAAACCGTTTCAATGCAAATCAAAATTTCAGGTCCTTATTATTTATTTGGTGAAAAGCTGTGTAATAAGTGGTACTGTATCCTACCTTAAATGTCCGTCTTGTTTGAACTTGCTCATTCGTCTTGCCTCAAACTGAACTGTTTTTCTTCATGGAAGCTTTTAGCTTTGAGCTAATAAAATATTTCAAATTGATATTTCATGTCCATTTATCTACTTTTGTGGCAAGTTCCTATGTAATAGGCGGAATAATGTATGTTATCACTTAATGAAATATGCAGTTATAAATTTATAAGCCAAATTTACTGGCATGTTGTAATAGCAGAAACATTGTCAGCCACAGCTGCCAGTTCAAAATGGCAAATTAACACTGCAAAGGTGACTCAGAAGCGCTTCTGAAGTGGCATTTAGGTGCCTTTACACAGACTGTTTAATGCTGCTCAGAGGTTGCATGAATGCATTTAGACAGCAAATACAACTGTATACTTTGATATAAGTGGCTGAGGTGGGTCAGAACAGGCATAATTTAGTCTGGTTTTATGCAGCATTGCATCTTTACACAGAATTCTGAGCAGACACAGAGCAGCCTTAACTCAGCTGTTGTAAAGCATTTATCATAAATTTAACAGTATTTTTATTGTACGTGCTCAACATTCAATTTTTATGACCACTCAACTCCAATTTCACCGCAATGTGGCACAAAGCGCTTCTGAAGTGCTTACAGTATCTGTCTCGAGGTGGCCCTAAGTAATTTACAAAGTAATTCACAACACGTGATCACTAAGGGAGATCAAAGAGCAGGCATTATTTAGTCTGGATTTTATGCAGCATTACATCTTTACACAGATTTTTGAGCTGGCACAGAGCAGCCTTAACTTGGCTGCGTTAAGAGACTTTTATTTCATTAAAATTTTAACATTTCACAAATTCTGCAAGGTGTATGACCACAACTATACATATTATATAAAGTGGAAACAGTAGGATTACTGAGCCCAGGACCTGAGGGGCTGCACAGCTCTCATTGCTAATGACAAAGCCCTCCCACATTCTTTATCTCATCACTCTGTGAGGCTATGCAGAGCTGTCCATTACTGCCAGGGCCAATCAGTCACTTCCTCCTTTGGGATGCTTCTCTGGGTCCCATTAACAGGCTGAGGGCAAGCAACGTTTGGCAAAGGGCAGATGTGAAAGAGATGAAGAAGTGGTGGGGTTTGTGCCAGATGAGAAGGAGAAAGGCAGAGTCGAGGCAGCTCTGTTTTCTATTTGTGGGGATTAGACTGACAGATCTGTGTTTGGTTTCGGAGGGGCCTCTGGCTTCAGCTAATCCTCATCACCTGCAGGCCGGTGCCCTCATCCCTTCAAAAAGTCTCAAAAACTCCCCCTTCTGCGGCCTTATAACCCTGCACTTCGGCCCAACAAAGCAAACACTCAGCCTCAGACACAAGCCTCAAACTACGTGAGGTTGACTACAACCTCAGCCCAGAGGAAGAGAGAGACAGTCTTTCTCTTTGTATCCTTTCACAATCTATTAGAGCCGGCTGTGAGGTGTTGCTGTGTTGGTTTTGGAGAGATAGCAATTATCTGTAGATTAAACTCAAGTGTTACGGAAACTGCTTGTCAATGTCACTCAAGAAAAGAGGAGAAGATGCCCAGATGCTCAGCGAGGAGCCGTAAGGAGGTTTTCAGGTCAGGTCAGGGGCAAAGACCTCTGTCTCCTTTAGTCTCACAATTTTTTCACACATTGTCAACAAGATCGGATCCCTCTCTTGAAATACTAATAACATAAAATTCTGCTACTCATTTCAAACTAGCTTCATACATTGCTAAGTAACAGCACACCATGAAATAACAGCTGTATTCAAATAATTGATTTTTAGGTCTATTATAATACTACTGCATGTAATAAAATACCATTTAAGTGTACTTAAAGTACTTTTAAGTACATTTTAAATCATTATGTTTTAAAAATCTTGTATTGTGCTTTAGCCTACAATAAGAAAACGTATGTGATGTGATAATGTGTTGACTAAACACATGTAAAGTACTTGATTAATTTCTTGTAGATGTGTATTCAATCTTACATGTTAAAGTTATATTTACATGGTACTACATTGCAAAATTATCATTGATTACTACAGAAACAAAAAAAAAATAGCTTACCATAAATGCCTGTGCAGTACTTCTCAGTACCCTTTAATCCTAATTAAGACATAGAATAATTATGAATTACACCTATTCTAATATATATATATATATGAGTCCGGGTCCTTGCATAAACATAGTCCCCGTGTTACACACATGGCGCCGTTCATCACAAACGGGCTTAGATTTTAGCCCGAGACTAGACCTTAGTTAAAATTAAGATATTTACACTTTTACAAAAATCCTGTGAGAAAACTACTGGTGTGCATCTTGAGACAAGACAATGGCACCGACATATTTTAAGATATGTCAGAGCAAGATATTTTCAGTTGAGACAGCTCAAACATGCATTTTAGTCTGGGACTATCTTAAACCCTGTCTGTGAAACCCGGGGGAAAGTGTCTTAAGAACTTGTTTGACTAACTAGCAGTTAACTCGTGTTTTACATTCTTACTTTTCAGATTCAATTAATCAATCTGCGTTTTTGTTAGTCCGCTGCACTTTATAAGTTATGAACAGGGCTTGCAAAAAAAATGAGGAGTCATAACTTTTTAGGACGATCAGCGTTTAGGCACCCGCCACATAGTACATGGGGCAAAACTTACATGTAATCGGGATTGTGTAATCATATTAAAAATCGGAGAACTTGTAATTAACGTTATTATTTCCGAATGGTCCATAATCAGATTACAGTTACTTTTTTTTATGGAATACATGATTACATATTATTCACACGGGCAGTAATCAGTCTTCATTGATTTAAGAAGCACCTCTCACGCACGTTAGACCAATTTCGGGCGTCCTTTCCCCCAAAAGTTTTTTGTCACCCAACCACTTTTGACAGGTCATATTTTCCAGTTCTATTAAACCGTAATTTAATAACCCTTCGCCTGGTACAGTTCGATTAAAGCTTAAATGGCCACATTGACATGCAGGTAACAAATTAAATATTTTCTATTTTTTAGTATTCAAGGGTTTAAATATTTCTTTCATTTTACATTTTAGGATTAATTTATATTAGCTTTTTAACATCAGACTCACAACCCCTGCAGTTCTTCTTTTCTTTCTCTTTGCTTTTTTTAACTGGTAATCATATGGTTGTTTCATGGTAAGCTTAAATCACGTTGATAAAAGTCTCTAAGAAAAAAAAAAAAAAAAAAAAAAAAAAAAAATAGTCAAATCCCATTACCTAAAATGAGTAACCTGTAACTACCCAGCTCTTGTTATACTACATTTTCTTATGCAAATAACATGCCATTAAATGTGCAAAAATATTACATTTACTTCACACTTAAGTATTCTTGTATGTTATTTCCGTAATAAGTACACTGTAAAAAATGGCTGTGAATTTAACTGTAAAAGACTGTAAAAATGCTACAGTAAAAGCTTGTTAAATGGTTAACGGTAAATTCCCCGACTATATACGGTGAAACTGTTTGGAAATGAAATTTTCACCCGGTATTATCCCATTTTGTGGAAAGGGGAAAAAGACTGTTACTTTACGTGAATAACCGTACTTGACATCCCAGAATTCCCTTCGTTTACCTTTCAATTGGTCTTTTTTTTTTTGTTTAAATAACTAGTTTCTTCTTAGTTTTTTTTTTCTTAATCTTTTTGTATTTGAGGTTGTATGTTTATACACCTATGTTTTAAATGAAATGTTTCATTGCATATTTCAGTGGCCTGTGTGTGTTCCCGTGGGTGTTCTGTTTGTGTCTCAGGATTCGGTCGCTACCTCTCCGACACTGTGCACCTTTCTATATGTTATTGATCTAAAGCTGTTTGTGATGGGCTTTGGCTCATCATGTGACTCTCATCACCATCTGCTTTTGGTGTTTATCAGTGTATTACAAAGGTACAAACCAGATTTCAGTACTTCAATAGGTTGGTATATTAACATTATCAGTTAATGAAATTACAGTATTTAACTGTAAATGTAATTTAAAACCATTAAACCTAAAATATTTTTTACGGACAATTCCGGCAACCACAGTGCCTTTTTTTACCCGTTTTCACAGAATTTTTTTTTACAGTGTACTTGTTTTTTTTATATATATATTGATATATAATACACTAAAGTGTAGCTATTATGTGGTCCACTTTTTTGTATTCGCACTGCATCCGCTCATGTTGCGTGACTAATTCGCATGTAAGGTTGGCTAAGGCAGGTCGCTTTGTTGCTAAAAAAACCATGTGGTCTTGCTAAATGACGTTGTGACTTTGTTGGATGATGCCACTATGTTACCACAACACAAAACTGCGTCATTGCGTAGAATAAACATTGAAATTAGGCTACTCAGATCTCAGCAAAGAATGTAATTTGATATTCATTTAGATTTGTTTGTAAAAAATAATATAAACACTTAATACGAGGTATGTGGGAGGCTTATCTGACACATTACTTGACATTGTTTGACAGTTCTGGAGCTGGCGGACCGGTTTGTGTTTTCTAACGAAACGAAAACGAAACGCATTATTATAATTATACGTGAAGCAGTATTAAAAGCTAACCCGAAAAGTCCAAAACGGGCGAGTGTATGTTAGAAGATGAAGGGAACGTTCTTATTTAATTCTTTCTCCCGTATGTACCTGTATTTTAAATTACACATTGCATTTCGATAGATAAGATAAGATCGATCTTTGAGATAAGATCAACAGTGTACCTAACTGATTAACTGAACCTAACAGATTATAGGTACAAACTAACAACTAAGGTGTATCGTAAATTAACAATTAGCCTATTATTATTGAACAAGTGAAACTAGCAACTTGATTCACACTTGATGTGTGTGTACTGCTTGGCTGGCCAGCTGTTCAATAATTTATCCTTTTTTGTGGTTGAGAGGAAAAATGCATGCCTTTTTTATAATTCGAGTCACTTTTCAAAAGTTGCTAAAATTTGCCAAATACATTTTAAAAATAGCTAAATTTGTTGCTAGATGCTTTTGGAAGAAAAAGTTGCTAGGCTAGTCTGAAAAGTTGCCAAATCCTAGCAAAAATAAAACTATATATATAAACAGAATAATACCAACCGCTAAATTAGCATCACTCCGCTTCTCTTTTATGATTCGAATCGCGCGGCAAATATCAGCGCAGCGCGCGCACAGTCGTTATCTGCTCGCATCTGAGGCGTTCCGCTTTAAGTAGATTATTTTAACTAGGTAATCCCAAACCCTAGTTTAACATAGTCGGTGGTTTCACCTTTCTCACTTGGCCGATAATGTCCTTAAAGTGTCTCCTATTCCGATGATTAGCTTCATCACTTCTGACGCTAATACGCTAACTTGCAGCAAACCGCTAAACTGTTTTCAGCTTACAAACAAACAAACAAACAACAGCCGCAACCACAGCGAGACAAAACATCCGCAGCCATTTCGACTACGGCTCTAGTTCTTCATTTGAACGGCCGAGCGGTCTCTTGAGCTAGACCAGCTACGAGAGTCTGGGAATGGATGACAGCCGACAGCAGGACATCAGCAGGTGACAGCAGGAGCAGAAACACCAGCTTTGGGCTCGGGTCGGTTTGGGCAGTATAATAGTGTCCCCCATCCACAGACAGGACGTTTTGACGCGCATTGAGAGAGTCATTCAGACGATAGTCATCAGCGTGTCTAAAGGAGAAGCACCTGTGCTGAGATTGATGAATAGATAGATGCAACTGGTCCACTGTCAGGTGTGTGTGTGTGTGTGTGTGTCTCGTGTTTATTTATAAAGCCTAATTAAAGCATGCAGTATCTATCTGTTTGTCTATCAGTCTGTCTGCTGTACTTCCTCTGAACTTTTATCCTCTCAATTGAAATAACTTCCTGACTCTAAATAGGTGTTATTTCATGAGAGGTTGACCCCGCCTCCCCCCTCCAGCTCTCTTGGACATAGACAGACTTTAAATCCTCTGAAGAGGTTTTCACTGTGCACGCTGTGTAATAGCCCTTGTGCAGAACAAAGAAAACTGTCTGGCCAGATCTACATCAACCCTCCCTAAGGCTTAAAGCACGTTTCATCTGGGCCCCTCTGAGGCCAGGGGCCTGACAGCTTGGAGAATGCCTTGGATTTTGCCTTATTGCTGTTATAAAGGTATCCTTTGGGCTAGCAAAATGACGGATAGTTTTAATAGCGGATATGAGAATGAAACACTCATTTAAGTGAGTTACTTCGTAACAATAAAACAGAAATAAAACCTCACAGTACTTTTTCCCCAGAGCAGCATTAGGTAATGATTTCTTTGATGAGACGTACACCCAAACATGAAGTAACGCTCGTTCGTTTGTCTTCTTTATTTGTGCACATTTCAGAGCATGTTATGACTTGAGTGAATTAAATGAGCAAAACTGATGTTGCTATTGCTTTCAGATTTCACGAGTCCGTTGGTTTAGTAGTACGGACGGCAGATGTCCCTGTGACGACTCTCCGATGTGACTGCCCTTTATCAGCCGCCAGATTTGGTAAGATCACTCTGGATTACTTGCTTTTACATGTTCATATTTACAGATCGTTTTGTTTCAAGTAATCACATACCACCCAAATCTGCAAATCTTGTTTTTTATCAGTTGTTACTGTAAAGTAATCCGACGGGTTTTTGCCTGGCGGACAATAAAACAGGCAAAAAATACCATATACTTGCATTTAAACATGGACCAAATCATATATAGAGACCAAAATACACTGTAAGTAACGAATCTGTAGAAAAATGGAAAAAGTACTGGTAATTTTCTGCCAAGACATTATCTGTTAATTTAGCACAAAGCAATCTGCAGGTCTACAGGTAAAGCAACTGTGAAAACTCAATACAAAAATTCCTTCTTGTTAACGCAGTGCATTTGGCCTTGTTTTTATGGACTTGTGTTTCATAGAGGCTCTTTTGATTGGGCCAGTAAGTAACCACTCACAACATCCTAGCAACTACATAGCAACACGCCAAAAACCACTAAGAGCATCTTAAGCCTGATTCGGACGGTAATTGTTTCTCATGTGGACGTCTGTAAAAATAGATTTACATTGCACCTCAGTGATACGGATGGCGATTTATTCACAGTGGAGAAGCAAGTAGTTAGCATCCCACGAACCCATGAACGCGGCTAGTCACATGATTGTGTGCTGTAATTAAAATTAATTTTATTTACCAATTTTTTCTTATGATTGTGTAAAATGTATTCAAAAATGACTTATTATGATGTTAAAGGTATTCTTATAATTCCAAGCATATTTTAGAATATAATCCTGTTTATTATTTGATTATTTAAATATCATGTTTAAAAATAGGAAAATAGACGCGCTATAGTTGTATATAATTATGTGATATACTTATGTATATAACTGTATATTCAATTCAAGTTTATTTGTATAGCGCTTTTCACGATACAATTCATTGCAAAGCAACTTTACAGCAAATTAATTTTCTACAATATTTAGTGGTAGCTTATTAGTGGTGACTGTCAGTTAATGTGCATATGGCAGAAATGTACGAAAATATAAATTAAAGACGTAATCAAACAGACGATGAACACTATTAACAGCAGTTATTATATGATGCAATCAAACTTATAGCAAAATGTGGTAGTTCTGTATGTTGTTTCAGGGTTGGCATCATCTGAGGGCCTCTGAGGGGTTGGCATCATCTCTTCTCAGGTGTTCTGGATCCAGACTGAAGCTAGTGTAAATCCTAGTTACATCCCGTGGTAAAAACAAACAGAGAAACAAAAGAGACATAATTAGCGTAGCTGCTTTCCAACCAAGCAAAATTTATTTGTTCAACCCAAACGAAAGAATAATAATGTGCATTTGATCAGAAATAACTTGCAGTACAAGATTATGAGATGCATTATTTTAATGCTTGGCCAAAGAGATGAGTCTTTAATCTAGATTTAAACAGAGAGAGTGTGTCTGAACCCCGAACGTTATCAGGAAGGCTATTCCAGAGTTTGGGAGCCAAATGCGGAAAAAGCTCTACCTCCTTTAGTGGACTTTGGTATCCTAGGTACTGCCAAAAGTCCAGAGTTTTGACCTTAGGGAGCGTGATGGATTGTTAGAAGACTAGTTAGGTACGCAGGAGCAAATCCATTAATGGCCTTATAGGCAAGTAATAATATTTTGTAACTGATACGTAACTTAATAGGTAGTGCAGAGACTGTAAAATTGGGGTATTATGATCATATTTTTTTGACCTGGTAAAATCTCTAGCAGCTGCATTTTGTACTATTTGTAGCTTGTTTATTGAAGATGCAGGAAAACCAGCTAGCAGTGCATTACAATAGACCAGTCTAGAGGTCATGAATATACATACAATTTTTAAACCGATTGCATACCTGCTTCGCATTATAAACACCCATTTCGAATGTTTACGTGCTTTTCTTCTATTCGGCCCCGCCGCTGTGGTGAGACAGTATAAAGGAATTGTGCGTGGAAATACTTCCAGATTCAGCAGGAGTAAATATGCCATAGCAAATTACAGCGAAGTACAACAGTTACCATATGGTGTTCGGCAGTGGTCAAAAAGGATTTAAACACTGAATTTTGAATTGATTTGTTCTTGTAAAGATGTGGATTCGGACGGCAATTAAATTACAACACGACCCTGGTGTTTGTCAAAAAACAGTAGGTAATTCGGCGGGGGATTTTTACGCATGTAGTGAGAGAAAAACACAGACATTCTGGATTCGGGCAGCAATGAAATCACCGACTACCCCCTGTAAATGGTGAAAACAACCTACATCCCCATGAGAAACAATTAGCGTCCGAATAGGGCTTAAGAAACCATACAGCAGCCCTCTGGCAACCATGCGCACATAGCATTGTGATAGTGAGTTTTGCACAGGCAAAAAATTTAAAATTCTAGTTGAACTAATATTGTCAGCTATGACTATCTGATATGTTTCTGTTTTACAGCCCTGATTTTGAAGCTCTTGTCTGTTATTTACAAACTTGTACAGAGTGACTCCTATGCTACTAAAAGGTAAGTGATATTCGATACAAACTTTATGTTAAAATGTGGTCAACGTTTATATTTATTAAGTTTTTATTAACTGTTAACCTTCAATGGTTCAATTTATATGGTTTGTGTTGAGACAAATAAATTTTTTAAAGTACAAAAAATCCATGTTCCATATTTACTTGCATTAAAATGCTGTTTAAAATAGTTTTAGATGGAGTTCAGCTTGTCGTACTGCAGGACTTCTTAGAACTATTTCATGTCAGCTACCCAAGATCTATATTTTGGCAAGTTTTACTCCAGCGCCTTTTAGTTATTGCCTGTTTCGTGTCTAAATATTTAACATTTTTGTCAGCTTTTGCGGACCGTTTCATTGAAACCACCTGTGGATGTAAGTGATGATCTGATTATAAATCAGCAAACGGCATCATAAATCATCTGATATAGGAAGCAGGTGGAACCTTTGATTTTTATGACGTGATTTGTCAAGTGCACCTGTGCACTGAAATGTTTTCTTTTCTCTCCGTCAGGGACATATACTATAATGATCCACAGCTGTTTGGGTCACAGAAGACCTTGGATTCCATCCTGGATGACATTTCATGCATGCTCAAGGTTCCTCGCAGGAGTTTGCATGTGGTACGTGCATGTGTGTGAGATTTGAATTCCTGAGTCTTTTATACACTGCTTTTTTCATAAGCACTAAAGATAATGTGTTCACAGTAAATAATTTCTTTTAATAATCCTCACAGTTTGCAACATCCAAAGGCTTAATCTCAGGTGATCTGTGCTATTTGGAGGAAGATGGCACAAAGGTGGACTGCAGCTCCAGCTCCACTGTGAGTCCAGATCGCCAGCCAACCTTTCTGTAAAACTCGCTTAATGCTCACTGTATGCCATTGCATGATTTATATAATCCCCTTCTGCCCACGAGCATTCATCTATAATTCTACTAGGAGCATTTTTAGACTGTATCTGTTCCGCTTTACCACTGGTCTGACACACCATTCTGAATCTACTCAGTCATTTTATCTCTTTGAAGTTTTTCCATACAAGACTATTTTTGCTGTGAAATATGAAATGTTTTTATAATTCTGTTCTTGTTTCTCCCTAGGCGGTTCCGGTGTCTTCCAATGTTAATGGGATCAGAAGTATCCTTCCTGTTTACTTTAACCATGTCATTAAATGAATGCCACCCTACGCCCTTGTGGTGATCTATCTTTCCGTTTGTCTCTGAATCCCTGTGTGGACTAGTGTTTGGGCCAGTTGTTTTAGGATTAATCTAAATGCTGTTACAGTATTTATTAATATTTTAAATTATATTTTATTTTTTAATTTATTTTTCTTTGTAATTTTAATAACTTTATGTGCTTTTGTCATATAAGTTTAATTTGTACTTTTAAGTTTTCATCTAATATTTTATTTCAGCTTTTTTTCCAATTACAATTTTTTTTAACAGTATTAGTTAACAGTAACAACACTGGTTTGGATGGTAATTGTGTTACAGAGGGACCAGCACCCGAGACAGAACTTTGGAAATATTTTCTGACCATTGCCAAGTGCCTTACACTTGTTCTTTGCGTTACAGTGTGGATTTCTGGCACAATGGAGGCTTGTATCACAGAATTTTTGAAATGATTCACATTAAAGTTATGTCACTGCTGCTCAAAATGAATGGGAGCTTTTAAAGGGATAGTTCACTGAAAGATGAAAAGTCATTCACTCACCCTCATGATGTTGCAAACCTGTATTACTTTTTTTTAAAGACTGTATGATCATTATGCTCTCTGCTGTATTATCCGTTACATTCCTCAGCAATGTGAAGACATTGTATCAGCTGCGAAATTCATTCTGATAGTGGAGAAGGATGCAACTTTCCAGAGACTACTGAGTGATGACTTTTGCACCAGACTTTCTCCCTGCATCATCATAACTGTAAGCGTCTTTGTTAGATCAGTGCTACTGTGTGTTTTCAAGGCCTGAATGTTTGTTCTTGTGTGTCCATAAGGGTAAAGGGGTGCCTGATGTCAACAGCAGACTGATGGTGAGGAAACTGTGGGACACGCTACACGTCCCTGTCTTTGCTCTGGTGGATGCAGATCCTTACGGTACAAACACACGCACCGCATCTGAGATGATTGTTAAAGGAATAGTTCACCCAAAAATGAAAAATTGCTGAAAATGTACTCCACTTCAGGTCATCCTAGATGTAGATGAGTTGTTTCTTTAGCAGAACAGATTTGGAGAAATGTAGCATTACATCACTTGCTCACCAGTGGATCCTCTGCAGTGAAGAATGAGAATGGGTGCCGTCAGAATGAGAGTCCAAACAGCTGATAAAAACATTACAAGAATACACAAGTAATCCACACCACTCCAGTCCATCAGTTATTGGCCTGTGAAGTGAAAAAAGCTGCCATAGGTTGTAATAAAATCATTTATTCAGATAAGAGGTTTTAAATCTCAAAGCATTGATCATGCCAAAAAGAGAGCGCTATATAATATTGCTTTCCAGTGAAAAAGTTGTCGAATCAGTAGAAAAATATGCCCCGTCAAGCACTGATCAACAGCTAACTCAACTGTGTCAGCTTTGGATATGGGAGGACAACTCAGGGTGGGTACCGAAACCCGGTACCAATATGGCACAGGTACCCATGTAACCGGTATGTACTAGAACTGAATCAGAACGCAGATTTCGGTGCCATGCCTGAGCGATCGATTGAAATAATTTCCCGACTGAGAAAATGCACGTCAACTCAAGTCTGAATACTCTAATAATACAAATCCAACAAATCTTTGTAGATTGAGAAATGAGGTTCAGGACATGAGAGCATTCAAGGAGCGCGTGAATGCAGTAATTACACTTGCTCTGATGGCAGCAGGTAGCCTTCCGTTAACTAAGCTTAACATGCTTAAATACTTTACACTTTAAAAATACATCGATTAGCAATGGATTATAAATATACTTAATTATGAAAATACAGAGATGGCTTGAATAACACAGATAAACTATACATTGTCACAGTCGAGTGTTTACTGTATTTGTTTTATCATTCAAAACGTTTATATTTGATGTCAAAACCATATGTATTGTGTATATTTCGGTTTACTCGTTACCGCTATAATAGCGATGGCCCGTCCCAAATGGACACTCTGAGTCCACACTTTCGTGATGTAATGCTGCTTTGACTGTTGGGTAGAAGTCTGCTGCGGAGCTCGCCCAAGTGCAGGCTCAGCAGAAGTGCGCATCGAGGGCGCATAACGGGTCTTGGGACGTAAAGGACACGCGCACGTGGCGCATTGTAAGTCCAACACGTAAGAAAAGTGCACATGAAGTGTTCCATTTGGGACAGGGCCGATGTCTTTGTCCATATAAGGGATTTCCTGGAGTGTCATGAGTTCTATTACTTCTGTGATGCACATGTGGAGTTTCTGCGCGAGGGCTCCTTCTGGTGTCCAGTATGAATGAAACAGACATAATGTGTTTATAATGCTAATGGACAATCCATCATTTTTGGGGGAATTTTAATTTATTTATTTTTTAATAAGTATCAAGTCAGGCACCGGAACGTTTTAAAAGTATCGATTTGGCACCAGTAGCGAAGAAGAGAAAAAAATCGAGACCCAACCACTAAGGACAAAGCGGATCGGACTTTTCACGGGAGCAAGCTAATATTTTAACCAGTTGAAATTAAAAACATCTTAATGATGGATTTACTTTTTACAATCATGCACCTTTTGACTTCACAAGCCGTTAACTGATGGACTGGAGTGGTGTGGATTACTTGTGGATTATTGTGATGTTTTTATCAGCTGTTTGGACTCATTCTGACGGCACCCATTCACTACAGAGGATCCATTGGTGATCAAGTGATTTAATACTGCATTTCTCCAAATCTGTTCTGATGAAGAAACAAACTCATGTACGTCTGGTATGGCCTGAGGGTGAGCACATTTTGAGCAAATTTTCATTTTTGAGTGAACTATTCCTTTAATCGTGCTTACTAGGTCACGCAAACTACCTCTCAAGGTCTTAATGAAAAGTCTTGAATTATTCAGTGTTAAGGTCACTTCACAAACATCATGTTCCCTGCAAAATGTAATTTATACTTTGTAAAGTCAATGAACTATGAACACACACATGCACTTAATGCAACCAACCTTGCAGTGATTTTCATTTGTGGCAGGTCCAGTGCAGTTTAGCATGAGGAGCGTTGAGGCCCCTGCTATTTCTGACACTGTCATTATCAATGACTCCAGCGCTCTCTGTGCATGTGTAATGCTTTACTTTGTTCTAGGGTGAATTAAGCTGTCCCAAAGGATAATTGCAAGGGTATGGTGGTGATTGCAGAATCAGTCTCTCTCTCTTTTTTTTTTTCCCAGGCATCGAGATCATGTGCATCTACAAGTACGGCTCACGGGTAAGTCCTGTTTCCTGCTATTTCTGTGCAATTTCCAGTGAGGCTTTTGCATTGCGGCGACGTGTAATTATTCTTCTCTCTTTGTGGCAAGACAAAAAAGAGGAAGCACTCATTCATGAACTTAAAATTTACCCTGTGGAAAAAGTAAAGCGTTTCTACATGTGTGTGACACATCTGCAGAGTATGTGGCAACAGTTTGGCTGTTTAACTCACTTTCACGTACAGAATCCTGCACTGTAAAAATAATTTGCTTAATGAATATTTTTGTCATTTTCCTATAAAATTATCAAGCACCCTAAAACATATTAAAAATACATATATTTTTAATTGTATACTTTTTATATTAAATATAACAATATTAGGTATTATGTAAGATACATTTTCAAACAATCTATCTACAATTCAAATGTTTGAGGTCAGTAAGATTATTTCATGTTTTTGGAAAAAGTATCTTATGTTCACAAAGACTGCATTTATTTATCAGTGAATACAGTAAAACATTTTATTAGTGTAAAATATGACATGTAAAAGAAGTCTTTTCTATGGTAGCTCACGTATCTTCAAAAATCTTTCAATATGCTTGATTTGCTCAAGAAAAATGGCTGATAGTATCCCTGATGAAAAGGTGGATTTTGTGAAACCCATGTGATTTTCAGAATTTTTTTGAATAGAAAAAATGTAAAAAGATTAAATTAATTTAATCTTGACCGAATAAATGTATTAATTAAAAATCCTACTGACTTCACTACAATTTTAAAACAGTTTTAGTTTATTTTTTTTACAGAATTTAGAGAGATTTATATTCAAAACAAGAAAGAACTAAACAACTAAAACTTAATAATTTTGTATCTCAATTAAATATATCCTGGTTTAAGGATGTTTAGATATTTTGGTCACACTATATTTTAATGTCAATTCTCGCTATTAACAAACCATTAAATACGCCTCAATAAACTCCTAATTTGCTTAATAGTTAGTAAGGTAGTTTGCTATTAGGGAGGGTTCGGAGTCGCATATGAAATGCAGAAATGTGCTTTAGAAGCACGAATAAACAGCAATTGGTATTAATATGCCATGCTAATACGCAACTAGGTAATAATGAGCTTGGCACTATACTAAAGGTTACAATATTTTTAATGGGAATAACGAATGTATGTCATGATGGAGGTGTGCACATAATGTGGTGAGTTTTTTTTTTTTTTTTGCTCCTTTTTTTTTTTTTTTTTTTTTTTAACAATGTCATATGTTCTGTCACGCGACATATACAGTCAAACCAAACATTATTCAGAGACCAGATATAATTTTGATATTTTTTTACTAGTGGGTGCAGGACACTATAGTTCATTTATGTAAGTGAGGATAGCAAAATAAAGTGAACTGTGACTAATTATACCCAAAAATTCTTCATACAATGGACGACCAGTAAAATTTGGGATCAAAAATAGTCAGACCTTGGACATGACAAGTGGTTTTCTTTCGGTAATTGCTAATGCAACCTTTTTACACCACAGACTGAACAAAATGAAGCATTACTTGGTAATTAGTTGACCTAAATTGGTATTATCTAATTGTGTACTTAAATTTAACAGCTGAATAATTGTTGGTTGATTGTAATCCATTACATACTGTACCTTTCTATCAAAGTTATCTGACATTATCAAGATGAATTCGTTCTGACAGTTTAACTCTTTAGTTCATGTCATATTTTATTACCATTTTCTACACTATAGCAAATAAACTGTGATATAATGTGAGAAATGTTGCAGGTGTCTAAATACAGTACATTTTGGTTTGACTGTAATTTGCTTTACTTAGTTTTGGATTTTTCAATACTCAACTGCTTTTGTAAATCATGTAAGCTCATTTAATGTCCGAAATGAAGTCTGTCCAGCTTTACGAGCTCTAACTGTCACTTGTCCTCAGGCAATGGCCTTCGAGGCCCACAGTCTGACTGTCCCCAGTGTGCTGTGGTTGGGCCTCCTGCCTTCAGACATCCAGAGGTTTGGGAAAGTCAACTCATTACTCTGCTCTGTGGTTCGTGATTGAGGCTGGGCTTGCTCTGGTTTCCGTTTTCTGGGTTTTTTTGTTTTGGTTTTTGTTGCTGTTGCTGTTTGTTATTTCCTTCCTCTTGAAGGCTATTTTTAAGTGGATGTGTCAACTGTCATGGACCTCAGAAATCAGAAGCTCTTTTAAGAAATACACAGTAGAATGAAGTCTTAGTTGCGGTTGTTGGCACCCATGTACATAAGTTCATCACTGGCCACTTTACATGGTACACTCCCTAGTTTCACTTTCATCACTTTTGTGCTTTTAAAAGAACAGGCGTGAGTAATTAATGCCACACTACCAAAAAATAATGCAATTTTCCATCTGCCAATCCGGATTCAGCAGACTACCTCAATCTGGCGTGGTTTACTGGGTCTGTACAACATCTATCTGTACTTAAGTCAACTCTTTCAAATTCTGTCCACTTAATTTGATGATTTTTTTAAATTGGATTAAGGTCATCATTTGATGAAGAACTGTTTCCGTGATCCATAGAAAATACACATTTACAGGTAAAATTCTGTTTTCCGCTAGCACAACATTAATTTTGGCAAACGGTACTTGATGAATCTATATGATAAACCTCGTTTTCATTGGAAAGTGCAGTAAAAAGAATGCCTTAGAGTCTGGATTGTGATCGGATTGCAGTTTTTGTACTGAAATGCACAAACTGCATGTACAAATGGCCAGCTGTTTAGTGAATTCAGCATGCATTCAAAAAAGCACTGGAAACATCCTCAGGTATTTTAGTTCTGATTCCGACAGCATCAGCACATTCATGCTGCCAGCTTCCCGCTCCACCTCATCCCAGAGACACAGCTGGACTGAGATCCTGCACGTGTGCATGCGAAAATGCATCATTTGTAGAACAAATCTACATGAAATTAAAAACAGTTGTTTTGGCCAAATACTGATTCTACTGCACAAATGTATTGGATTTAGTGGACTACACAGTAGTTTTAATCTACAGCACAGTATGATAAATGAACAGAACTGACTCTGGCCTGGTCTTAGCACAATGTTATTGTAAAACGAGCACATTTTAATATTTGTGCCTTCTAAAATGAGAAAATGTCAGCACATCAGTTCAGTTCAGTTCACACGCCTTCCCAATTTTGATGTTTTGTTCAACATCTGCGACACTTTAGGATCATGTCTGAATGCCTAAAGGAATGATGACCACAAAAACTAATTTTGATTTGTCCCTTATTTTATAAGAAGAATAGTGAAGCGTATAATTTTATAAAAACACGCATTATACAATTAAAACGTGCTTTTTTTGAGGTGTTAAGTTGTTAATAATGTGTAATGATGTCAAAGACTTCAAAGTACATTTTAAATAATTGTTTTAATAATATTTGGTTGTGCTTTAAAGAAGTGCACTTGTTTTGATGTGTTACTAAATCACATGTGAAGTACTTGATTATAGTTTCAACTGTAGTGTCATTAAATATTACATTTATAGTTAATATATTCTAAATTGCACCGTCATCATTTCAAATGTACAGTGTAATTATATCTAAATGCATATAAGTAAGTTTCAACAGAAGTGACATTAATAATGCGACTTGAATTATGAGAGTCCTACATGGGGCAAAAGCATTCTAAAGTTCAACTAACTGCATTTAATTGAAATTTAAACTATAATACATTTTCATTTAATTGCAGTACATTCAGTTCTGACATAAAGGGAGCGTTAATCCAAAAATGAAAATTCTGTCATAATTTACCCTCAAGTTGTTCGAAACCGTTGTCTGGTGCAAGGGAAGACCAAAGTATTGTATAGTATCAACTTACTTAACACTTACCTTGTATTAAACCTATAAAGCATTAGTTCCAGTCACATGCTTTTCTATTTGGCTCTGTCTGCCTTTATTAACTCTGGTACTATGTACACTGGGCAGTGAGTATATGTAGTCTAAGTGTAAATTGCTTAGATCGTGTATAATAGATTATTATGAATGCATAATTTTCATGGTGTCTGGTTATGTATATGGCTGTCACAGGTACAGAGTCCCAGAGGAAACGCTTATTCCATTTTCTCAAGCAGATGAGAGCAAACTCAACAGCTTGAAGAGCAGGGACTACATCAGCTGCCAGCCTGCCTGGGAGAGAGAGGTGCCTCGTGCCATACTTGTCATTTTAACGGAAGATAAAGCCAAAGATGTTTTTTCTCTGAGAATGTGACCGTAGTGTGTTGGCAGGTCCCAATAATGTGTGTGTTGTAATCTGTGTGTCTGTGTGACTTCTCAGATAGAAACAATGCAGAGACTGAAGCAGAAAGCTGAGATACAGTCCCTGGCATCCATCGCCCCACATTTCCTCACTCGAGTCTACCTGCCAAATAAACTGCGCTATGGAGGCTGGATCTGAGCATCTGCTGCCCTCTGCTGGATTATATAGATGCGTGTTCTGCATGAGTAAATATTCCAGTGTGTTCTTGCTGAATGTTAGATGAGCTGTTATGTTAGAGTTATGAGCTCAAATATGCCATAAATTGTTTGCGCCGTTATGTTGAAACTGCTCTGAAATGTCACACATTTGCTTTGGCTGTGAATATAATGCAATGGAATAACCTAAATAAATGAACTCTTCCCTTTTTTTGCTAACTTCCTCATGAAACGGACTAATTAATTGAAGTATTAAAGTATTAAACTATGCAATGGCTGGTGTATGACATTTGTGCAAGACGGTATTTACTGGAGGCATTGTCTTCACACTTTTTTAGTGGTTTATTCATTTTTATTGATATTTATTTTCATATGATTTGTTTTGCAGGTAAATAAATGAGTATGGTGCTTCAGGTGTTTAACAGTCCTGTGGATCCTAATCTTGCCTAATGACTCTTGTTTAGGGCCAGGGGGCGGTGTTTACTCAGTTTTGTTCAATTCAGAAAACATTTAGGACACCTTTGACCCTTCTTAGGTTTTGAGGTTGAAGCAAATACCAATGACAGTCCTCAAGATATCATAGTCATATTTTTCGATATAAAGCTTCCACGTTCAGGAAAAAGGTGGATTGCAAAACTTTTTTTCAAAAACTTTGAAAGACTTTTTTACCAGCTATTTACTAATTACAGAATTTTTTCATGAATGCTTAATACTCTTTCGTCCTTTTTTATTATTGATGCATGTTATTTGATTAATTTTAGGACGTTGAGGTCATTATCTGTCTGGCCTCAGTCCGGCTGCAGCGCCTGGGAGCTTCCTCATCGTGGTGCTGAGCCAGTGATCTGATGAATAAAGAAACTGACACTGACACAAACAAGCTACAAAAGCAAGCCTGCGACACTTAAAGGAAGTCTTCAAAAGGTTTTTTTTTTTTCAGCAAGGTGCCTAACCTTCTGAAAACCATTTGTCCACCAAAACAATTCAAGCTATTATATAAACGACGACTGATTTAAGGGTTTTTTTTTTCTTTCTTGCATTAATATGAGAGCAGTGTTGGGTTACTCTAAAAAAAAAAGTAATGAATCACAGTTACTAATTACATCTTCAACAGTGAAAGTGGATTACTGTACAAATTACTCTCCAAAACCTATTTAAAGGGGTCATATGATGCGATTTCAATTTTTCCTTTCTCTTTGGAGTGTTACAAGCTGATTGTGCATAGATAAGATCCCTGAAGTTGCAAAGACTAAAGTCTCAAAACCAAAGAGATATTCTTTATCAAACTCTGCCACGCCCCCCTAAAACGGCTCGTTCTAACACGCCCCCACATATCTACCTCACTATGTGGAAATATTAGCATAATGCGCCCAAATGTCAAGTCAAGTCACCTTTATTTATATAGCGCTTTTAACAATACAGATTGTGTCAAAGCAACTGAACAGCATTAATTAGGAAAATAGTGTGTCAATAATGCAAAATGACAATATTAAACACTCATTTTTTCAGTTAAAGGCAGTTCATCATTGAATTCAGTGATATTCATCGTCCAGCTCAGTTCAGTTTAAGTAGTATCTTTGCAATCATTTGCAATAAAGTCAATGATATCGCTTGAAATGAAGTGTCCCTAACTAAGCAATCCAGAGGCGACAGCGGCAAGGAACCAAAACTCCATTGGTGACAGAATTGAGAAAAAAACCTTGGGAGAAACCAGGCTCTGCCCGGGGGGCCAGTTCTCCTCTGACCAGACGAACCAGCAGTTCAATTCCAGGCTGCAGCAGAGTCACATTGTGCAGAGGACTCATCTGTTTCCTGTGGTCTTGTCCTGGTGGCCGTCTGAGACAAGGTCTTTATAGGGGATCTGTAAAATCTGGGGCTCATATCCTGGGCTGCAACTATCAAGGTGCAACTGCAAAGAACGAAGGCATGGTTTCAGAACCGCATGTTGTGTTGAAAGCAGCATGTCAGGAGACGGCCTGTGTGTTTCTAGGCGGAAAGCAAAAGCACTTTATTTGGCCTTCCATAAGTAGATGCATTTAGGAATCTTTAAGATTACTTACCACAGAACAGCAATGCATTTTATGGATGACCGTTTCGTGAACCTATGAGAGGAGGTAATTGTGACTTTGCTATGAAAATCTGGCGCTTCTGAATCAGTGACTGTAGGTATGTTTTGTTATTAGTTTAAGTATTTGCTTATTAGGTTCTTCACTTGAGCACCGGCTACAGACGGCAGTCCAACGAGAGTAGCCGCTTGCAGCGGGGCGTAGGGTGAAACGAGCCGTCCAAGCCGAACCTTTCGCTCCACCCCTTAGTGAGCTCGCATCCGTTGTGTTGCATACTCTACACAGATGACGTGAATTGGATTCCATATTTTTCAAATACACAGACTTGTTCCGACCGTTCAGGGCAAAAGAAACCCTTTTTAAATAAACTGCTTTTTTTTTTTTTTAATCACGCCCTCTGTTCAGAAATAACGTTCAACGTAAATAATATACTATATTTTAAATACTAATAAGTGGGGGATATATGCTTTCTGCCTAAACTTTCTCATGCGACTACATTAAAAAGTTTTTACTGTTCGAAAACACAGATTTATTTACAGTATTG
Organism: Sinocyclocheilus anophthalmus; assembly: GCA_018155175.1. Lineage (NCBI taxonomy): Eukaryota > Metazoa > Chordata > Actinopteri > Cypriniformes > Cyprinidae > Sinocyclocheilus > Sinocyclocheilus anophthalmus. The sequence goes on from JADLZN010002638.1 coordinate 238,663, forward strand.
GATTTTGAAGATGTAAACCACACTCATTGTTTTGTCCATGTGTGGAATTTGGCCAATCGGGAAAACAGCTGTTCCGTCACGTTACACCACTTGACTTGACGTAGCGTCGGTGCCGTTTCAAGTCGGACAAAATTTCTAACCGGCTTGCACTGCTTCAAGTCAGCCGCCGATTCGTTTTGCGCAGCGCCGCATGAAGTCGAACGCACCTATGGACTGTTCAATGCAGTTTGCGCATCATGTGTGTGTTGTGTGGTGCGCATGTGAGAGAGAGAGAGAGAGACTGGGTCACATCACAGTGGAGTTAGCTGTCTTAATCGTGGCTTGTGTACTGCACACACATAGCAGCTTCATCACTGTGTCTGTCACACTGTGTCTCTGTTCCCCTTTCGGGCTCTGTTTTTGCATTTATTTTGAAAGATGAAGCTCTTGCGATTATGGTAAGGGGCGTTACTTTCCCGACGAGTGCTTGCGGTGTTCGGCCAATCACAATATACTGGGTCAGCTGGCCAATCAGAGCAAACTGCACTTGTCAAAGGAGGGGGCTTTGTAGAAAACAAAGCGTTTGAGAGAGGCGGGCATAGAGGAACTACAATAATGTACAGCATTTGAAAAATAATGTGTTTTTTGAACATTAAAGCATGTCAACATATTCTGGTACACCAAATGCACAAAATAATGATCTTTAAAAAAGCGTCATATGACCCCTTTAATTACTTTTCTAATCCCGATATAAACCGCGACATTAATGACACAAGGATAGACATGAAATGGTTCTTTTAATTCTTTCAAGTAACTACATAAATTATTCAGGTCACACTTTAGATTAGGGTCCAATTGTCACTATAAACTAACTATTAACTATGACTTTTGCCTAAAGTAATCCCTTTACTTTTTCAAGGGAAAAGTAATTAAATTACAGTAACTAATTACTTAGTAATTAGTTACACCAACACTGTATGTGAGTCCATATAATAACGCCTAATTTCCAGTGGAAACCCCGTCGTCCTCCTCGCATCAAAATTATTCGTGTTTTAGCTGAAAGCAACATTTTGCAGGTAAAAAATGTCTTTTAAAAAACACACAGCTTTTCACTTCACAAGATGTTAATTGCTGGACTGGAATGGTGTGGATTATTGTGATGTTTTTATCAGCTGTTTGGACTCTCATTCTGACGGCACCCATTCACTGCAGAGCATCCACTGGTGAGCAAGTGATGTAATGCTACATTTCTCCAAATCTGATGAAGAAACAAACTCATCTCTTGGACGGCCTGAGGGTGAGTAAATGTTCAGCAAATTTTCATTTTCAAAAAATGGGTGACGGGGTTGCAAATTTGACCTAAATTAAGATGATTAATGTACAAAAAAAAGGATCAATTCAGCTATAAAAACAATAATTTTGATAACATGGTGGAATGACTGAGTTTGACGAATGCTGTACATTTATCAGGGTTGAAGCAAAATCTCCTGTGATAAAACAGCCAAGGTGTTGGACCTAAACAGTACAGGTTTCACAGGTAATGAATGATATCTATCTAAAATCTTCTAAGTATTATGTAAATCTAATTACAAATTCTAATTCTACATGCCAGAAGACTAGTAACAGTTCAGCCAGGCCTCACATGATCATTGTCCAGTACTAAACAAGTCAACCAGTGGAAAAATAAAATAAGAAGATTTTTTGAGTTGGGGGTTAAAGTCATTGGATAGAGACATTTGTCTGCAGACAAAGGGTCTTTCAGTCCCTTTCAGGTTTGAGAGGTGTGAACAGCTGCAGGTTGCCGCAGTCTTTGAGGCTGGAGAGGGTGTGAGGTCTCCATCAGTGCTCAACACCAAAGCCTTAATACTTAGCAAAGACGTGCCAATAAAGTCACTCCTACGTCTCGCTCTTCTCATGTTCTCAACCAAGTTGCCAGCAGTCTTACTGTGTCGTACAACAACTTCACTTGTTGTGCTGTCCGTCTTCAAGAGCACTGAGGTCAAACTCGACTGTAAGACACTTGCTGAGGCAGAAGCGAGGAGCTGAATGCAGCACAATGCTGTGGAGCCTGTCTGCGCCTCGCTCTGACTTGCACCATTGTTTCTGTGGCGTATTAGACTGATAGATGTGTTGGACACTGGCATTTGCCATTGTGGGTGAAGTTTATTCTGATGTATAGAGGGGAAGAGATGTAAACACACAGCAAAAGCTATGTTAAAGAGATAGTTCACCCAAAAATGAAAATTCTGTCATCATGTTACTCACATTCTCTACAAACCAGCAGGATTTTTTTTTCTCCCTTTTTTTCTTTCTTTCATTTAGAGGGTCTTTTGACTGTTTTTAGTCCTCAAAATGGGGTCCGAAGAACATTTCTCACAAGACTTTTTTTTAAATATCATCTTTTGTGCTTCACATAAGGTGAGCACAAACATCAAGGTTGGGAAAAAAAAAAATGACATGGAGGTGAACAAATTACGACAAATATTTTTATTTTTGAGTGAATTATCCCTTTAAGATTTAAAAGTAAAATGTGTTTATATTAAATCAGTGAATTTCAGCTGGTTTTAATCCAAGACCCAGATGCTACATTTTAAATAAATTTATGGAAAAATATATATATTTTGCAGTGATGTTGTTGTTAAATGTCATAATTCCAATAATTGAATGTGCTTCATAGTTTTCTTTTTTTTTTATCACCAATGAATGTACATGACATTTTTTAGTTTGTGATTACATTTTTTACTTACACATACACATTTTTTTATACTTACAAATAGAAAAAATGACATGTTTATACATGTTTAATTTCATTTAATTTAATAATTTCATGTTCATTGCAATATTAACATGAAATTAAATAAAGGCATGAAAAAAAATTATAAAAACATCACTTTTAGGTTTTTAAAATTGCAATGAACTCAAATTAAAACACTTACAAATATTTTTTGTTAAATGAAATTAAGCTGAAATACAATAAAAATATAAATATTAGATTAAAAAAGAACTTACAAAATTAGAAATGTGGCCACTAAATACTTAAATGTATTTAAACTAAATAAAAAAGAAAATAAAAAATGTCAAAAGCACATAACAAAATTGCTAAAACTGAAACTTAAAATATAAACATAAAATATCATTCAATATATTAATAAGTACCATAATAGTGCATAAATAATACAAAAAAATAACACTGTTGCTTTGCCAAAAAGCAACTGCACATATAATCCCAACAAGATTATGTCATTATATGTATTTAGCATTGCATTTTCTCTCTGTCAGAACAGACATGAAACCAGCTCACAACCCAGCAGCTGAGAAAACAGATCTTCCTGATATCTCAAGAGTGTTTGCATACATACAGTTACTGAATGCAACAATGTGACTGGTTAAAACGATCAACTGAAAAATTATGCTTCTGGTCTCTCATTTCTTTCCTTTCCACAACTATCTTTAAACTTTTGTTCCTTTTTCTTTGATCGCCCTCTCCTTCAGACGTGCAGGCTGCAGGCGTGCCGTCAGGCCAGAGCTGTAGTTCCCGTGGTTCCTGTGAGCAGAGCGTCGAGGGTGTTATGTTCCCACATAAGGCTGCTCTGTAGATTTAAATGACAGTATGTGAGTGACTGACAGACTGGTGTTGAGTTCTTTGATGCTGAACCCTTGATCAAGCATATGAAACTGTCATCTAGCAGATGAAGAAACCATGCGTATGTCCCTGGCACAATCTGGATCTGTATATATACATTTAAGTACCTTCCAAAATCTACATTCATAAATCAACTGTAATAATTGTGTGTTGTTTTCTCTGAGGCTGTGGCAGGTTTTCATCTCCTGCTCCTCCTGCGTTCACTTGCCGCTGGCAGGTCACCTGCTGGCACAGACGGATCCTGCGTGACCGCTGGCAAATCCCCTCCTGAGCCGAGCCCCGCTGCTGCCACCAGCCAGGCTAAGACTGTGAGTCAAATCTGCTCCAATACTGAGATTAGTGACACACCTATCATAGCCTGATTAACAGGCCAGCCGTTGGCCATTTTCAGATTATCTGCATCGACCGATAACTGTGCCCAAATACCTGGCATCCTGGGCAGTAGTTCCCCCTTGTGACAGTTTTAAAACATACACACTCGAAAAAATTTCCATCCATTTGCATTACAGTTTTAGCATGAACTGATTAACTTTATGTGATGTATATTTGTCAGTCATACATAAATGTAATATTTCTGTAATATTACTAAAAAACTAAATGTATTTTAGATACACATGTGCAATTGATATTAATATATGTGCAATATAATATATATAATGTATTAATTATACAGATGTCCTTAGTGTAAGTTCGCTTTGGATAGAAAGTGTCTGTTAACTGACGAAATGTAATAAATGTCATCATATATATATATATTACGTATAATCCATAATAGTATTGCAATAAAACCATTTATAATTTATCATCATCATAAATACGAAACCTTTTAAAAATAAATATGTCTATAGCCATCTTTATCAGTTTAAATGTAATTTTCACCATTAACAGGTTTGCGCTGGTTCAAGCCATTTGAATAAATGTATTTTAAAAATATTATTATTTAATAAATCAAATAATGCAAATAGTTATAATACGACTGCACATGTTTTTTTTTAGTGCAGAAATGTTACCCTTTTCATTTGTGACTGACAAATATGCATTTAGTTTATCCGTTTATGTTAAAACTGTTTAAAATGGATGGAACTTTTATATGCAATCAATGACATAAATCTTAAATTTAAGCCTAAATATTTTTTGAGCTGTTCCGTGAATAATTGCATATTTGCTTTCAAATACACGATACATGATTTTTTTGTTTGTTTGTTTGTTTTGGTAAATATTTAGTAAATATTTGTTAAATGTTAATTTAATTTCCGAGCTTTTATACGCAAAACAAAGACAACCAATGCTTCTACAAAAGTACAAATGCTAAAATCAGCAAAATAGTGCTTGAGTGCAAATATAATTGGGATCTAAATCTGAGAAATGATTCATTCCAATATTCATTTATATTCATTTCACAATTCAAGAAACAGACTTTGAATTGCAGATTTTCTAAGTGATACTGAGATCAGCTATTTAAAAACACATAATTTGACACCTATAACAATACACTGACTTACAGCCCTTACGAAAACATTAACCATATATAGTTAAATCATGGTAACCACAGATTAACCGTGGTTTAACCATGGCATAGTAGTAAAAATGTGGTTATACAAATGGTAATCACCAAAAAAACATAGTCACTACACTTTAATAAAACCATGGTTCATTTTCGTAAGGGAGTGGCTAATATATGGGTCATTTCTCAATGGATGAATCTGTTGGTAGCTGCAAAAAGAAAAGAAATACTACTGTGCTAGGTTGTAAAAAAAATTCAAGTATTAACGTCCTGAGACCCAGCTATGGAGGTTTTGCCTCTGTAGTGGACATTCTACTTTAGTGAATTTCTCTGAGACCTCACATGTCACAGTTGTAAGTCTGGATGTCCTGTACAGAGCACATTCAGGGCTTTCCAGAGATACCAAATGATTGGATGTTTCATTATGGCCACTCCCTCTCCTTGGTTTTTAAAAACGGCTGACATTAATTTAGTGATAAAATTGTACATCCTTAAGGAAATTTATGGAATTATAATTTACATGTTATTAATTTTTCTCATTGTATAAAGCATCATCTCATGACCTGTTTAGGAGTTTCAAATCAAAATATGACTTCCCGGTTATAAACAAGGACATAATTCATACATGTCTCTGTAGAAGGACACCATGACGAAAAGCAGGTTTATTACACATTCTGGAGACAAAAGAATTGACTAGGAAAACAAATTACATATCCAATTTTTATGAAAATCTGGCCAATTACTACTCCCATTATTACACTTCTTTTTTCAACATGCTGTCCTAACAGCACTTTAATATGCAAATCAGATACAGTGTATAGATAACATTGTGCTTAACGGGAAAACCAGTTTATGGAATTTTTACACACATATCGCATAAAGCAAAATGGTATCTCAAATCATTGTGTTATGCATAGTTGAGAACCATCCTTAAACAAAGTTAGTTATAAAAAAATCCTGAAACCTAAAAATTGATTGCCGATTTAAAAAAATTCCCATTGATTTTGCCTTTTCATGTCATTTTATTTTTTTTTAGAAAAACTGAGTCCTGGTGTCCTCTACAGAGGACATAGCATAACGTATGAATAAGATATAATTTTTCAAAAGCGGGGTGTAGAGGAGAGCGTCACAGATAGGAGGGGTGTGTGAGAGGAGCGTCGCGCTGGATGTGGAGCAGGAAGGTGTGAGCGGCGCGGAGTGCTGCTGTAGCCGACAGAGAGCGCCTCACCTGCCGCCAGGGTCTCTCCGATCATGGACTAGTTTGGCTCATGACGGAGAGCAACGGGAGCCACGAGCCAAAGGACTACCGTTATCTACCTCGCTGCCTTCGCAACCGTTGGAGAGTAGCTTAAGAGTCGGTCGTTATTTATGTTGATTTACATGTATTTATAACGCGCGCGTTCCGTAGCTACCGTTACATTGCACTGCATCAGGCGCCCCGATGCTTTTACATCAGTTCGTGAATGGGACGCTGGACGCGATGTATCCCAGCGTTCAGAAAGACACGACTTTCACCAAGATCTTCGTGGGCGGCTTGCCGTACCACACCACGGACGCGTCGCTGCGGACTCACTTCCAGACCTTCGGCCGCATCGGCGAAGCCGTGGTGATAGCGGACCGGCACACGGGCAAATCCAGAGGATACGGCTTTGTGAGTAAAAAAAACCCCGTACATTTATTGTTGTTTTCATATAAATCTCAATAGCTTTTAAAATGATCGCGAAGAACAATAACGTTACTTTGTTTTTGTTGGTTTTACTCTCGCTACTCAGTTCTTTGCGCACTCTTTAAGTAGTAAATCGGACGTGTTTGTCACTAGCACAGAAGTTTTGAAAACGCAGTTAATCGTACAAAGAATAACAAACGCGATAGCCGATAGCGCGGTGTTCGATTCGCCAGTGAATTGTTCTTGAGAGTCGGTTCGTTTGAACGATCGGTTTGACCGTACTGAACCATTTGTTCTCCGCTCAACTGACTCACTGAACCGAGCAGCGGACTCCGGACTTTTGACGAGAAGTTACTTGAATAGCAGATATGTTACAAATATGTTTGTTCTCGACATTTGTATGATAACTTTTTATTAACACGCATACAAAATAGAGCTGGTTTTAATATGATAACAAGGGCACCATGTTGATATAAAAAAACTATATTTTTTGAACCGGTTCTTTGAAGCGAACTGTTCAAAAGAATCGATTCGCAGAAGTGTGTCGAACTTCACTTGAATGAATCGCTCGTGCGCGTGCGGTCTCCAGGTGACAATGCAATCGTCGCATGTCTTTGTTACAATGGTGAAGAACAAAAGCCAGTAGATGATGTACAGTAGAAACTCCTTTAATTTGCCTTAAAGCTTATGCTAGTCACAAATGATGCTTACTATGAGCCTTTTTAATAGGCCTAAATGTTTTTCCACATAGTCCGATTTAGTGCTGAAGAAGGCTCTTAGATGTAATCCTTAGATATTGCGAGCTTCTCAGAAGCACGATATGCTCTTACATCGCATTGCTCCACAAGTGTGTGTGTGTGTGTGTGTGTGTGTGTGTGTGTGTGTGTGTGTGTGTGTGTGTGTGATGATGATGATGATGATGAGTCACATGTGCGGACATAAAGTGGATTATTCTAAAAGAGCATGATCACAAATTATATTACTGCCTCTAGCCGATGAGTTTAGAAATGCAGGGTCTCAGCTTTCTATGAAGTGGCCCCTTCTTTTAAGTACTTCTTTTAAGCATTGTGAGTGTAAAGCGTGGTCCGGCCCAAGGGTTTATCTGCTGTGATATGCTGCAAGGCCAACCTCTGCTCACTTAATAAGGAGGTTACGAGGGGCCCAGAGGAACGGCCCTAATGAGTGTTCAACCAAACACAGTTTATAACATCAAATGAGTGGCTTTCCCTGTATTTTCATTATTTTGCTTTCACTTGACCTCTTTGGCTATGCAAGGGATCGTGTGATAACATGGTAAAGTGATGTTATCAAATGGTAATATCGTGGTACTTTGATATATGTGCGTTAAAAGTACATATCAAATCACACCCTATATTACCGAATAAATACTGTAATAAAATAATTTATTGATTTAAATCAGCTTTAAAGTCTACTGGGATGGGGGGTTTTTTTTCAAATATAGAATTATATAATTATATATAGCTTGTTTCTTCTGTGGAATAAAAAAAATAAAAGGTAATTGTGACTTTTTATATCAGAACTCTGACTCTTTTTCTTGCAATTCTGAGAAGAAAAGTTAGAACTGTGGGATACAAAGTTGCATTACTTTTGATATTTGTATTCCATGGTGGGGAAAACTGTGAGATAATATAATAACTGCAAGAAAAACAAATAATTTGTTTATACTCGCAATTTTGCATTCTCTCTCAAAAATGTAAGAAAAAAAGTCTAAATTGTGAGATAAAAGTGGTAAATACCTTTTACTTATTTTTTTTCATTATGTGGCAGAAACAGGCTTCATTGCATGTTAATGGTTCTAAATTAAAATTATTTTTCTAAAAGTAAAATACATTTTACATTTTTTCTTTTGGTTTTGGGATGAGTATGATCTGCACTTGTTGACAGGTTTTTTGAGTTTCACTCATATATCTCTTTTTCTCACCTTGCGTCTGTGTTCACTGGTACAGAACTGTATCGTGGTTTGCCTTCAAAAGCAGTTGGAAAGCACAGATAAGACCGCACAGTTTCACTATGTTTTTTTTTTTTTGGCATGTCATTTGCCAAGGTGTAATGAAACATGCAATTAGATTAAATGTAGAGGAAGGCGTGGGGGGTATGGGGGGAGAAGGAAATAAAAGAAACCATACGAGAGGGTGACACATTTTGCGTAGGCTTCCCTATGTCGTAAATGCATCGTCTAATATCCTCGGACTACTCCCTGTGTGGGAGGCCTCGTCTTAATAGCTGAATTCTGGAATAAGAAAAAGAGAAGCTGAGCGGTTACCGCAAGAAGAGTTCAGAAAGTTAAACACACCCTAATAGTTTTCCCAACACGCCTCACTGAAGCTGTTGCCTCATTTATTAGCTTGTTTTGCTGCAAACTACGAGAAGATACTAGCATGTCGCGAAGCTGTCGTGTGTGTGATGTGTGTGTAACAGGTGCGGATGTGTGTGTGTGTGTGTGCTTGTTTTGTTCATGTTCAGTCTGAGCCGCTCTCCACACAAGGGCACTACAGAAACGAAGCATACACTCTGGTGTTTACCTGGCAGAAACTAGATCCCATGAATTCTCCTCCTAACCGCTCACTCCGCTACTGCTCTGGCTGTCTTTCTCGTTCCACCAGCCCTGGGGAACACAGCTGCCCCTGGGTACCCGCTCTGTGGTCTCCACAGGCCTAGAGGCAGTGTGTGTCGGGTGTGATGTCGTGATGGTTATAAGGACCCGTGTGTGTGTGTGTGTGTGTAGCCATGAGCAGCTCAAACCTGATATTGCAGCGCACTGGAAGAGCATTTGTCACAGAGAGCCGAGCTGTGAAAACAAGTCAGCAGTTGAGGCTGCTTAAACGCTTCACGGAAATAACCATAAACCCCTTCGACTTAAGCAAACTGGCATGGTATTAATGCCATGCTTGTATTTGTTAGATTAGTTTTAAGATCAAACCCAACTTAAATGGGTTAAAAAGACTCATTTTTGGCAACATAAACTGTATAAATTGATCAGCTGATAAGAGGAACTGCATTGTGCAAAATACTGGTAAATCATGTCTCAGTTTTTTATTACAGTTTTATGAAATCATTGCAAATAGGTTATTCTTTATTCTTACAACTTAAGAATTACATAATATTTGTCAGTGTATAATATCCATGAGCTGAATTAATTTGAGTGGGTTTATCATTTTGGGGAGAAATGGCAAAGTGAGACATGAAGATTGGAATGAAAAATAAACTGTTATTTTTCTCCCGTTGCAAAAAATAAATGAATAAATAAAATAAGGAATACTCTATGCAGGGAGTTTGATTGATAGACAAGTTTAGTTTTAATAGACAACTATTATTATAATCTATATATATATCAGGGGCGGTTCCTTCCTCGAGGAGAGCAACGGAGGGATAGGTAGTATCTACTCAAAATATTGGATGAGCAAAAAAAACATTTGTAGTACAAAATAAAATAGGCAGTTATTACAAAAATATACCGTTACTAAAAAGTGTAAAAAGTGTATAACACTCATTTTCTGAAGAAGAAACTTTGTCCCACAGCGACACCAGCAGGTAAAGTTACAGCGAGACTCGGTACTCTCTTGCCTCCCTGAGCCATAGTTTTAACGACGCCGGCAAAATGCAGGCGATTCATGAGATGAGCCACCATGCGCGCGAAGATCGAGATGTGGGTGAGTTTTGGTGGGGGGTAATTGAGAATGAATTGGGACAAGTCACGTGAGAGGAGGCAATGCCTCCTATTGACGATATGACTGGATAGGACGCGTTCGGCTGTATTGCGTTCATGACAGTAAATCCTACCCTCTTGGTTGGGTGCATCGAAATCAACGGTCTGATTCTGAACAATTACGCTATGGCTAGTGTTAATGGGAAGACTAATAAAAAAAAAGTATGTAAACAGCTCACACACTTAGATATAACCACTTTGATACATTAAAATGAGACTTAAAATAGCATGAAAACATGATCTGTGGGAGTTTTTAGTGAGTAATCCGCTTGGTGAAATTTGAAGTCACAAATCTCTGTGTCTGTGACCAATATTTACAGAGCTTTGATAGAACAAATAGAAAACTGTTTAGAATTAGTTTATTTCCTCTTTTTCTGATAGTGTAAGTAATGTTTATTTTAATTCATTTGCATTTGATTTAAGGAATTTGCCTCCTTATTTCAGAACACCGCTGCACCACTGCACAACACTGATATATACAGTATATAGAAATTGAGGTATCCCTAAATCTCACAAACTGTCAAATTTGAATTTTTTACATTCAGGTAGAGCAAATCATGCAGAAGAAACTGTATATTGTTTTACTAAACATAACAGACATGATAATCACTCTGTGCTGTTACTGATTTCACATGTGAAAGAGGTGTTTCTTAAAGGCACAGTGGAGTGTACATTTACACGACAGCAATTGTACTAAAAACTGAAAAGTTTTCCTTCTTTTTAAAAAGTTGTGCATACAGACGGCAATGTTGTGAATGATCCCCGTTTACACAAATCCGAGAAAATGACTAAAAATGCTGTATTTTTATGCCAGGCCAGTAGGTGGCGACATATGAAGAAAGACTACGTGTCTGTGCACATACCTATTAGACTGAACACCTAATACACTTTGCATGACGTCACTTTTGACAAATTCAAGCTGAAAAGATAACAGTATTGTTTTCAAAAACATGCACTTTGAAACCGTTTTCAAAAGTTAGCATTTTCATGCTCCCAAAACGCCGTTGTTGTGTGAACAGCCAAAGTGCATAAAAGGTTTTCAGTTTTCATTTGAAAATAATGTCATGTTAATTCCCCTCTAAGCTTATAATACGCTCATATACGTAGAATTGTAAAAAATTATGCAAACAGTTTGAAAAAAAAGTGGAAAAAAAACGTATGAAATGGCTCAACAAATAGCAAAATCACACTCATTCATAATGTGTCTGTACTTTATTTCTCTCTTTCTTCTTCAGGTCACTATGATAGATAAAAGTGCAGCTGAGAGAGCTTGTAAAGATCCCAACCCTATTATTGATGGACGCAAAGCTAATGTCAACCTGGCGTACCTCGGGGCCAAACCACGCAGCCCACTGACAGGTAAATACCAGACACAAGCTTTCAACTTACTCAAAATTGGGTATTTATCTTTTAAATCCTATGGTTATCAATTGTTCTGTCACTTTCAAAGGCGAAGTGTGTAATTTAAGCACCACAGAAATTTTCAAACAGGTTTTCTCAACATTTCCCCATCTGCCATTGGTCTGTCAAACAAATAAGTCTGTCCCAAACTCAGATAATGTTGCTGTGTCAGGCTGGTGGGGATGTTCAAACGAACACAACTGTGTTTTGAAAGTGAGTCTGTTTATTCAATTCTGTTGTGATTAATAAATTATACACTTCCCCTTTAAGAATTGCAAAGCTGTTTTAAGCTTTTTTGCCCTTCTATGGTAGAGCAATTGTTGCAGATTTTTCTTGTTGATACTTTCGCTGTGCATGATCCATACTGGCAAAAACCGATGTATGTTTTCATCATATCATGCTCTCTGTATCATAATAATTTTTTGTACTCACACACAACTCTCTCTGGCTGCCACACACACAATATCACACTTATTTTAACGGGTTGTTTGACAGGTTAAGCCTGTCAAGAATTTACTGACATGCAACATTTGCATCTATGCATGTGTGTGAATGCATTGGCAGAAAGTGATATATGTTCAGTCAGCACGTCTGTCTGCTCGTTCGACCTCCAGCTTTGCATTTCTGAGTGTGTGTTTTGTGGCTGATATGTCAGAAAGAGGAAGGGTATTGTGGAGGGAACCTAAAGCATGTACACCTGTCCAAGCACACCATATTCACTCAGGAAAAGAGGATAGTTTGGCCCCTGCTCTTGTTCTTGTCCAAACATGTTTGAAACGGCAGTCCTGTATCACGTTGTCTCTCTCTCTCCTCTGCCTTTGTAGCCATCGTCACATGACTCATGCCTCGATTTACTTTTTTTTTTTTTTTAGGCTTACATGTTACTCTGGGAAACACATTGTTCAAGCACATTTTAGTTCAAGAGTGAATTACAAATAAAGATCATTAAAAGAAGAAATCTTATTTAAAAAATCCAATGCCAAGTTCTTAAAAAACATTTATATGACATTTATATAGAATTGTTTTAAAACAATTATAGTTTGAAATATATCAAGCGTAGCGTTAGTTCCGGCAGGTCACGTTAGTCAAGCTCGCATCAGCTGACTCTCAGCTGATCCTCATCAACCTATGGGAATACGACACCTATCTGTCATAATTTATGAGGTCCCGCAGTAGTATCAGCAGTTTTCGCATTGCTCAATAGCTAATTGCCCTCCTCCATCCCCAGCTCCTCCTCAGTCAGTCAGGTTTCAGCCTTCTTATTATCCTTTGAATCAGACTAATTCTTAATGTGTACATAAAATTATTGAACTTTTTTAACGATATCTGCAATACATTTATGTGGTTCTGTTCTGTTTACCCTGGGGGGTTTATCGCTGCTCTCATCCATGCTAGGCTGCATAGATGCGCAGGGAGTTATTGCCCAGAACAGAACCATACCGCCAATCCAAACTGAATGCTAATTGTCAATCATCTTTGACGATAGTGGTCCTGACAGAATTCTATTTAGCTGTAAATTATTTCATTTCTATTTTAGTTTAGTGATTTAGAAGTTAAACTAAATTTTTTTAAAGGGGTCCTATTATGCTTTTTAACTTTTTTAATTGTAGTCAGTGTGTAGTGTGTATGTTTGGGCATAAAAAGATCTACAAAGTTACAAATCTCAAAGTCCACTTCAAAGGGAGATATTTCTTTTTTTTAAATCCCTTTTCTAGGATTAAAACGAACTACAGCGGCTGTTTTCCGGGTTTTGTGATATCACGAAGCGGCCCATTAGAATATAATTTAAATAATTCCCGCCTACAGAAATTCAAATGGTTGAGGGGTGGGGAGGGGCGAGGTTGAGTGAGTGCATCAGACGAGACGACGACGAAGAAGAAGTGCTGCCGTAGCCTCAAGTTTCGCAAGTTAGGGAAAAAAACACTGGACTATGGTATAAATAATTTCAACTGTATAACAGTTTCACTGCAAATCTTGTTATAATGTTAGAATTAAAGAACAGGCTTTAATTTACCTGTGGAACCACAAATATGCCTTCTTGGAGATAAATCAGCTGTACCTAATATAGCAAAAAATGCTTTTACCCTTATTAAGATTGGTTGTATCACAGCTGCCAGGATGATCTTGCGCAATTGGGAATGCCCCAAAACCCCAGATTTGAAAGATTGGATTGATGGGATGATTGAAATTGCATCATATGAGTGCATGCTGGGGAGACTGCAGAGTGAGGGAGAAATGAAAAAAACATGGGATCATTTTTGGCAGCATATAAAAATGGTATGATTGATGAGCAGGACTCCTTAACAACTGTTACATTTCCATGTGCTTTTGTTTTATTACATTGATGGTGACTAGTGGCTGAATATGTAATTGGTTGGAAAGGTGAATATTGAATACTGTGGTGATGTACAAAGTTTTGACTGTTGAACAATAAAAAAAGTTGAATTATAAAAAAAAAACACATGCAGGAAGAAAACAACAATAATATAAGAAATACATAATTACTGTGCACTTATGTACATTAGTAACTGCAGTTATCTAAAAAAAAAAAAACTTTAACGTAACATCTCTAATATGTCTTGCAATATCCGTGAGTACAAAGGTTCTGCGCGATCCTCTTGTTCAATAATCTCTGGGTCTGAATCCGGCTCAAATTGATATGGCAATATTGACGCATCCTAAAGGGTTAGTTCACCCAAAAATGGAAATTAGCTTGTTTTTTACTCACCCTCGAGGTATCCTAGGTGTATATGGCTTTCTTCTGTCAGACGAATCCAGTCGGAGTTATATTAAAATTGGTCCTGGTTATTTCCAAGCTCTCTCATTGGACAGTCAGCTGGGCGGTTGCAGTTGAACAGTCCACAAAGTCGTAAATAAGCGCGCGGCCATCCATAATAAAACATGCCCCAGACGCGCCTCCGGTGAGGATGAAAATAAAGTTCCTGTAGTGAATCCATGTGTTTGTAAGAGAAAATCCTAATTTCAACACTTTTCTCTCACGTCCTCTGACGGTGATACAAGGAAGCAGTTCCGGTAGAAGACATAGCACGTCCGGCGTTCCGTGTTAGTGACGAATAAAGACAGAGAACAAAACAAAACGCCGTCAAAATAGAAGAAGGAAGGGTTGGGGGGGAGTGACCGTGGATACAACACACACACACACACACACAGTATAGTATGCATGAAAATGCATTTTTTCCAATTAAATACAGTTTATAGATTTAATATGGGCTGCTTTTTGTGCTTGACACCTTTTTTATTGGTCATTTTGTGTTTCAAGAATAATAAGTGAGTGACGTGACATGTGGCCAAGTATGGTAACATATTCAGAATTGGTGTTCTGCATTTACCCATCCAAAGTGCACCCACACAGCAGTGAACACACACACACCCGGAGCAGTTGGGGTTCGGTGTCTTGCTCAAGGGCACCTCAGTCGTGGTATTGAAGGTGGGAGAGAGCGCTGTACATTCACTCCCCCCACCTACAATCCCTGCCGGTACGAGACTCGAACCCACAACCTTTGGGTTACGAGTCCGACTCTCTAACCATTAGGACACGACTTCCCCCATTTGGACCAGAATAAGGTCCAAGATTAAGAATTATGCTATTAGTTACTTAAATATAAAATGTTTTTTTCTCAATTTAACAACATTACAATAGTGAAAGACAACTTACTGATCACGTCTCTTGTGCGGCGGCCGGATGTTGGACTCATGAAAAATAATCACATAGTTTGTATTCACCAAAACGGCCAAATCAATTAGGCCCAAAATAAGTCCAGGCTAATACGGGACGGTTGGCAACCCTAATAATAGGACCCCTTTAAGGTATTTTGCTTATTTTTTATTTCAACATTTTTTTAAGCTCAATTTTTTAATATATGTTCTATTTCAATGATAATGAAGATCATAAAATAAAGAAATCTTTTTTTTTAAATCAAGCCACGTGCCATGTTAACAATGTTAAAATCAATGTTGAAAAGTAAAACAATATGTATATATTATTAGTAATATATTATTTCTATTTCTGTTTTAGTTGTAGTCATTTCTAGTATGTTAAATTAAATTAGTTATCAGTTAGTTCGTCGTTGTTAGTTAAATAAATTTTATAAATGAATATTTCAGTTATATTTTTATTTTAAAGACTATTAGTTAAAATGATTTTAATTATTATATTTATATTTGATTTCAGCTTAAATAAAAAATTAATTAAAAGAAAAAAAAATGATTGATAGTTATTAAATAATAGCTAATAGTAGTTAACACTTATGATTATTATACAATGATTTGCAGATAAATATTTTTGCAAATTATAATAATAGTTAAAATACTGTATTTATATTTACAAATTATGTCAAGCTATACTGGTTCCAAAGCCTTTTCCACAATAATTTCAGGCTATTAATACCAGTAATTCCAGGATTAATCTAAATTAAAAGCTATAATTAATAACTTTATTATTTATGAAAATTGGACCGCCTTTGTTCAAAATGTCAAAATTAAAATTTAAGTAAAATAAATTAAACACATGACTCAATTAATTTTCTGTAGTAACTGCATTTGTATGGAGTTTTGAAGTAACACTGCTCCCACCATACACAGAAATGAATGTTCCGTCACTGACCTATGTATAATGAACATAAAACTGAGAGGGAGGTGGACGTTTTTTATTTTTATTTTTTTATTAGACATTAAAGACAAGTTGATTATGTTCACCCTAAGGTTTGTGGTAAAGGTAAAGTGTGTTATGCAAATACTGCAGTGCTGACAGAAGAGGCTGTTGAGCATGACGGGGTGTGTGTGTGTGGGGTGTGTGTGTGTGTGTGTGGTGTGTGCCCTGTGGTGTGGGTGGGGTGGGGTGCTGTGTGTGTGTGTGTGTGGTGTTGAATGGGCATACAGGCCGAGAGATGTTTCTGATCGGTCCGGACAGAGACACGTTACGCAGGAGACAGACAGCCGGGAGTTTTTCAGATGAGTGACTTCATGAGAGTGTACAGACAGGACGAGAGGAAAGAGAGAAAAAACAAAAGTGCATATTGGGTGAATGATGGAGAGAATGAGTGCAAATTAAAGCTGAAAGAGTGTGCGGTTGTGGAGGACACAGAATTACAAATGTGTATCATGAATGTCAAACACAGGGCAAGCAGTTTGAGGCACAATGTCCAGAGAGGATAGTCAAATAATTATGTAGCGTTTGTCATCTGTTCCATTCAATTTCTGCTGCTTAACAACCATAAACCTTAATTTATTGCCAAGACATCTTAAAGGAGTGTTCTGGGTTCAAAATGTTAAATGAAGCTCTATCGACAGCATTGACTCATCCCTTTGTAACAAACAAAAAGCACATGTACAGTACTGGACTTAAAATAGAAGTCTATGTGGCAAAACTTTCTACTGGGTTTAAAAGCAGAAATGTGCAGCTTGTATTTTGTACTTATTAATGGTCAACCACTATGGATTTTTTCTTAGGAAGCAGGGCAGCCAGTGGCCGATGGCCATATATTTGACATAATATTTAATGAATTAAAATTAAATAATTTGAAAATGTTTCAATATGAAAAAAATTAAACTTGTTAAAAAAAAAAAGTATCCTTTTCATATACACAATTTACTTTGTTTTACATTTCTGTCTAATAATTTATTACTTTTAATAAACATATTTAATTTAATAGATTTGTAATAGACGTTCTCATGGATGTCAAAGTAAAAGTCCTCTTTCCGTTTCTGACACTTGACCAAACAGAAAAACCAATCGACCAATGCCAGTAATTAATGCTGATACATTTGCCTTGGTATATTAATATTGTAATAATATTAATTTTTCCATATGAAATTAGTTATTTTAGCTATAAAGCTCAATAAATCATCCTTTTAGTAGTGGAACTGTTTCAGGCAGATGAATTTTCGGTTATGTTGTTTATGACAACCCCTATGTGTTCTGTCCTTGGGTTTTATGTGGTCAGATTTTGACCGGATGGAATAGTTTCATGATAACACGTATGATAATTAGGTTTTGTGGCTATATTTTCCAAATCGTGTGTATTTTAACATGCCTTGCAATGTCTTGACCCTTAAACTTCCATTATAAGTGCATTACTGTACAAATAATATTTGTTTGTTTTTACAAACTGGAGGATGAAAGAATTTTATTTTAAATCTGGGTCACTCCTGTAAAGGAATAGTTCACCCCCCAAAAAATATAAAAATGTTATGTACGACAGTTCATAGTGAACTTTCAAAATCCAAAAAGGACAACCAAAAAATTTTTATTATAAGTGTATTTAAGGCCCGCAGCTTGAGGAAAGCTTGACATATGAATTGTAGTTGTACAAAAAAAAACAGATGGCATCCACATTTTTTCACAATTTCTTTTTTTGGGCTCCACCAAATAAAGTCAGTCATACAGGTCATTTCCTCGCCCTCATTTCTGGGTGAACTGTGCCTTTAACTCTCAGAAGCAGATTTCAATCTCTTGTTTTGCTCTTGTTGTGACAGGATACTCGACTGGAGTACAGCAGGTTCAACCAGCCCTGATCCAGAGGCAGTATGGGTAAGCATCTCTTCTCATTCTGCTAATGTCAGGGGTGAGGGAATAACATGAAATCCTAGCACGACCCCCCCAGAAACAGTCCTGTCAAAACTGCAGTTTCATTTAGCCTAAAACTGTCAGTTATTCAAGCTTCTTCCTCTCACACATCCCGTCTCGCTCAGATCTGAGGGCACGAGCCATGAACATTAGTGTAGCTCTTCCTCAGTATTTGTTGTCATGTGTTTACAGTAGCATCTGCGGTTTATTTTCATCTCTCTGCCTCCTTTCCAAATTCTCTCTCATACTGTTACTCGGTCTCGGTTTCTCTCTTTTTACTCTCTTCCTCTTTCTGTATTTCCCTCTTGGTATCTTTCTGACAGCGTTTCTCTTTCTTTTACTTTCTCTCTTCCCTATCCTGTTTGACCTGTTTGTCTGTCAGTTAGGTCGCCACCTGCCTCAAGTCTGCTAACCAGCCAGGTGTTATGCAAAACAAACCTTCATCTCTCTTTCTTTGTCTCTCTCTACAAACATCTTTCTTGTTCGCTATCCCACCCACACAAACTCACCAACATCTGAATCATATATTTTACATATATTTCAACGAAATGGTTCATTAAAAATATATATCATTGTTCACTCGCCCTCATGTTATACCAAACCCGTTGTTTTTTTCTACACAAGATCTTCAGTCATAAGTGCTACATTTATGATTGTTATGATTTAAGGTTCTTCAAAAAGTTTTTTGGAGCATGACAAATTTCTTTACAAATTTCTATGGAAAATACAATCTTGTATTTATGGTCTAAGATAATAATATACACTACTGTTTAGGCCTGGTAAGAATGTTTTATGTTTTTGAAAGAAGTGACTTATGCTCAACAACGTAAAATAGTTGAAATACAGTCAAATAGTAATATTGTGAAATATTATTAGTAATTTGGGCTAAATTTATGATTGTTATGACTTTCATGGTATTTTTTGGTGCCGTTTTGAGCTTGACAACTTTCATTGGATAAAAAGAGGTGCAAAACTGCTAGAATATATAGTTTTTTTATTATTATTAACAATACACAAGCGTAGCGTTAGTTCTGGCAGGTCACGTTAGTCAAGCTCGCATCAGCTGACTCTACCTATGGAAATACGCCACCTATCTAAGCATTCATATATAAGGTCCCTCAGTATTATCAGCAGTTTTCGCATTGCTCAATATCTAATTACCCTCCTCAATCCCCAGCTCCTCCTCTGTCAGTAAGGAGTCAGCCCTCTGATTATCATTTGAATCAGACTAATTCTAAAATATGTACATAACATTATTGAACTTTAACGCTATCGGCAATACATTTGTTGGTTCTGTTCTGTTTACCCTGGGGGGTTATTTCTGCTCTCCCTGCTCTCATCCATGCTGGGCTGCATGGATGCGCAGGGAGTTCTTGCCCAGGACAGAACCATACCGCCAAACCAAATGAATGGCAATTGCATCATCTGCGAAGTGGTCTGAACAGAAATAAACTTAACAATAATGATACATTACTGAACAAAAGTCTGGCGCGTCATTAAGTGTCTTTTAAATAACATGTATTATTTTTAGATCGCAAGGGAACATTCAATCACTCCCATACGCAAAGCTAAAATAATGCCTTTGATCAAGCAATAAAGACATTAAAGTATTACAGTGAAACAGGTTACTTTGAAATTGTAAAAGTATTTCCACGAGTATTACTGCATTTTTGATCCAAATAAATGTGAATTGTGAGCAGAAGAGACATTCTTTCAAAAAAATCGTACTGGAACCCCAAAATGGACGTCTGGTTCTTATTATTATTATAAATAACTGTTTGGTCCAATGTGGTAAAAAAAAAACGAAACACACAAAACTGTGCCTAAGTTCCGCAAATGGACATAAAACATTACGTCCGTATTGAATGTATGATCATAAAATGGAAATACAAATATGTTCATTCACATAGGAATTTTACAGATGTGAATCTGGTTTAATAAGGAAGTTGTAACTCTTGTAAATAACGAGATTTATAGTTTAGAAGGCGAGTGCTGTATTTTCTGTTAGATTCATAGCTTGTAGTTAAAGGAAGTAACAACAAAAAAAAAAGGTCGTGTCCCTTTCTGTGGGGGTTCTATTTCAACTCACGAGCTTTTGATGGTGCTACTGATCATTAACCCTAATCATTAACTTCCTCTTTGAGACGGCCAATGCTAATAATGAGAAACGCATTAGAGGTGAACTTAAAATCAGCACGTAGGAACAAGCGGAATGGAACAACAAACGACTGTACACAGGTAAACAAAAATACCACACGAAGTATAGTTGGTAAAGGGCACATATGAATCATTGCGAGAGCAATGGCTAACAGTTAGCATTAAAGCATATGAATGAAAAAGAAGGATACATGAAGCGACGACAAAAAACTGAATCAATTGTGACCATCATTAGACTCACCCTCATGGTCGCGGGTCACAACAACTGTGTAACTTTCTATAAAGAGAAATGGGTGGGAAACAGAAGGATATGAGGCGTCCGGAACGTTAAGCGAGCGATCGGTGAACACAAAACAGACTCCATTGGCTTTCATTGTATGGATAATGAAAGAGACATTTTTCATACAGGTTTGGAACGACATAAAGAGGAGTAAATGATGGATTTTCATTTTTTAGTGAACTGTATCTTTAAGGTAATTTAAGAGATTGTCTGTTTTGATTAGGATCAGCATTGGCTCTGAACAAAGCCTCCATTGTCAGTTTTGCTATATATGAGGCGTCATGCTCAGTTAGCTTAGTCAGTGAGTAGCATGTCCTCGTTGAGAGGAAGATGTTGTGGGTTGGTACTCTCGCCATCTGTTGGCTGGCATTAGAGGGATTTACGACGGAAGACGTTGGGCATCCCAGTATCTAGGGGTGGGGTTGTTGGTGTTGGGGCTTCACTGAGGTAGGTAGGAGGCTTTATCAGGGGGCTGGAGATGGGGATTACGGGAGCGGAGGGGGGTTGGGGGTTGGCCAGGAGGTCTGCTGGTTTAGGGAGCTCTGCTGAACCAGCACAATGAGGATCAAACTACTTGAGCATCTCAGATACATATACACGCTCATGTCTCTCCCACACCATCAGCTTGTCGTGCCTCGAGCCGAATATATGTTCACTGACATCTGACCTTTATCACTTGGTGGCGACATTCACACCATTCTACCTACCAGCGAGCAGCCATGTGACACTGTTGATAATCTAATATTAATAACGTTTGATGATTCATCATATGTATTGATTCAAACAAAAAAAAAAGGAAAGAAAGAAAAATGTTTTTGAAAGTAGTCTCTTTTGCTCACCAAGCCTGCATTTATTTGATCAAAAACACAGTAAAAAACAGCAATACTGTAAAATATTATTACAACTTAAAATTACTGTTTTCTATTTGAATATATTTTCAAATGTAATTTATTCCTGTGATCAAATCTGAATGTTCAGCATCATTACTCCAGCCTTCAGTGTCACGTGATCCTTCAGAATCATAATAATATGCTGATTTGCTGGACTCCAGGAAAAATGTGCTTATTGGATCACAGGGTTGAACATTTTTCATATATTTGGTGAAATCTTTGAAGAATTTGGATTTTTCTGATGATAGAAGTTAAAAAATAAAAAAAAGTTATTAGAAAGTAGAAACGCTTTCTTACAACTCACTATAAATGCCTTTACTATCACTTTTGATCAATTCCTCGCTATGGAAGCCTGTTGAATAAAAAATACTGATTTTTTTTCTTCTCAGAATTGTGTAATATAAACTTGCAATTCGGAGGAACGAGTCAGACTTGTGATATAAAAAGTCACAATTACCTTTTTTATTCAGTGGCAGAAACAGGCATACATTGCTGAATAAAAGTAATTTCTTTAATTTTTTTTCTATTTTCTGGGTAGAAAGAAAAAATAAATATCATCTATTTTTTGCACATTTGTTATGTTTTTAGGGTTATGCATATTCATTTCAGACAGCTATGAATCTCTGTGCCCTACAATGTCACACAAGCTCTCATTTTAGCAGCGCTACATTTAGTTAGAGTGACGTGACAAGGGTGACCCCCTTCACTAATTCATCAGTAATTTAGTGATTGCCCTGTTTGTTTCTGTGTTTGCCTGGTAAGATATGACCTTTAAAACCCCCTCTGTCTCTCTGTCTCTTCCTGTCCCTGCCCCACACCCAACAGCTGGGGCTGCTAAAAGTGATATTCTGCTCTGGGCATGACGGCATGTCCTACGATCATTCATCCTTCCTCTTTGTCGTCATAATTTGCTCTCCCTTCCGCATCTCTTCATTTCTCTTTGTGCTTCTGCTCTTTGTCGCTCTCATGCACAGAAGACAAGGCTTCCCGCATCTCCACATCAACAGAACCACCTAAATAAATTACAGATAAACACTCAAACATACTAAAATATCACAGATATTGTGTTTTTAACACTGATAAAAACACATACGCTACAAAACCTAGTGAGCTGTCTGCAGACACCACATTTAAAGTCACTATGAAATGGACAATGGAATATTATAGTGTTTATTATAAATGATTTATCCATGCACATAATTGTTTTTTTATTTCATGTGCCATTGTAATCTTTACCTAAATATATTAACTTTCTCTAATGATGCTTCCACTTTTGAATGCAAGAGTTTTTAGCAAAAATTATATTTTAGTCAGTCACTCCATCTGTTTGGCGCAAATTTTCTTACTGAATGTCAAGAAGAGCCGTTTTCCAAAACGGAAACACTCACATGACTTTCAAGTGATGGTTCACCCAAAAAAGAAAATTCATGTCGTTCCAAACCGTAAGAACAACTTTGTTCATTTTCCGAACACATATGAAGGTGTGTTCATGAATGAATAAAGTCATTATTTTTGTTTTCTTTGCACACAAAAATGGAACGTGGTAGTTCCCTTGCTGTCTATGGAGGGTCAGGAAGCTCTCAGATTTCATTAAAAATATCTTAACTTGTGTTCTGAAAATGAACGAAGGTCTTACGGGTTTGGAACGACATGAGGGTGAGTAATTAATGACAATTAAAGAACACTTGCATCTGACTTGAAGACAAGCCACTTTAAACAGCATGCTGAGTTAATTTGAAGCGCTTAACATAAAGCATGTCTCATGTTTAGGACATCCTGGATCAGCAACTTATTTTGTGTTCAGATGCATTTGTAAAAGTTTCGCACACACAGATGTTCTGCACATACAGTAATTAAAAAAGCCCTGCATTTGTTTGATACTTGCGTGCCGAACCAAAAGACCTGTACAGAAAATGTTCAGTACAAATACGCAACCACTGCATCCCTATTATTCACACTATTTATGGGGCATGCAGTGTTTCAAATCAGGCTACATTTAAATTAATCCAGATACATTTGAAAATGTCCCACTAGCATTTTACAAAAGTTTTTCATTCACACTGAAACATCAGGAAACGCTAAATTCACCTTATTGTGCACACTGAGATGATAAAGCTGGAACAGTGCAAAAGTGAATAACACAACTGACATAATACTGGGATAAACGTTGATATCTATCGGTACAAAATGCGTCACATCACTAAATGTGTGTCATCGTTTTCAAATACCTGTTTTCACAGTCCACACTACACGAAGAAAACGGCCTTTTCAAATTTATCCACTAGGGAAAGCATTTTCAAAAAGCTCTGTTTTCGCCATATCAGTGTGGACAGAAGGCAAAAACGCAGAGAAAAAGATGTGTTTTCAAATGTATCCGGATTAGTGTACATGTAGTCTCTAATGAGGTTACAACTTCGTTAGCAAGCAGTGGTTCTCAATCAAGTCCTGTACTACGCCAGCACTCCACATTTAACAATACAGATCTCTCCTCTGTATTGACGAACATCTGAGTGAAACAGATTATCAAAAAATACAAATAAAAACGGGGACTTGGTTTTGTCATCAGATGATTGGATGGAAGCAGATCTGAATGTGAGGTTAAATTTTTTTTTAAACATGCATAATTTTCACAAAAAGAAAAAAAAAAAAAACATAGGGTGAATTTTAATTAAACCTTATTTTTTAAATCAAGTCAACCCAATACATTTATCTAAAGGTTAGAAGGCTTCTACATGGGCAGCACAGAGATAAAAACACACTCAATTCCAACTAATTTGTAGCAGTCAGTTGGCCCTACTTTGTCAGTCCTCACACCCTTGTCAGCTTTGGTGTTTCTTATTTTGCCTTGTCTCTGTTTTTCTCTCTCTTCCTCCTTGTCTCTCTCAATCCCTCCGTTTCCTTGTCTGCATTAGTGTTTGCTAGGATGAATAGGGTCAGTAAGGACGGCAGACTCCGTTGATTTGCCTACTCCACAAAGCCTCTGTCAGACCCTATAAATCATCCTTCAGCGAGATGGCAGATGCAGTGACATGAAGCTTGTGTGTGTGTGTGTGTGTGTGTGTGTGTGTGTGTGTGTGTGTGTGGGGTGTGTGTGTGTGTGTGTGTGTGAGGGGAGTGATATGCTGCGCAGATGTGTGAGTGTGTTCGGCTGTGTATGAGGATGTTGCCGGCTTGGTGTTTTTAATATTTTGAGCTCAGTGTCGGCGGCCCCTCTGGGTTCCTCTTTGTTTCTGAGGGTGGCTCATGGGTCTGAGCTGTGGGTAGCAGCCTCCGATCTCTCTTTCTGTCTCTGTAGTGCTTCAGTTTGCTGTGATGTTTGGCTATGATATCATCAGGCAGAAACTCATGAGAAATATTAATGAGGTCAGTGAGCAGGTCAGTTAGAAGGGCAGAGTAGCTGCACTTCAAATAATATGCTATGTTTATTTAGGGATGGCACCGATATGAAAATTTTGGCCGATACGATAACCGATAATTCTTTATATTTGAAAGACGATAACCGATATGTTGGCAGATAAATCTATATCCAAATTGTTATACTTTTTGAGAGCCTGATTACAAAAAAGGTTTCATCATTAAAAGCCACATCCCAAACACCTCAACATAAGCAGCCTAGTTTGAACGTTGTACGTTTTAAAAATATTTTTACTCTCCCATTACCAATTTAGTCAAAGTCTTACAAATAAATAAAATAATACATAAATAATGCAAACAAGTCACTGGACATCAGTACACGTGTAAAGAATCAAAATGAATAAGCCACAGATCAATAAAACAGAATAGCATCTGCACGGACAATAATTAAATAATTTTAATTACTAAACCATATTGCTGATAGAAAAATACAAGTGGTTGTTATTAATAATGTATCGATGATTTTGAAAAAGTAACAAATTAATACCACTGTTTTAAATACCAGCCGTTTGAGCTGCGCGTGCTGAAACTGAAGAGCTGAATGAATACGGTAAACTTAAGCGTTTTGCTGGCAGCTTATTTAACACAAGGAAATGCATCCTGAGATTAATAATACAACATAAACATAATATTACAACTTATATATGTACAAAATGATGCAGTTATTGCGTGCTATAGTCAGAATGTGTGATCCTGTTGTGGATGCGCTCTTCCCATATCAACGCGCTGAAACACAGCAACTAAACCCAAAGAATGCACAACGTTTTATTATAATAATGTTCTCATTAAAATGTTATATACACAACATTCCCAATAATAGTTATTAATGTTGTGCACTGCTGATTGAGCTGCGTGCACTGAGCTAAAGACGATCACCGGTAAACTAAAGCGCTCTTTTAACTTAACCAAACGCACTCTATATGAGATAAATCAGATATACATCAACTAAACACAATATTACAACGTACAATTACACAAAAGGCTGCAAACGAACAGCGCGCATCTGAAGTGTCTCTGAAGGAAATAATGCATTATTTATCGGCTTTAAGATATCGGCCAAATTTTCTTATCAGGCCGATACCGATAACAGAAAAAAATGAGCATTTATCGGCCGATACCGATATGGTGGCCGATATATCGTGCATCCCTTTATGTTGCATTACACTACTGTTCAAAAGTATGGGGGTTGGTAAGATGTAACAAGCAACAAGGATGTATTTCACTGTAAAAAATGGCCGTGAATTTAACGGTAAAAACCTGTAAAAATGTACAGTAAAAACTGTTCATGGTTAACGGTAAATTCCCCTACTGTATATGGTGAAAAACTGTATTGGACATAAATTTTACGGTAGTTTAAGTTTTTTTGGAAGTGAAAAAGACCGTATAATTACAGTGAATAACCGTAAATTCCCATAATTCCCTGCGTTACATTTCAAATTTAATGTATTTTTGTTGAAATAACTATGTTTTTTTCTTATCAGTTTTGTATATTAGGTTTGTGTGTTACACTTAATGTTGTTAAATTAATGTTTATTGTTTTATTTCAGTTTCATGTGTGTTACCATGTTGGTGTTTAATGTTTGTGTGAATGACACTGTGCAACTTCTATATATAAGTATTATTATGAAAAAGCTGTGTGATGGGCTTTGGTTTCATCATGTGACTTTCTCATCACCGCCTGCATTTGGTGGTTATCAGTGTATTACAGAGGTACAAAACAGATTTCATTACTTCAATAGGTTGGTATATTAACAGTATATCAGTTAATGAAATTATGGTATTAAACTGTAAATTTAAGTTAAAACCTAAAAACCTTAAATGTTGCTATCGTATTTTTTACGGTAAAATTCCAGCAACAACCGCTGTCGTTTTTTTACCGTAAATTTTACGGAATTGTTTTTACAGTTTATATTAATCAAAAAGTGACCGTTTATAATGTAAAAAAAGGTTTCTAATTCAAATAAATGCTGTTCTATTGATTTTTCTATTCATCAGAGAATCCTAAAAAAAAAAAAAATGTTTCCACTAAAATATTAAGCAGAAAAACTGTTTTCAAACTGATGTATCCCTTTTTAAAGCTTAGAACAAATGTAAAGGTATTCCAAATCCTTAGTTCAGATTAAAAAAAAAAAAGTTTTCTTAGTAAGAAACCTGATGTTTGTGTATAAGTTCAGTATGATACGAAGGGCCCATATTTTATTTGTCAGTAAGTAACTATATAGTATAGCATCTATAATTGACATTTGACACAAGACACTAATGTAACCAATGTTATACCTAAAAAGGGATAAATCTTGCTATAAAATGTACTCTCTTGCTAGGCCGGATATACGAACTACACTGTAACAACAAATATATATATTTTGTTATTATCAGTAAACATTAATGTTTCATCCATTAACTGGTAACATAATGTTATACAATTATTTTCATTATTAATAAAATGTTAAGAATAATTATTATACTGATTATATGAAATATTGAATTGAGTTATTCAAAAAACATATAAAATAAGAAATTATTATTAGTATTACAAAATAAAAATAGAGTGTTTAAGAAAAACATTATATAAAAAACAATAATTTTATTTTAAATTACAACGTAAACTGTTGGAAAAAAAAACAGGTTCGCTTGTGATTTGGGCCAACCAAAATGTGGTGATTATTTTATTATTAAATAAGGAATATATCAATTACTAAATTTACACTAAATAAAAATATTTCTGTTGTAATATTTCACTGTAAAATAAAACATTGAGTATTTAAGAAAAATAATATAGTAATAATCTTATTTTACATTACAACTTTAAAATTACAGTACTAAAATGTATGTCTTGATTTATTTCTAAATCTTAAACCATGAAACTTTTATTTTGATGGGGAAAAATGCAAAAAGACCCTAAAGCTTCTCTTTTGTTGATAAGTCCCTCTCATTACATGTTTGGTTGATGCACATTCATGTTAAAGCAACTCGGAGCAGAATTCAAGATGGAGTATACGGAGTAATATGGAGCATCATTTACTGTGACACAAGCTGAACTGAGACGCTGAAAACACCAGATCATGAGTTGCTCGTGTGTAAATCAACACGCTTTAGGCATGTGACAGTATCAAA
This sequence comes from Sinocyclocheilus anophthalmus, assembly GCA_018155175.1. Classification (NCBI taxonomy): domain Eukaryota; kingdom Metazoa; phylum Chordata; class Actinopteri; order Cypriniformes; family Cyprinidae; genus Sinocyclocheilus; species Sinocyclocheilus anophthalmus. The sequence goes on from JADLZN010002638.1 coordinate 267,024, forward strand.
TTAAAATGTTGTGATTTATTGCTAATCCTTATATCACGGTATACGGTATATTATCACGATATTGAACGTTGCAAAAAAAATTGTCATAATGAATTTTAACAGGTTTAATCACTTTTTTCTTAGAACAAAAAGAACTGAACATTTAAATACAATAAAGCAATACACAAAAAATGTATAAAGTAAAAAATTTCACGCAGATTAAAGTGCAAAAAGACCAATAGATAACACTTTACAATAAGATCTCACTAGTTAACCTTAGTTCATGATTAACATTAACAATGAGCAATAGCTACATTTGCTACAGAATTTATCGATCTTTGTTAAAAAATACAACTGTTAGTTCATGTTAGCTTGGGCTCAGAGTAGCAACTTTCGATTTTAATGTGTTATTAAATATTGACATTGACTAAGATTAATGAATGTTTCTAAGATTCTGAATTGGCAGTTAACTAATGTTAACTAATGGAGCCTTAATGTAAAGTGTGACCGAACTATAAGGAATCAAAACACTTTCAAACAATATCTAGGGCATGTTGTAGTCCAGATTAAAATGTAAAGAAGTTTGAAAATAAATAGCCCATTAATCCTAAGTATTTAAGTATTTGCCGAATACAAAAATCTGAATAGATGTTAAAATCATTTAAATACATTTAAGAAAATAGCGCAGCTGCTTCGTTTACTGGGTTTCTGGGGGAACGACTGCATTTCAAGGTATTTTAACAATATTGTGCTTATTCATTATCGCGATATATCGCATTACCGAATACCGGCACAAGTCTCGCGCTTCACGTTGAAAAACGCGGCACGTATATTTAATTAACCAAATAGCAGACTTTGCAATCTGATAATTGCACTAAGCCAAATCGCGATTTCAGTTTTTATTTTCAAACAATTCCTGCAGCCCTAATTTAATAGTTATCTCTCNACTCAGCCAGCCGTATGTTTACCCTCAGGCCTACCTGCAGCCTAGTGTGGTTCTGCCCGCACAGGTCACCTCCAGCGCCACGACCCCTTACCTTGACTTCAGCACTGCCTACACTCAGTACGCCTCCTCGGCCTTCGAGCAGTATCCCTACGCCTCCTCGCCAGGCTTCCTGAGCTACATGTACCCTCCAGGCACCCCCGGGCCCTCCTCCGCCACAAACACCCCGGTCCCCACAGCCCTCCCCTCCATCGGAGGAGCCCCCAGCGCAGCCTTCATCCAGATCCCTGCTCATCAGCTCCACGCCGACCGCCTGTAGATCAGGCCACAGGGACCCACCGGGTTTGTATTACAAGAATTGCACTAGAACATTGACCTAATTTGGGAAAGGGGAACACACGGTATGGACAGTCATCGAGCCGGTGGGGAGAAGCCGTCAAAAGACTGCAGGAGACTGGGGGCGAATACAAAAGGGCTTCAAGTTATTCTGCTTTTCATCAACCCTAAGTTTATGGACTTTTACTCTGACTGGTTACTCTTTATGATTAATAATGATATATTATTGGTAGAAGATTGTTGAATAACCAATATTAGATGAATAAATGGCGGATTGCAGGGTTGTAATGCAGACGGATCCAACGAATGAGAAGAAGCGAGAGGTTGTACACACACAACCGTTCAAAAGTTTGGGGTCGGTACGATCTTCTAATGTTTTTGAATGATGTCTCTTATGCTCACCAAGCCTGCATTTATTTAATTAAAAATACAGAAAAAACAACAATATTGTGAAATATTATTACAGTTTAAAATAACTGCTTTCTATTTTAATATGTTTTAAGGTGTAATTAATTCCTGTGATGCAAAGCTGAATTTTCAGCATCATTACTCCAGTCTTCAGTTTCACACGATTCTTCAAAAATTAATCTAATATGCTGATTTGGTGCTCGAGAAACATTTCGTATTATTATGAAAACAGTTGTGCTGCTTCATATTTTTGTGGAAACTTTTTTTAAGGATTCTTTAATGAAGAGAACTTTCAAAAGAATGGCTTATTTCAAATAGAAGTGTTTTATAAAAAATATAAATGTCTTTGCTTCCACTTTCTATCAATTTAATGTGTCCTTGCTGAATAAAAGTATAATTTCTCTGCAAAATAAAAAAAGGTTCCTGACCCCAAAAGTATGAACGTTAGTGTGTATATATGCCACTAAGTGACCGTTTTTTAAGTTTGGATGGTGTGCGTCTGTGCAGGAATATCTGTTATGCACAAAGACTTAGAGACTTCTCCAGTTTTAAATTTTTATTTTATTTTATATAGCTGTTCTTATGACACAAATGTGCTTCCCTCTATCCGAGCGAAAATATGTGAATTTTTTAACCAGACTCCAGCCCCTTTTTTTTTTTTTCCCCCCCCCCCCCCCCCCTTGTTTTCCAAGAATAGATAACGTTTCAGAAATGTAGAATGCAAAGGATTTGTAATTTTGTTTATCACCATCACCTCTGTCAAATGTCTCTTTCATCCCTGTAGTTCCTTTCCTCAAGATTCCTCGCAAACTCAAGTAGCTCCATGTAGATTGTAACGACATTAATCCAGCATCCAGTAGCACATGCATTCAAGATGCTCTGTAGCTCGCCTGTGAATAATCATGAGGAAATAGACACTGAAACATTGAGTATTAATCATATTCTAATTCTGTTTCATCTGTGATGCTTTTTAGACTCAGTTTTGGTCTGCTAAAAGGACAAATGAAAGAGTATTGTGACAAATGTCCGTGGTTGCTTTTGGTATCGCTCCACGAATGACACTACAGGACAAAATGCCAACAGGAACATGCAGAAAAACTTGAGAAAAGTCTCGATTGATGAAACGTTTGGACAGCACAAGAGGACATATTGCCAGGACAATCGGTTTGTTTTCACAAGAACAGTGTTGTCATTAATCTGCCCCGAGACACTCAACTCAAAATATGAAAATACCTTACAGTGAAAGCCATAAGACCAGAACGTGCAAAACAAGTAATAAAGTCAATTTGCAAAAACTGACCTTCACTTATGTGGTTATTTTGAAGTCTGTATGTTTTACTACATTCTTACCACCCTGACGATGCATTATTACATGGTTCATATGATTATACTGTCAATTTGTACACTTGTCACTTGAGTTTTGTTTTTCTTCTTTGGAACTTGTTTTGTTTCTGCCGACAAATTCATTGAGAAACACAGAAGTATACATGTGCTTACAATGAATAACCGAAGGCAGTTTAACAACCATTTATGGCTGCTTCAATGGAAGTGCTGGAGTGAATCCAAGAGTTCATGGACGAGCATACAAACCTATGCAAATGAAGGCAATGAAGGGCATTAGGGCTTTATGCATGGCTTTATATATTTTTGTGAGTAGGCAAACTATCACTATGGAAACTGCTGGAAGTTGTATGCATGAGGCCGCAGACCTCAATCCAAATGAGCATCTGTGAACGACTTTACAAACAGACAGTCCTCCCTCCGACCAGATGAAACGTTTATGCACTGTGCCTGATGCTCCCATTATATTGCGCAGTTGTTGTTTTTTTGGGACAGTTCAGGATAATAGGAGTTTTTCTTGTGCACCACCTGCATGTCAATTTGGAAAAACGATACTCTAAAAATGCTGGGTTAAATACAGCCCAGTGCTGGGTAAAATAGGGACAAACCCAGCAATGGGTTGTTTTGACCCAGCTACATGTTTAACCCAAACTTCTGGCTAGTAACCCAACCGCTGGGTCAAAACAAACAAATAGCTGGTTTTAACCCCGCTGTTTTAGGGTAATACGGTGATTTGAAAACACATTTTACAATCCTGACCTTGACTGTATGTAGGGAAATCAAGGTTGCAGTTAGAAATATATATTATACTCTATTTCTGTTTTTCACTTTCATCACAGTAAAATTCTGCTCACAAATGCAGTCTTGACCAAGAGTTTAGGGTTCATGGTTGGCTCCAGCTGTTAGTCCCTGCTGCCAGATGCTGTGGACAAAAGGCATCTTTCTCCATTGATGGTTGTTTAAAAGTAGGCTATATTTGTCAATTAAATTTTTAAAAAATATAAACGTAGCATTATTTAAATCATAAAGGTGTTATTAAATCATATTGATTTTATTTTTAGTTACCAAATGTACAAAACGCAGTAAGTCAGGGATAGGCCTACATACATTTGATATCATCGCTATGTGCCCATTTAGTCCTTTAGTATTATTTATTGTATTTAAATGTTAATATTTACTGTATTTATTGGTTGTAAAGTTAATCGTTTTTTTTAAAAGGCATATTTGAAATGCTTTCCGGGTTTTGTGTCAGTTGGCCTAATGAACAGGTAACGTACGGCTGGCGTAAACAAACAATTCCCATGACTTAAAACTCTAAATTCTCTACAAGATTATGAAAACATGTAAAACACGTTGAAGATTAATTGTATTATATGTTCAGCTTTTTACATTTAGCATACTTGTGCACATAATTAGGATTTACATTTTTACGCGCTCTTTGTTGATCGTTTCAAGATGGCGGCGCTGTGTCATGAGAAATCGGGTACACACAAACGACATTAAATATGTATATTCTTTATAGTATAAAACAAATGGGGAATAATGCAATTCCTTTCACTTGGGGGAGGGGCATTTTCATTAGGCTATATATTTTATTGGACAAGAAATTGTAGTGCAAGATGATCGTCAATGATTCTGATCTGTTTTCGAGACTAATTATTATTATTACTATATATAATGTCCTGCCGAATGTACTAAAGCGTTTATTTGCGAATTCGCCATTCGACAACAGGCTAAATCTCTAATAAATCATATCGGTGAGTCCTGACTAAGCTTCGGCTCATGCGCTCCTCCAAAAGGTTTCGACCAGAGGCTGATCAATGCGAGAGATTTGAGAATGGAAGTGCTCAGCTGGAGCAGAGAAGCACACTACTGTCCAGGATTTCTAGTGCAGGTCAGTTTCACCTGTAAATGGGCTATGTAGTTTTGTCTTTGATTACTTAGCAGCTCATCACTCAAAATAGCCTACTGGACATTATCCTTACGAAACTTAACCATGGTTTTACTAAATCCAAAGACAACGGTTGTTAAACCATGGTAACCACAAATTAACCATGGTTTTGCTACACTGTAGTTTAACCATGGAATTTGTAGTAAAACTAAATACAAATGGTAATCCATTTGCCCATAGGCGGAGGGTGGACCAACTCCAGGGTAAGGCTAAAAGCAGCCAAATCTATTAACTACAAACATTATAAACCCGTCTTTTTAGGCAAGAACCAGACATGGGTGTCATGTAGCCTAATAAAATATGTTTAATGGGACTGAATTCGTATTTAACGTGGTTACAATTTAATAAAAACATTAGAAATTGATCATTATAAAACGTTTCCTTTCCAAGGTTATTCAAACAGCGAATATATTATTATACAGAAAGTGACATCCCTAACTTTGATCTATGGCGAGTTTAAGCACTCTCAAAAAATACTAAACTATCGTTGTAATATGGTGACCGAGAAGTGCAAAGCAGATCACAATTCTGAAAACAAAATAACAAATTACAAATGCAAATGCAAGTCTAAAAAACAAAATAACAATTCAGAAAACATTATAATAAGTCAGAAAACACAGTGACAAATTTGAAAACAAAATAACAAGTCAGAAAACACAACGACAAATCCGAAAACAAATTAACAAGTCAGAAAACACAAGGACAAATCAGACAAACCGGAAGAGGTAGGTATAGTTTGAGACAGCGCCATTGGTTTGGGATTACTCACCGCTGACTGGACGAGACATCTGTCAATCAACGTATACTGGAAGAACCAGCCGAAGAACAGCAGAGTCCTGGTAGAAAGTTCGTAGATGGTATTAAAGTAGCTCAGTTTAAATGTAGTGTATGAATTGCCCTCACTGTGGAATAAAAAATACATAGTGCATATTTACATTTAGTTAAAAGTGACTGTAAAACATCAGCTCCAGTGGCGCAGATGGATAAGTGTGTGGTTGTTGGCTTTTTGGTTTTTTTTTGACGCGATCGACCCGAGTTCGAATCTGCCTTTTGCCGAACTTTTTTTTTTTCCTCCCTTTTCAAATCTCGGATCACATCGTAAAGGCATTTATTTTCAATAAAAATTAAGGAAATAATCAAAAAGTTGAAAATAAAGTATCGGGTAGGGTTAGGGTAGGTGTAGGGAGGGCTTTATTGTGCCAATAAGGTGGCATCCATTTAATAATTTAAATTTAAATTATAATTTACACTCAATACGTTATTATTGCATACTGTTTTATAATGTACTACAATACTGAAGAGCAGATAATTGCCACTATTGCAACAAGTAGTATACTTGATAGTAGAAATCCTGCTACTTTAACATAGTGTAAATAGGTATTTGCACTTAGTGTAAATAGAATATTGCTAAAAAATACTGCTATTTTAACTTTGTATAAATAGAATCTATTGCTAATACGAGATTTGAAAAGTGAGAAAAAAAAAGTTCGGCAAAAGGCAAGATCGAACCCGGGTCGATCGCGTCAAAAATCCAAGAGCAAACGCTCATCTATCTGCACCACTGGAGTAGATGATTTACAGCCACTTTTAACTAAATGTAAATAGACACCCCGTATTTTTAATAAACTGAGCTACTTTAATACCATCTCCGAACTTTCTACCACGACTCTGCTGTTCTTCGGCTGGTTCTTCCCTGTATACGTTGATTGACGGATGTCTCGTCCAGTCAGCGGTGAGTAATCCCAAACCAATGGCGCTGTCTCAAAATATACCTACCTCTTCCGGTTTGTCTGAACTGTCGTTGTGTTTTCTGACTTGTTAATTTGTTTTCGAATTTGTCATTGTTTTCTGACTTGTTATTTTGTTTTCGAATGTGTCATTGTGTTTTCTGACCTGTTATAATGTTTTCTGAATTGTTGTTGTGCTTTCTGAATTGTTATTTAGTTTTTTAGACTTGCATTTGCGTTTGTAATTTGTTATTTTGTTTTCAGAATTGTGATCTGCTTTGCACTTCTCGGCCACCGTATTGTAATCACTTAAGCTGTCTACACTGTGAAATGAATCTCTTACTTACATTGTACATACCTCTGCAGTCCGGAATTCAGTCAGTGAACGCGCGCACTGAACAAAACACGGGCTTTTCAGCGATGACTCATCTGAACGCCTCTTATGCCTTTTGGTTGCCGAAATAATTTAAAATTAAACTATTCACTAATTTTATGATTGATATGTTATATTTTAAAACAATTAAAAAAAATAACAGCACCACCTCTCTTGCGCGTGTTCACTTCTGAGTTGATATTCTGTGTTTCGGAGCAGCTCAAGCCGTTTCTCATCGCGCTGTGAGAAATACAGACTGAACGGCGGCTCAAAACACCCGACCGCTGCATGAGCGCAAATTACAGCTCTCAGTGTTGTTAGTTTTTGATAGATGACAATTTTAATCAAGGTAAAGACGATTAAAGTCACATACAAGAGTCAAGTTATGCCGAGTTCACACTACACGATTGTAGCCCGATTTTTCACTCGCCGACAGGTTTTGCGAAATCGCCGACAAATGCCCGAAATCTGAGGCAAATCGGTGCTCGTTCACACGAGTGACAATCGCGCAGTGTGAATTATCAAAGACGCGATCTGAGGGAATCGCCGACGCGATTCACAATCTGCTGTGTGCAATGAGTTCTGACTGAATAACACATGGGCGATGACCTACAGCCAATGAGAGACCAAGATACAGGGCAAAGGGAAGTCCGGGAAGGAGTTATAGACCAGAATATCAGTATTTTAATAGATATATGAACAATTATATCATACAGAAACAAGCACAAACATTTGCTTGACCAGCCACAACATCAGCATAACAGCTACTGCAAAATTATTTACCTCCAACTCTCTTTGCAGAACACTCAATCCCTGTTCCCTGCATCATCTGTTTTTCTTTTTCTCCTTGTAGCTGGAAATCAGCTCACAGACAATTTGCGGGCTATATATATATATCTTTTTTTTTTTAATAATTACAGTCTTGCTCGAGAACTCCGGTCTGACGCACGTCGGTTCTCGCGTTATTTCCTTATCACTTCTCGCGTGTGTTTTGTTGTGAAATGTAGTTTGCGGACCAGACAGAGCTGTCGGCGATTCCTCCTATTGTGAAGTCATGCAGTGTGTAACCTCCTGTCGTCTTTCCATCGTGCAATGTGAACACAGCAGGAACTGAATGCTACCCAAGATAGTCACGCAGTGTGAAAACAACGGCGATCCGACGACTTTGAAAATCGTGCAGTGTGAACTCTGCATTATTTTTGATGCGCAACGGAACCGTGTAACGTTATGTGCGCTCTCGGAGAACTGATCACTAAAACATCATGTTTCTGCTTGAACACAGTTCAGTAGTATATTCACGTATTTGTCAAAATTAATGTACAGCGAGTGTTTTATAACGGATGCTCACCAAAGAGGCGTGTTTTGGAGAAATTTGTGAGGATCAGTGGTGTTTATGTAGCCTACATATGAGCTCCAAACACATACACAATCGCTTGTTCTGACTTTTTAATCACTGTTCACTAATAATGTCGAGCCGCCTTCAGATCGCTGAGTCTCCACATATGCAGAATGCAAAATACATTTTTCATTTGTATTTTGGTGTGTTTAGCGATTCTGAATAGGGCCGTATAGTGGTTTATATGCAGTCCTTTGGCACGTCCCTGTGGTCTTGTTTGGTACGGCAGGTTGACTTGTGCTTATTTGTTAAAGTTACTTTATAATTGAGCTTTAGGTACTTTTAAGTACTTTTAAGTTGTAATGAATGCCTGCAGTGACATTTTTGCAAAGTATGCACTGAATATTTAAATATCTTGAATTTGTTTTGTTAAAAAATTATTAAATGGAATTGAAAAGTAATAACACGAGAATGCAAAGGTTTTTGTGAATAGAAAATGTTGGGGGGATGATGGGGGGTCTTGCGGTATTGATTCGGAGAGGAGAGGGACCTCAGAGTAAAAAAGGTTGAGAACCACTGCTCTAATTAAACCCCGCCATAATAAAACTCTACTGGCAAGCTGAATGTTTTTGAGGTCACAAACTGTTGTACAACATCATCTACTGTTAATATTAGTTCCTGCATCATTCACAAGCAAAATGAAGCATATGCGCATGTGATATATACAAACACTCTTTCTTTTTCATGTATTTATTTGCATTCAAATATGATTCATATTGCTTTTTTTGCCCAGTCATGGATGTTATCCTCAAACAAGATTTAATGAAAGGCAACACAGACACTGTAAACTTGAGAAGCAATTGCAAAGACTGGCGGCAAAGACTGGCTGTGTTTAAAACAGCTCAGTCCACGGGTGGTTTGTGTGAACATCAAAGTGAATGGAATATCATTGCAAACAATACAGTTTGGGGTGTCTTCGAGTCCCGTAAAAATAAGAAAGAAAGAAAAACATAAGCATGGTACAAACACGAGTGAGCTGTAATGATAAAAACCCAAAAGAATTGCTCAGCTGACAGACACACTCACACATACACTTGATCATCATGCGCAAGCTAAACACATGTACATAGGGCCTACCTGGGCACGTTCTCCCTCACACACACAAAATGACCCACACATTTGCACTCACTTGCACACCCACGTGAAATTAAAAGTAAAAAGTGTGAAACCCTGGTTAAGTTGCATACATCCACATCTTGGTGTTGTAGAAAACGAAACTGAAAATGAATTGTGAAAGTGAAGTCAGATGAAAAGTGAAAAGCATGCCTAAATAAACAGCTCTAGCCCCACACACATCCACTCGAACCCTGCCTCAGCTCCGCCCCCTGCCCTGCATTAATATCAGCAACAAACCTAGAATACTAAACAAAATAGTGTACTCAATTCATCTCCCTTAATGATTTTAGCGAGGATATGCCACTCTCAGTGCGGGATTTTATTAACTGAGGCATATTGACTGTTTCTTGAGGCAGCGAGATGGTCCGGTGAGGTAGAGCCAGATTTCGGTCCACAGGTTCTTAGCAGGTTTATAGGGTTTGAGTCTTCAGCTCGATGGGCTCCCTGCGGGTCTCCTGCTGGTTCTCGTCCTCTGGGGATCGGCTGCCCTTGAGAGTGGCTAGCCGCTCGGAGAGACCCCGCATACGGGGAAACAGCATGAAATCATACAGGATGGCACCCATAGCGCCACCAATCATAGGTCCCACCCAGTACACCTGTCAGAAAAAGAGGGTCACTAAATAATTAATTCCTGTAGTGCGGGACAGTTTCAGTACTTTACTTTGCTTTTCTTACCCAGTGGTTGATGAAATTCCTTGTGATGACAGCAGGAGCGAAAGATCTAGCTGGGTTCATACCAGCTCCAGTGTAGTACATCTGATTCAAAGACAAACAAGGTACATTTTTGGTGTACTGCACACTTAAAATACTCACAAATGTTTATTCTAATACTAAAATATTCATTCTCACCCCCATCAGGTGGCCCATAGTGATAGAGAAGCCAATAGACAGAGCGGCAGAACCCAGACGGCCGTTTCGTCTCTCATCTGTCACGGCGAAAACGCAAACCACCAACTGCAAGGTGAGAAACACCTCCACTGTAGTCGCCATGCCGAGACTCATGCCGGGCTGCAGCTGCAGAGACATAAAGTACAAAAAAATGTATTAAAAAAAGATTTAAAAGCCTGCAACATAGATATACAATTCTGTAAGGGCCTATTAGCGCAGTACTGTGTACTTCTATAGTACTATATACAGCATGGATACAATAAATATGATTTCAATACATACAGTTTATAGAAGCACATTGAAGAGGTTCGATCAAAAGCGTCTAAGTGCAATTAAAGTGAAATAACTGAACATAAATATAGGAGCCTGATAAAAATGCCTATTTTAGAAGAAAATTTCAGACGGCATTTAGAGGCTTTTGCATCTGAACTCTTCATTTGGCTCATTGTAAACTCCAAAATGTAATAAAATTAAAGTTAAAATATATAAAATATAGTTGTTATTACAAAATAAAATAAAATTCTTGGTTTTTGCGTCACTCTTACCGTGTTAAGTGCCAGTGTGCCTCTCATGTTGTTGGGTGTAACTCCATAAAGGGCCGCGGCTCCTGCCATGGCCCCCAAGCACTGAGCGCAGATGTAGAAGAAAGCTCGGAAAAAGGACATCTGAGAGCCGACTAAGTAGGCGAAGGTGACGGCTGGGTTGATGTGTCCTCCACTGATGTGGCCGATGGATTGGATGAACGTGGCAGCAGCAAAACCGAAGCAGAGGGCGGTGTGGAAGACATGGTACGGCCCGGAGGTCCAGCGTAGCGCTGCGCCCATCCCGAAGAACACGAAGAACATGGTGCCGAAAAACTCAGCGAACACCGCCCGCCAGAACATCATAGAGCGGAACTCCCACATCGTGATTTATGAGATCCAGCTAAAATAAAAATCCGAAGCTTATTTAGAGTTAGCAAAAGTGGCTAAAGGAAGTGTCTTTGAGGAAAAAAATAAAAGTGTCCTTTTTAACAAGTACACAAAAAGTTAAATCCTTAACTAGTTGATCTGAAGCTGCCGCAAAAAAACAAAACAATCGAGGGCGAAAAGAGTGATGAAAGTCCGCCTAATGGAACTAGCTGTTAGCTAAGGCCGTGTGGGAAGCCGCGAGTAAACGGTCACACATGTAGCCGCACTCAGGTCGTCTCTGCCAGCGTTGTTTCTCTTCGCCTGCACAACACCCAGACTGCTAAAGAAACATGAGGTGTGTGTGGTTGTGTTTGTACACACGCAGAAGATTTGGAGGGTTTTGTCAGAGAGACCTGAACATCGATGCTAAAGGCTAAATCTACAGGGCTAATTCTATATGAGCGACACAGAAGAGGTTATGGAGCATATCCTGCCCACACCTAGTAGAGCTGGTCTGACGGACCACAAAGGGGCCATAGGGGGCATTTATAATGGCCTCGGGGCCCAGCGTGACGACATAATCCCCCCCGAGAGGCAGAAGCTAAAGGGGGCATCCCATATCAAGCACACGCCACTCACTTCTCTCTGCATTAAACTCATAGAGAGTGAGATTAAGACAGGAACACCAGGGCTCAAAGTGAAGGGGACGTATATCTTTGATGCCTATAGTGGCCTAAAGTACAAAACAGATCCACCAATCAGATTTTAGTGAGGTCATGAAATGTCTCATTAAAATTTGCTTTCGAAACGCTTATAAAATCAGGAAAGTTGTGGATTTTTATCAGAACTTCATGTGGATTTAGGTTTGACGGGCGAGTTAGTGCTGACCTGAACTCACACACAGGCAGAACACACACACAACGCGCATCCTCAGAATAATGCCACGCATCTGCACACACACAATGTGCGTCCGATCCGGCGGCTCAAGAGAGGCCCTGCGCTGGCAGATATGATCCAGCAGTGCTCAGATACACGCAGAGAAATCCCTGAGCACAGGAAAGACATTGCTGCTCAGAGCATGAAGCTAACATGAGAAAACATCCTCTATCTATCTGTCTATCTGTCTATCTGTCTGTCTGTCTGTCTGTCTGTCTGTCTGTCTGTCAATCTATCTGTCTGTCTGTCTGTCTGTCTATCTATCTATCTATCTATCTATATATCTATCTATCTATCTATCTGTCTGTCTGTCTGTCTGAATATCTATCTATCTATCTATCTATCTGTCTGTCTGTCTGTCTGTATGTCTAAGTTATATAATCTCTATGTCTGTATGTCTATCTATATATATAATCTTTCTTATACATATATATCTATCTATTCTATCTATCTGTCTATACTGGCTGACTGTACCTGTTCTGTCTGTCTGTTCGTGTCTGTCGGTCTATAGTCTGTCTGGCTGAATTATCTGTCTGTCTGTCTGTCTGTCTATCTATCTATCTATCTATCTATCTGTCTGTCTGTCTGTCTGTCTGTCTGTCTGTTTCGATCATGTATCTATAATCATCGTTCTACTCTAATAAACACATCAAATTCAATAATCACTATCCATATATCATTTATTAACGGATTATAGAACGGTGCTTTTTTGGGATGTAAAAAAAAAAACTGATAAAGACAAGCCAATGATGGTGTGGATGTTTTTTTTTTCTTGAAAGAAATCAGTGCAGTGTGGTTTATGGATATGTTGTTGAGTGCTGTTGGTGGTTCTGGATTGTTCAGGGCAGAAGTGATTAGGCAGAGGTTTGTATTGTGTGTGGAGCAGGTCGGTTGTGGAGGGCCGGGGTGGCCTCATAGCCGGATAAAGCCTGGAAAATCCCTCTGTTAGAGGAGCTGATGGTGAATTAGGATCGCTGATCTCATCTGTTTTACTCCCTCACTTACACACACACTCACACTCATACACATGTATGCTGAACAAAACAAAATGCTGGCTGGCACTGTGTGGATGTTCTTCATTGTTTAAGTGCATGTGTGTGTTATTAATAGCTGCTATGTATGATTTCTGCATGTATATTCTAGCATGAATGTGCAACACAGCTATGTCCATATGTAAACTTGAATATGTGTGTGCAAATTTATATGCATAAAAGGGGTGATATGGGAATATTGGCACTGAACATTGTGCATTAGCATGTTCAACATGCTTTCTGTAAGAACACAGAAACAAAACTATTGAATATTAAAGTTTATTAAATTCTGCCACAATTACAAAGTGAAATGTGGATGTGAAGCAGCTGTGCTTTTTATTCCTATTTTATATAATTTACAGAAGATTATAGTTTGATATGATTTAAGCAAGAGTTTAAGAATTCCATTATTCATAAATATGAGTCAAACTAAATTAAAGTAAATCTTGTACATCTGCCAAAAAGAAAAAAAACAGTTATATTTCTTGTTATAAATAATTTAACAAAAGATATAATGACACTATCAACAAACACACTGACATATACACTTTAAATGTTGTTAAACACTTTCAGCTATAGCCATAAAAATCACATTTAAGCTGAAATCCGGCAGCTACTTGGTTAACAGTGGATTTAGGAAAAATAACAATACTATTGAACCATAATAGCAAGCTCAAGCCACATAGGCTTATGTTTGGCACTTTAATATCTATGCATGTGCAAGCTGAGGGTTTTTACACACGGTGTTAATTACATAGACAGCTTAAACATTATAGTACTGCTTCCGATCCACAACAGAACATTCTAGTTCTAGTATATTTTCAGTACAAAAATATTTGTATAGAATATTTACAGACTTTTATGGATTAGATATTAATGTGCTAGTTAACTCTAAAGCCTAATGTATCATATTTGATATGCAAGTTTCCAAGGTTTCTGAATTATCAACATGTTCAAAACCATAATGAAAAACTTTTTTTTCTCTCTACAGATTCAACAATCTGTTCACCTTCAAAAATAATAATAATAATACTAATAATTCCTAAATCTCTTGTTGCATCTCTCAATTCATGTTAGCATGGTTATGAAGAAGCTACACACGATCTGTTGTGTTCATGTTTCATAAATAAGAGCCATTGATTGGTTGTTTGTGACTAAATGTAAAAACCTGCATTCTGAAAGAAGTGAGCGTGAGCTTAGCTGTGCTCCAGTTTGTTGCTTTGTTTGTTTCTCATGGCGCTCTGTGTGACAGTGGACAGGGATGATTGAGACACACTGGCCGTCTCCACAATCTCAATGTCCTTACAGGTCAAACAAGCCACCAGCTTCTGTCTGCACGCACTGGGGGCAAAGATGAACTCATGAGACACTCCAGCCAGCACTGCACCTAAGATTGGACCGATCCAGTAGATCTGAAAACAACAGAAAGCATATATACATAGCATTTTAAAAACTGGTAAAAGCATAAAATAACTCTGCATATCTATATTTATCTCAATATTTGTATTCAACCCATGCAATTAACTCTTTTCCGATTTCTAGGCCTTTGATTGCAGTAGTAAACTACAGCAGGGTAAATTCCTATACAGGTTCATGGGAGACCATGGTAAATATTGTTTTCATGCTGACATTTGCTCCAGCAGCTAAAGTTATTGTGTTGTTGTTGTTTTTTTGTATTCTAGATTTGATTAGTCAACAGAGCTGCTTAAAATAGTTTTGCTTTGCTTACCCAGTGATGTTCCCAATATCCAAGTATTATAGCGGGACCAAGAGAGCGAGCTGGGTTCAGACTGGCACCAGAAAACCTCCCCTAAATCCACACACACATACGTTAAAATAAATAAATAAATATATGTATGTATGTGTATTTACAATAATACATGCAGAGGGAGGACAGAACAAAGGGATCATTATTCATAAAAAATATTATAAATAATGATAAAAAAAAATAGCTGTCCTGTATCGACTAGCAATGCCAAAGTCATAGGGGAGGCACATACACTACTGTCCAAAGGTTTGGGGTCTGTAAGATTTTTAATGCTTTTGAAAGAAGTCTCTTCTGCTTACTAAGGCTGCATTTATTTGATCAACAATACAGTACTATTGTAAAATATTACAAAAATGTAAAAGATGTCATTTATTTCTGTGATGCAAAGCTGAATTTTCAGCATCATTACTCCAGTCTTCAGTGTCACATGATCCTTCAGAAATCATTCTGAGATGCTGATTTGATGCTCAAGAAACATTTCTGATTATTATCAACAATGATAACAGTTGTGCTGCTTCATATTTTTGTGTAAACCTTGATGCATTGTTTTAAGGATTCTTTGATGAATCTAAAGTTCAAAAGTTAATTTATTTGAAATAGACATATTTTGGACAATATGTCTTTACCGTCATTGTTGATCAATTTAATGTATCCTTGCCGAATAAAAGTATTTCTGTATTAAAATAAACTTTGGGTACTTTTTGCATATAGGCTGCCATATAAGTGTGATGAGGAATATTATGCAAAAATAACACTAATATTAAAATGACGATATAGCAGTGTACAGCAAATATGGACAAATCAAAACATAGAAGCAGGCTTACATTAGTCCCAAATTGAGACTCCAGGTCATACTGACACACATCCAGAGCACACACACATTTGCACACACTTACAGCAATAAAGATGGCAGTGGTCACAGCAAACCCAATGGCTAAATTCCCTGGTTCGTTTATTTCTCTCCTGCGTTGATCTTCCACAGAAAATACAGTGAAACCCAGGAGAAACGTGGCAAGCATCTCCATCCCAAGAGCTTGACCTGCGTTCATTTCCACTGGGACCTGAAATGAGAAGGATATGAGAAGGATTGATTTTATTTGTAATAATTGATTGATTATTGAATTTGATGTTAACATTGAGTGTCATCTCTGTATCTCTATGGACCGGAAAAAAAGGGCAAAGAGCTCTAAGGAGCATAATTCTCAACACAACCCTGTATCAATTCATCAAATCAGTTTTCTTGGTCCCTGCAACAACATATATATAAGTATATTATATAATATTTATATTGTAATAATATATATAGTCGTGCTGTCAAATGATTATCGCGATTAATTGCATTTAAAATAAAAGTTTTTGTTTACATAAATGTGTGTGTACTGTGTATATTTAATATGTATATAAAAATACACACACATGCAAGGTATAGATATTTCAGAAAAATTTTATTTTTATATATTAAATATATTTATTTATAATATTAATTATATGAATATAAATATATACATGTAAGCACATGTAAAAATTTTCTAAATATATACTGTATGTGTATGTATTTATATATACATAATAAATAAACACCGTTCACACACATATTATGTAAACAAAAACATATTTTGGATGCGATTAATCGCGATACTTCGTTTGAACAGCACTATGTGTGTATATATATATATATATAATATAATATATATAATATAATAGTCAACAATGTGTGGATAGTTTATTTCTTTTTAAAATACATATGTGTTTTATGTTTTGTATCATATTTGATCAGGCTTTTATGGCTCATATAGTTTGATATAGTGAGAATATGGAGGAAAAACAGCTGTTTTATTCAGAGACTCAAAAATATGCAATTTTGGTGCAGATGCTGATATTTATATGACCATAAAGTAAGATGAAATTCTGATCGCTTGTAATGTACAGCAGTGAGATATGTGTAACAGTATAACACTACTTACATAAAATCCATATTGATATCAGTTGTCACTCTGTCTTCTAATAACATGTCTTACTGAGATGTTATTTAAATGTTTAGTTTTATGACCAAAGCTCTGTAGTTTTTATTGAGGGGGTAAAACCTCATGCAATGCAATACAATGATGATAGAGAGATGAACAATAAATGCCTGATATATTTGATACTCACATGTTTAGGGAAGGGATGTAGTGGATTGTGTGCAACAGGTTTTGATCACATTTAATGTGTGTATGAAATATGATAGGGTTAACAGCCTTAAAATCAATGGGAGATTTCAGGTTGATAAAAATCCTGACTCTAAAATATGACAGGTGCATATGAATGTAGTTCCAGGACCAATGTTAATCAGAACATGTCCTGTGTGGTGAAAAGCTCTGAACCTTGTTGATGTAGTTCTGTGCCGTGGACTTCAGGGGCAGCGAGAGGTACATGAGGCCAGCCGCGAGGATCCCACCCAAACACTGAGCGAGCAGATACACCACAGCCCTCAACACATCCACCTTACGCGTGGCCAAGAGAGCCACAGTCACCGCAGGATTCACCTAACACCAATAACACACTATTAACTTTGGTAACACTTTATTTTAAGGTGTCCTTGTTACACGTTACATGTACTTACTATTATAATAACAATTAATTAGCATAATTACATGCAAGCAACCCTAAACCAAACCCTAACCATATAGTAAGTACATGTAGTTAATTAATATTACTCAGTACTTAAATCTATAATTACGCTGTAACAAGGACACCTTAAAAAAAGTGTAACCCTGACTTTCCCACATATTTGTAGCTTGGTGTTTCTTGGAAATGGACCCATGACCTTGATTTTGTACTCTACACTCTAAAAAATGCTGGGTTAACTACCACCCCATTGCTTGGGTACAATAGGGACATCCCACACTGTCTGTTTTGGACCCAGCGTTGGGTTAAATGTTTAAACCCCGACCTTCTGGGGCTAGTAACCCCCCACTGGGTCAAAACAGTCACAATTTGCGGGGTTTGTCCGTATTTTAAAACCCACACTGGGTTGTTTTTACCCAGCATTTTTTAGAGTGTATGATTTACCAGTTGAGTTGCAAGAAAATAATTAAATAAATCACATTTCTTTACCTGAGCCCCACTGATTTCACCAAAGCAATATCCCAGAACCACAGTCGCCATACCAGCAGCCAGTGCGGGGTAAATGGGCCCCGGGGAGGCCCCGTCCGGCCCCGGCACTAAAGAGCCCAACACAGCAGATACAAAGACCAGAGAGCCAAGAGTTTCTGCCAGAATCCCCTGCCAGAACTGACGGCTCCTCAGCTCCTGTGTGAGTCGACAGAAGAGATCAACGGCCGAACGAAAAGAAGTAACTGACATTAAACCTGTGATTAATTCACTACTTTACTATCAAAGGCCAGTAAACAATACCCATTTATACGAATAAATTCCCATATTTATGTATTCGTATTTATATTGTATTTTTGTAACCATAAAACAACATGAATTCTCATGTGATAAGGCAATATTTGGTTTATTTTTTTATATATATCTTTTTTTTTACAATCCGTCCCATTACTAAGTGACAATATTCCCCAAACAAAACCCGAAACATTTTTTAGTTATATTGAAGACAATATAAAAGATACAATACTCTAGCGCGATGCAAACTATTTTTCAAAGAACTTCCAAATGTTTATTTAAATCCAAACCACAATTATTAGAGATAGAATACAGTTTTAAACATGTTTTATTTTACTACATTTAAGTCGCTAAACACATACGTGCAGACACTAATGACTAAATAAATAAATGGAACACATTACACATCGTCAGTCAAATTTATTTGTATATCGTTTTCACATACACATTGTCAACATCAGCTTTACAAATCATAACATTAATGACTGTTTATAAATACAATATAAGTAATTGTTTTAGTATAAATCAGCTTAATATAAACATTATTATATATATATATATATATATAATATACGTGGGTACGGAAAGTATTCAGACCCCTTTAATTTTTCACTCTTTGTTATATTGCAGCCATGTTGCTAAAATCATTTAAGTTTAATTTTTTTCCTCTTAATGTACACACCGCACCCCATATTGACAGAAAACACAGAATTGTTGACATTTTTGCAGTTTTATTAAAAAAGAAAAACTGAAATATTACATGGCCCTAAGTATTCAGACCCTTTGCTCAGTTTTTAGTAGAAGCACCCTTTTGATCTAATACAGCCTGAGTCTTTTTGGGAATATGCCACAAGTTTTTCACACCTGGATTTGTGGATCCTCTGCCATTCCTCCTTGCAGATCCTCTACAGTTCTGTCAGGTTGGATGGTAAACGTTGGTGTACAGCCATTTTTAGGTCTCTCAGAGATGCTCAATTGGGTTTAAGTCTGGGCTCTGGCTGGGCCATTCAAGAACTGTCACATAGTTGTTGTGAAGCCACTCCTTCGTTATTTTAGCTGTGTGCTTAGGGTCATTGTCTTGTTGAAGGTAAACCTTCGGCCCAGTCTGAAGTCCTGAGCACTCTGCAGAAGGTTTTTTCATCCAGGATATCCCTGTACTTGGCTGCATTCATCTTTCCCTCGGTTGCAACCAGTCGTCCTGTCCCTGCACCTGAAAAAAAAACCCACAGCATGATGCTGCCACCACCAAACTTCACTGTTGGGACTGTATTGGACAAGGTGATGAGCAGTGCCTGGTTTTCTCTCACCACACAGACCGCTTAGGAATTAAGGCAAAAAGTTCTCTCTTGGTCTCATCAGACCAGATAATCTTATTTCTCACCATTTTGGAGTCCTCCATGCGGGCTTTCATTTGTCTTGCACTGAGGAGAGGCTTCCGACGGGCCACTCTGCCATAAAGCCCCGACGTGGTGGAGGGCTGCAGTGATGGTTGACTTTCTACATTTTTCTCCCATCTCCCGACTGCATCTCTGTAGCTAGCCACAGTGATCTTTGGTTCTTCTTTACCTCTCTCACCAAGGCTCTTCTCCCCCGATATCTCAGTTTGGCCAGACGGCCAGCTCTAAGAAGAGTTCTGGTCGTCCCAAACGTCTTCCATTTAAGATTATGGAGGCCACTGTGCTCTTAGTAACCTTAAGTGCAGCAGAATTTTTTTTTTTTGTAACCTTGGCCAGATCTGTGCCTCGCCACAATTCTGTCTCTGAGCTCTTCAGGCAGTTCCTTTGACCTCATGATTCCCATTTGCTCTGACATGCACTGTGAGCTGTAAGGTCTTCTATAGACAGGTGTGTGGCTTTCCTAAAAAAGTCCAATCAGTATAATCAAACACAAATGGACTCAAATGAAAGTGTAGAACCATCTCAAAGATGATCAGAAGAAATGGAAAGCACCTGAGTTAATATATGAGTGTCACAGCAAAGGGTATGAATACTTAGGACCATGTGAAATTTCAGTTTTTCTTTTTTAATAAATCTCCAAAAATGTCAACAATTCTGTGTTTTTCTGTCAATATGGGTGGCTGTGTGTACATTAATGAGGAAAAAAATTAACGTAAATGATTTTAGCCAATGGCTGCAATATAACAAAGATTGAACACTTTAAGGGGGTCTGAATACTTTCCGTCCCCACTGTATATATATATATATATATATATATATATATTCTATATATATATATATATATATATATATTATATATATATATAATAATATTTAATTTAATTTAATTTCATTTAATTTCATTTAATTTCATTTTATTTTATTTCTATTTCATTTTATTTATTTTTTATTTAAAATTATAAGTTCCAATTGATAGATTTTCATTAAAAAATAAAACATTAAAATGATAAACATTAAAATAGCATGATGCTAATGTTTATAATATGTTATAATCGTAATGTTTTCATTGTCTCGTTGCATTTAGCACATTACAGTTTTTCTCAATTGCTTTGACTCAATTCTCGAATGAAACTTTTTTTTTCCCGAAGCAATAAGTTCAGATCTCTGAACAATTAGCTTCTTGTTCACATCAGATTGGAATTCTTATTGATTTGAGCAAATTGCAAATGCTTTGGCACATGTGTGCAAAGAGTAAGTACAATTGTCTGCAGTTTGCACAACAACTAATTGTATATGGCTTGTTGATCAAAACTGATGAGCCGATTCTCACTTAAACTGTCAAACTCTTCACAACTTCTCAAACATTTTTCATCATGTAAGCCATCACATTCAAAACGTTCCATTCAATTATGAAAAATTGGTATACATGCATGTATATTCCATAAATATCTGACACTGACATTTGTAGCGTCTGCGTAGAATCATGCATGATCTTTGGGTTTTATGGCTTAAGAGACCCTTTTAGCTTTTGACATTTGCATATAATTTACAGTCCTGGTCACAGTCTTTACACTTATATGGGTGTTAAATGGCCAATGGTTCCCCCCCACTATCAAGGAGATGCTAAACAGTTTCACAACTCTCGTCTCCCCATCGAGCTTCAAACACATTCCAGAGAGACGTAAACTGAACCCCGGGGCCAGGCACCCATGTGCCTGGCTTGACCATCAACTGCAACGATGCTCACATAACAACACCACCCCCCACACAACACACACACACTTAGAACCTTTTACTCTATTTAAACAATAATTACCTTTAAATATATCTGTATAAGGCATGTGTTGTTTGTACGTTCCCTAAAAAAACAAATTTTTTTAGATTAGCTGAGTTACCACTCGTTATTTGTATTTGTTAAAGCCCTAAACACTGATATTCAGGTGTATGAATGTATCTCTTGTTTAATATCTTCTAAATGTTTCGTTCTTGGTATCAAAATGATCTTCTCTTTATTCCTCAAACAATGATGTACAGTAAGTGATTGTGAAACGCATCATACAATTCGTACTATATTTTGGGTTAAAACTACAAAAATTCCAGACCTGCCATAAAACATGCAAATTAGCCATAAACAAGAGACAAAGAAAGTTCTCCCGCTCAAAAATCCATCTTGGGCCTGGTAGTTGACAATCGCACTCCCAATTCGGGGTGGATAGGTAACGCCTCAAGTGATTATGGGCCGCCAAAATAAGGCTTTGCTCAGTTAAAAACCCTCGTTTCGTGTTGGACGAGCGACTTTCCAAAGCCTCTGCATAGACTTTAGCTAGCTGGAGTTTATTTCACCGGCAGTTTGTATATCTCAAAGTAACCTTCGGAGTTCGGGTCTGTGGACGTCTTCCCTCGTCTTCAGAAGAAGCCAGAGTAACTTCCAGCTCACTCCTAAGTCGGGAAGCTGCAATCAAGACGCCTCCGTTTCTAATCCACAATCAGTAACTCTTTGTTCGGCATCGAAGCCAATGTGCAAGTACCGCTTACTCGATTATTTAGATGCGTGTGTTTTAAGTTCAGCCCCTTTTCTAGGTGTGATTTTTGATTCTATTGATTATTTTCAAAGGATTGAGGTTAATTGATGATTAAATACTGCCATTTCTTTTACTCTACCTGCACATTCTCAAAACGACTTACCATTAGCAAAAAAAATTATTGTTTCATTCTGTGTTTATATGTTTTAGTTAGTTATATGTTAGTTATAGTTTCATTTTATTAAATCCCTTATATTCACAATGGATTGTTTCTGTTTGCTGCTCACAATTCGAAGTCAATAAATGTTTGAACCCTTGCTACATATGCTAAATTACAGCTAGCACTGCATAAAAGAAGGACAGTTATTCTTCCTTGGCCAGGAAAATAATACTTCCTTGAATTGATAAATGATTATATAGTCTGCTCGGTGGACGGACAGATCAAATAAATGTAATATTGATTCTGCTACAGTTAAATCGAAGATATAATCTAAATATTTATTATAAATCATAACCAGTTATAATTAGTCATAAATATTACCCTTTTGAGATGATTTACTCGCATTGTTCTTAATGTGCTGGCTTAAATTGGCAATTAACCCTCTACAATGCAATACAATTTGAATTCAACCATTCAACCATGTATTTAACCAATCAATTTGGGAGCATATATATATAGATGCCCACAGCACAATGCACTAAGAATGGAGCGAACTTTTTCCGCACAATACCTGACGGCAAGCAACATGGCTCGTTGGGTCTGAAGAGTGCATTTGGACGGCTAGAAGATGTAAATACGTATGTGTGGTTGATCCCGTGTTCGTTTCCGTGTCAGGCCCTTTGTCACCGACCTTTAATAGAGGAAGAGGTGGAAATAGAAGATTCAGAGTCTCTGATGAAATCAGAGCCACACTTGTGGATCATGTCATAAATCTTGGTTTTACAATGGAAGAGGCTGGTCGAAGAGTACAGCCTAATGTAAACAGGTCCACAGTGTCATCAATTGTGCAAACCTTTCGTAGGGAAAACAGGTAAATATGTATTTATTTATTTGTTTACATTTTTATAAATCACATATTGAAAGGGGAAATGGCAAGTCTAATTTGTACATCTATAGAACCTGAGTCACACAAAACTGCTTTCACGTCTGGTTGGGGCAGGCAGCAGTTTTAACGCATTGCAGCAAGCACAGGAGAAATCTTGCAACACGCATTGTCATTAGCTCAACATAATGTCGCAATCATCAGCAGCAAGAGTAGTATCCAAATTGGCAATCATAATAGACAAATATATGTCTTGCAGCAAATGATTAAATTCTGTGCAGTCATTTCCCCATAGACAGAGTTTGAAAAAGACATGCAATAATGACTATGAAACTAACTCTCCTACCTGTGCCTTTTGAGAGGAATAGTGAAAGAGTGAAGGAGCTGCGGTACCAGTATGTCCAGGTAAACTAGTGGTGTGTCACTTAGTTGATTTTTCCTGTTACTTTCTAGATGTGCGCTTATTCGTTGGAAGTTTTTAGAGAACCCATGAAGAAGAGAGAAGCATTTAATGAAGCTCTAGAATAAAAATAACTTTATTTTGTTGCTAGTTTTTCATTTCGTAGAGTAATCATGGAGTTAACAGGAGAAAAAAAAAAAAAAGGACAAAAGAAAAAAACATGAAACACCCACATCTTGTTTTTGGGTGCGACTAGGGCGGGTTCAATCTGTCCAGAGGACCGTAGACGTGGTCGTAATCGTCATTTGAGCAGTCGACGCGGAGCCACAACTGACAGAAAAACACCGGGCGATTGTTGGGGTAGTGCGCAAACGTGGGGCCAATATTACAATGTGTGCTGCCATTTCAGAGAATGGTGTGAGCACACATATTCCACACATTGGGCCCTATAATACCCAACTTCTCCTGGCCTTCCTAAACACACTTTACAGAGACCTGATTCCAGAACAAGAAGAGGTTTAGTTGGACCACATTTGCCTAATTATTTTGTTGTCTGGGATAATGTCAGCTTCCACCGAACCAACGTTGTTAGGGACTGGTTTGCTGCACATGAAAGGATAACAGTGGAGTTCCTTCCACCATACTCTCCATTCCTAAATCCAATAGAAGAGTTTTTTTTTCAGCATGGAGGTGGAAAGTATATGATCATAGACCACAAAATCAGATGTCTCTATTGGATGCCATGAATGCTGCATGTGAGGACATCACAGCTGATCATTGCAGGGGATGGGTGCGGCATTCAAGGAGATTTTTTCCCCGGTGCATGGCAATGGAAAACATCAGATGTGATGTTGATGAAAATCTTTGGCCAGACCAACAAGAGCGACAGGATGTCCACCAAGAATAATTTCTTCAAGTATTCAAAAGAAGTATTTGTGGTATTTAGGCAAAATAAAATGTACTTAGAGCATAAATACTAATGTTCATATACTTTGTTTCTATGTATCTAGTGCTGCTTCCTAACAAAATATCAGATTTTTTTTTTTTATAAAACCTTCATTTCCATGGTTGACTGTCATGGTGAAAAAACAACTAAGCATTTTGACCAGCGATGGCTCGAGCACAATGACAAAATACTTTATATTTGTGCGCCGTTGGCGTCAAATTACTTAGCGGACAGCACAAATAACGTAGGTTTGAGCATGGAATTGATAGGTGGGTTGAGTAACTACACTTTTGTCAGACATGGCTATATAAAGTTCTGAAGTTCCAGCAAACAGTTTAGAGAATGTTAAGATTGTTTCGAAAAATGTGCCAAAGCAATTGAGAAAAACTGTAAATAAATAATTAAATACATAAATAAATACCTTTTTGAAATCCAGATGTAATGTCACCATAAAATCCATTTATTCATTTTGGTAAAATGCGGGGAAAACATCAAACTTAAATCAACTGACACAAAAAAAATTATGTCACCAAAACTTTTTAGCTGGCATTTCATCATAAGCTCACCTTGAAACCTGATCATTCACACAAACTGGATCCACGTCAAATAGAATGCAAATGAAACTGAGTCTCTAGTCATTAAAAACCTTGCCAATCAATCACTCTGATATTTGTCCTTACCTCCTTTATGGCCATTATAGTCCGTGTGTCTGTGCTGATGTTGTGTGTGTTTGAGGACATGGGCTGGACTGAAGGGCGTCTTCTGTAATTAATTGCAGCGGAGGACACTACAGGAGGCCCGGCACAAAGGGATCACCGCCTCCCTCCGTCCCGCTACACGCTGACAAACCTCACCACAGCATGATCATGAACATCAATTGGACACATGAAGCTTTAATTCACTATAACAACAAGCACCCTTGACAGCAATCGCTAGATGCAGCAGGTCGCTCACCGCTTGATAGACAGCAAGCTGAACTGTGAGGCCGTTTATCATTATCTGCCACTGCTGGGTTTCAATGGCAACATCCTTCAATTATAAACCAATGCAAACCCTAAGTGCACACATATATTATCTACCGTTTCTCTCCTTTAATCATCCTGCTTGTGAAGTACTGGGATCATCGCCATGGCGACGGCCTGATTCAGTTGCCATGACACCTATTACGATGCTAGATGGCTCCTTAAAGTGGCCTGTTTCAGATGAGCTAAACATGCAGTCAGGACCTTCTGTTGGCCTTTAGACTGAGAGGGGTTTTAGTTCAGTTTAATCTAATTCATCAGATCAGATGAGGCTGATAGAGCTTCACTCAAATGTGATTCATTTCTATTAACTTACAGTGTGTGCGTAATTATTAGGCACGATGATATTCTGATCAATTCCAAACCGCATCAATCTTAGTAATTACTATTAATTTTGTATTTAATCATTTATAAGTGATATAAAAATCCTATATAGTAAAAACTCATTTAATAAGAATAAGGATTTTTTTACCCAAGCAAAGTCTCTGAGAATCTGACACCTTGTACTTCTGGAGACTCTAGGAAGGATGCAGTTGGAGACCAAATGGTTCCTAATTCTTTTGCAGTTATGGTGTCGGTTATTCCTCCTTCGTTATTCTGGTTTTATCTGACCCTGCTGACCCACTGAGCATTTTTCTGACCAATGGTCATGTCTTAACTGCAATTTCTGTATTGCATTAGTTTTGAATATTTCTCATGGGCATTTAATCATTTTTGACTTTCAGTCCGAGTTAAATCTCTTTTTTGGCTCATTTTATATGTAAAAGAAAATCTGCATAATAATTATGCACACCTGAATATAATTTTTCACTTAAAGCCTTCTTGGACAATATATATCACACATAAATGATTAAATACAAAATTAATAGTATTTATTCAGATTGATCTGGTTTGGAATTGGTCAAATGTGCTTGGAAAAAATTATGATCAGAATATCAATGCGCCTAATTTTAATGTCACGCCGGGGGGGGGGGGGGGTGACCAGCACACTTGAATTGTATGACCGATCTATCCTGATTCTGATGTTTGTCTACAGGTGATAAGCAATTGAACTAGAGTTGATGATTCTTAGGAATTGCGATACCTGCAGGTTTTTGAAATGCTCTCAGCTAATGAGTATACTGTAGATTTATGGAAAGACATAAAGCTACAGCGTGCCACACGTTACATGAAACAAGAACATTTCCTGTCTCTGAATAAAATAAAACTTGTTCAAACCCTGCCTAATTATCATGTGCCTGCCAACGCCTCTGATGGTCGAGGCTGGGGAGGTCCTGTGGTGTCGGACCCCAAGACATTAGGCAGCGATATCCTATTAGGTGCTCTGGGGCCTCCATGTAATCAATTTTGTTTTTCGCATAGATGCTCAGTCGCATTGAGATCTTGGGAATTTGGAGGCCAAGGCAACACCTTGAACTTTTTGTCCTCAAACCATTCTTTAACATTTTCTGCAGTGTGGCAGGGTACATTATCCAGCTCAGAGAGCCCACTGCCATCAGGAACCATCACTGCCGTGAAGAGTGAGCTGTGCAACATCAAAGTAACATTGATGCAGGACCCAAGGTTTCCCAAAAGAACATTGTCCAGAGCGTGAGACTGCCTTCTTCCCATCCTGCATCCCGCTGCCATCTCTTCCCCAGGTAAATTATGCACAAAGCCATCCACCTGATCTAAAAAAAAACGTGATTCATCAGATCATGCGACTCTATGGTCCAGTTCTGACGCTCACATGCCCATTGTAGACACTTTCACCTTGGGTGCCTGATAACGGGTTCAGCGGATCTCCTTCCTTGGTTGGTATTAATCACTGCATATCAAGAAACCCCACAAGACTTTGCATTTTAGAGATGCTCTGTCCCATTTGTTTAGCTGTCACTATTTGTCCCTCCTCAAAGTCACTCAGATCTTTTCACTTGCCTGTTTTTCTTGCTTCCTACACATGAAATTTAAGAAGTGACTGTTCACTTGCAGTCTAATACATCCCATCCCTTGACAGGTGTCATTGTAATGATATAATCACTGTTATTCACTTCCACTGTCAGAGGTTTTAATCAGTGTATGTATGTCTGACAGATTTTAACAACAGATGGCTCACACGATTAAATAATGTTCAGAAGCTGTGAACATTATGAACAGTTTCTCGGAGAATTAACTCATGGGCATTTATTTATTGTGCACATTTTACATGTGAAAAAAACAAGCGGATCGCAGACTTATAAGTGCATTAACACCACCTATCTCTCAAATGGACCATCGACACTATCTACAATCTCAATTAGGAATGTCAATGGTCCATTTGAGAGATAGGTGGCGGTAATGCAAGAAGAGAAGCAACGAGAGTCGTCAGGCCGGCAGAGAGAAGAGATGCAACGCGCTCATACAGGTATATTAAAAACTATATAACTGGTTTCAGTTTCTTGCACAGACTGATCGTTTTGTGTCTTTACACATCAATATATCATCACGAGCCGCAGGGTTTAATTTGGTTTTGTTTGTGTATGTTTCATTTGACTCTCAAACCGTGATTCCCACCCTTACATTATAAGACTTACAGACTGCAACGGTTTGAGTTAAAAAAAATCTCCATTTGTGTTCTACTCGGAAACAAAGCACGCTACAGCGTGGATGCCCTGGGGGTAAGCAGATAAACATCAAATTTTCATTTTTGGGTGAACTATCCCTTTAATTTTCTTTTTCCTAATTAAAACTATTCATTGTTCATTTTGATTTGGTGACATAAACCCAGCTGACAAGTTCTTGACAGTTTCTCCATGAGTTTTATGATTCTCCTGAGGTTCGCCATGATCAGTTGTGAGAAATGTACCAATCATGATAAATATTTCTCTCAAGTTCATCTACAACACCCTTCTATCTTGGCAGCGCTTAGAGGTAATATGGAGTGGCGCGCGCTGCTTGCCTGTCAGAGTGAAAGTTCACTTCTCGAACTAATCGGTCATCTTGCCTTGGATAGTCCGGAGAGCAGGTGTGTGCGTCCCGCTGTAATCCACTTCACACTGCTGTTTTGGAGCTGTGTCCCCTCTGTTTGTGAACCTAAAACCGGCTAGGCCCAGCGGGGGGAGTTCAATTGACAGTGTAGAAACCCGCCGCGCAACTTTTTCCACACACAGAGATGGCTGTACACCAACGGTACGGTCACTCACACAACACACACACAACACCCACACACACACACACAGCAGCCGGGAACTGCGCACCAAGTTAATCCACAGCCTAACGGCCAGCTTAGGTTACTAGACGAGCAGTATAGAGGAGGGCTAAACAGGGTTAGTTAAAGTGCAGTTTATAGCAGTTACCTATAGGCACGTTAAAGGAATTCCCCGTGTTTGGAAAGGCCGTGTGGCTTAGGTTGTCAACAAATTCATTTCATTTCATTAAACACCAACATTGAATCTGCGCTGTTTCTACAGATCTGACTTCATGTTTCTAAGCCATTTGTGCTGTAACGTTTAACCAGCTGGTGTCCACATGATTTTAGTGGATGCATAAAGGCAGTTTTCAGAACCACATTAACATGAAACACTAATTTTTGACAACCAGAACGTGTCACAATACTTCATTTTGTCATATATAAAATGTTTAGTCTTAACTATTTATTATGTAATCTTAAATATTAATTGTGAATTTTATACATTAATTATAATTGTTACTAAGTTACTAGTTTTTTATACATATTAATACATTTATATGACTTTTAGCTTTAACATGTGCGTGTGTTCTCCTTGTCCAATTGCACTTCAAAGGATATCATACATTCAGTGGCTTATGCATCTAATGCCTTCTAGGACTCTATGCATTATTGCATTTTATTTTTTGTTTCATTTTTGGATGTTGTAATTTTATTTTGTTCAACACTTTTGCACCAGTTCATGTTAGTTAAAAAGTAAACGTAATTGCAACTTTTTAATCTCACAATTCTGACTTTTTACATGCAAATCGAAAACAACAGCTTGAATTGTAAGTCACAATTGCAAGAAAAAGTCAGTTGTAACGGTCCACCTTTTTGAACGAGCTTCCATTGCTTAGCATGTGCCGTTAGAAGCACTCACGTGAAAATATGTACAATTTTATAGGGTTCAAATGATAGAAAACGGCACGATCTGAATTCTTAATTATAAAAACACATTAAAGTCTCTGAAATGCTGGTTTCCAGTTACAGAGGATTTGTAAATTAAAACAGTGACTACAGTATACTGCCAAAAATCAGACCCTGAAACAAGTGAAAGGCAAGTCATTTTTAAGTACTTGGACTATTGTGTTTGTAGAGTAAAATGTCAATACTCAAAACTGCTATTATGTACATTTTTCAGGGTCATCACTAAAATTCAACAAGGCCCAAGACAATGCTTTCATGATATTTAGAAACTGTACAGAAAGATGATTTTTTTATCAAATTAAACATACAGTAAGACTCTAAACATAACAAAATGAGCAGTTCCAGATATGTAAAGAGAGCAGGCCCAGCTGGGACCAACAGCAGCCTGAGCTGCACCAACACAACACAACACAACACAACACAGCCTCTCTGCTCCACATAACACAGAACACTCCCACTCTGCCAGGCACAATTGTTAAAAACTGGTTGGTTTTCATGACGCTAATGGTGTGGAAACATTTCTAAAATCAAAGCTTCCGGATACCAGAAGTTTTTCTTTGTAAACTCCAAATATAGGTCACTCTAGAATAACTATTTAATGGCACACATTGAAGATCAGCAGACAGAATGTCAGTCAGTAAGCGATAAGCTGTTTCCTTACAAAAGGAGTTTAACGTCCTGAAGAATATCCTCCATTGACATTCATTCGAAACACTAAAGCTGTGTCTGCATACTGTCTGAATAGGTAATGCATTCAATTTGGAACTATTTCCAAAAGCTATAATTAAGTACCACGTTTGAATGAGAACTTGGTGACCGTTAAAAAAAACGAATGTAACGTTATAAACTACATTTAAAAAAAAACTAAACTATGTTGAAGGCATACAGGGTAATTCATTCCAGATGTAAGTGTATGAATGAGTCATTGAATCATTCAACTCAGCAGGTTTTGTATGGAAGACCTTTTCCGTGGTTAAGGCTAGAAGAGATAGGCTACAGCTAAAACTATTGGGCATGTGCACATCAATATAGCGTCATTTTTCTCACACTGTACATCAATAATGACTGTTTTTGTATTATTATAAGGGGTAGGTTTAAGGTTGGGGTTGGTGTAGACGTTAATAAAACACAATCTAATAGTCAGAAAATGTCATTTATTCTTAGCTTCCGGTTTTTACTGCATACCTTCTAGCCACAACCCGTTTCCACCACTGAATAAAAAATTTAAGGTAATTGCGACTTTTTCTCTGAAAATTCTGACAATTTTTTTCTTCAATTATGATTTCACGATAAAACGTTTTTTTTTTTCTCATTATGGTGGATATAACGCGCAAATGCGAGGTCTACAAACTGCAAGATTAAGTCAGAATTGCGAGATACAGTATAAACTCCATTCTGAGAAAAAGTCAGAATTTTGAGTTTTTAATCACACAATTCAGAGAAAAAAGTCTGAATTGTTAGATTATATAAGTCGCAAGTCCAGGTGGTGGAACGCCTTCCCCTGATTGCAACACCTTCATGTTCTTTAAAAAAAAAAAAAAAAAGAGGTAAAGTATGTACTATATAGTAGGGAAGTATTAAGACAGGGTAATTTACTCTGGATCAAAATGAATCCATGAGTCACTGAATTATTCACTCAATTGGATCATTCAAAAGCACTGATTCGTTCAGATAACAATGTTGCATGGAGACACGCAACAGTTCTCCTTGGACTTGTTGGAACTATTTTCGGTGCTGAAGAAAAATAGACAAACTGTGATTGTAAACATTGTGTACAAAATATAACTTGCTCAATATTATCTTATTTGTTGACATTGTATAAAAGCAAAATTACACCTGCAATCATGGGAATGCTTATGTTTGGAGTATTCTTGCTTATGCAATATTGCATAAACATAAAACTTCATTACCAGACACAATACAGTTCATAAACACATTAAAGAGACAAGTTTTCATCTACTAGATGTGGTTTTATTTCCGCTTACAGTACATTCTACAGATGCACGCGTGTTACATTACCTTGAAACAACATGGTCATTTAATGTCGCCTCTTAAAAACGATATATTGGTCCTAAAAATATAGAAAGGAACAAATTTAAAGTCACAAAAACTGTACATTATTAAAAATTCACTAGACACCACATTTGGCTGAGTTTTCTTGTACTGTCTTCAGGTTTTACCGTCTGTAAAAAAAAAAAAATAAAATAAAAAGAAGAAGAAAATATGTCCCTTTTGTATGATGAGGAACACCGAGTGATGACGCCTGGCCTCTACGCGATCGTTCAAGTTGGGTAGAAAACGAGGCATGAACATGAATAGTGTGCTCTACTGTGCTCCTCTACTCAGTGCACTAAGAAAAATTAAGAACTAAGGGAGTTCTTATGCGTCAGTTACACCAGTAATGATGCAAGGCATTTTCATTTGAGAAAGCATGGTTAGTCAAAAGACTAGTGTAAAAAATAAAAAAAAACAAAGAACAAAAGTCATTTTTAAGGGAGTTGGTCCAGGTTCAAACACACACACATCATTAAAACACATAAAACAGTCTAAACATCTGAGGATGTGGCGGTTTCAGAAACCCAACAAACTGCCATGTTCATGAAAACCAAGATCGAACCAGATCAATCATACTGAAGAGACAGCGAAGATATTGTTCCGATGAAAAATAAGTATTGCTAAACAAAACTATACTGCCGTAAGTACGTACATATCCTTTCCATATAAACCAATATCAATACAGTCTAAAGTTTTTTTTCCCCCACAGACAATAGTCATACACCAAGCAAAAGCTTTGAAAACGGCTATCTAGCTAGCAGAGCTTAAAAACAAGAAAGTTAAAACCGGCCTTTCGTTGCATCAGTTCTGCTGTTGGCTTTACGTCAGATTTCCATATGAACAAACACTGATTTCTTTCTGGGTTTGGGGGGGCGTGACAGAAAAAATACCCTAGTAAAAGATGTCAATCCTCCAGTTTATAAGACCAATACTCTACAAGCAAAAGACGCGAGTTACACGTGATATAGTATGTTTACTGGCCATTTCATGAGTCACCTATACATCTCTCTACGACGTGGTCTGTACAGAATCACTACAGTCTATTGCTATTAAATAATCCCGACTACTTTTTTTTCTGTCTTTAAGTGTATATATAGCATATAATAAAAATATACTGAGGAAATTGCTTCTAGTCTCGAAAGC
The DNA here is from genome assembly GCA_018155175.1 of Sinocyclocheilus anophthalmus. Lineage (NCBI taxonomy): Eukaryota > Metazoa > Chordata > Actinopteri > Cypriniformes > Cyprinidae > Sinocyclocheilus > Sinocyclocheilus anophthalmus. The sequence continues at coordinate 300,136 of JADLZN010002638.1, forward strand.
ACGTTACATTTTCAATCAAGGGGACACGGGTGGTCCACGACCTATACATTACGGAGCAGACGGCTTCGAGTAAAATGGTTGAAAGAGTGAGAACGTCCTGATAGAGGTGTGTCTGCGACACGTGACATCAAGTGTGACCCGATCAAGTCCTGAAGAAGTACTTCTACTCCGAAGGAGCGACGGACGAAGCTGAATAAAGAGGAGACGTTTATACGCCGTAATACCAGGTGATGAAGAAATGCTTTAAGCTTATCAAGGCGGGTGAGGGGGACAAACAGATACTTGTAAAACCAACAGAACAAATCTATACATATATCTACACGTGTATGCATACAGAGGGCTGGCTCTCCAGACAGAGTTTTTAGTAGTACTGAGCATCAAAGGGGCATGGCGTTCGAGTGCTTCCTCTCATGCAGCAGAGGGCAGCGTCTCTATTTGTCCTTGTTGTCGTAAAACTCCGCCCAGCGGCTCTCGAAGAAGCGCCGCATGGAGTGTCCGGCCTTGCCCACCTCCGACGTGTCCTCGTTGAAGAGCTCGCAGTTGTTGAAGATCAGCTGAGCGTCGGCAGCAAACTCCTCACAGCTGCAGTACCTGAGACACACGGGTGTAAACACAGACGCAGTCTTACACGCTAATCAGGTTATTCACTCCACCGCAAAGCCTGATCACCCAGACGCAATGTCAAATACAGATATAAAGATATATTTAGTTTATTTTGTTGTTAAACATTTTTCAGGTTATAACATAACAATCGGTAACAACTAAGAACTCACATAAGATGAGGCATCAATTTTTTATCAAACGTAATCAATATTTTAGTTTAAAAAAACGTAAGAGTTTATACAAGTAAAAATCTATTAATTATATCTTTACAAGAGTTCCAAATGTTAATACTAAAATAACAAAAAATATGTAATACTAGTATATTACTTCTATCATTTTCTTTTATTATTTAATAATATTCATATCTTATAGGGGTGTAGTGGTACACACATTCGCTACAGTGTGAATTATTATATTTCATAAGAAATTTGAGCAGAAATTATTTTATTTTATTACTGGATTTACACGTTTTTGTACAATTTACATGTTGCATACAATTTTGTCTTGAGTGTGATTTATTATATCTAAAATAAATAGTTAATGAATTTAAAAGTTTAGTAAAACTTGTTGTAAACCTCGGGTCAATATAATTTATATCGATCCATCGATCTATCCATACATGTGCGTGTGTGTATATATATATATATCTATATATATACAGTGGGTACGGAAAGTATTCAGACCCCCTTACTTTCTTCACTCTTTGTTATATATTGCAGCCATTTGCTAAAATATTTAAGTTAATTTTTTTCCTCATTAAATGTACACACAACACCCCATATTGAAAGAAAAACACAGAATTATTGACATTTTTTGCAGATTTATTAAAAAAGAAAAAAAACTGAAATATCACATGGTCATAAGTATTCATATTGCTGTGACACTCATATATTTAACTCAGGTGCTGTCCATTTCTTCTGATCATCCTTGAGATGGTTCTACACCTTCATTTGAGTCCAGCTGTGTTTGATTATACTGATTGGACTTGATTAGGAAAGCCAACAACCTGTCTATATAAGACCTTACAGCTCACAGTGAATGTCAGAGCAAATGAGAATCATGAGGTAAAGGAACTGCCTGAAGAGCTCAGAGAAAGAATTGTAGCAAGGCACAGATCTGGCCAAGGTTAAAAAAAAAAATTCTGCTGCACTTAAGATTCCTAAGAGCACAGCGGCCTCCATAATCCTTAAATGGAAGAAGTTTGAGATGACCAGAACCCTTCCTAGAGCTGGCCGTCCGGCCAAACTGAGCTATCGGGGGAGAAGAGCCTTGGTGAGAGAGGTAAAGAAGAACCCAAAGATCACTGTGGCTGAGCTCCAGAGATGCAGTCGAGAGATAGGAGAAAGTTGTAGAAAGTCAACCATCACTGCAGCCTCCACCAGTCGGGGCTTTATGGCAGAGTGGCCCGATGGAAGCTTCTCCTTAGTGCAAGACACATGAAAGCCAGCATGGAGTTTGCTAAAAAAACACCTAAAAGACTCCAAGATGGTGAGAAATAAGATTCTCTGGTCTGATGGGACCAAGATAGAACTTTTTGGCCTTAATTCTAAACGGTATGTGTGGAGGGGAAAAGAGAAAACCAGGGGGGGGGGGGGCCCCCCCAAAAAACGCTCATCAACCTGTCCAATACAGTCCAAACAGTGAAGCATGGTGGTTGGCAGCATCATGCTGTGGGGGTGTTTTCAGCTGCAGGGACAGGACGACTGGTTGCAATCGAGGGGAAAAAGATGAATGCGGACAAGTACAGGGATATCCAGGATGAAAACCTTCTCCAGAGTGCTCAAGACCTCAGACTGGGCCGAAGGTTTACCTTCCAACAAGACAATGACCCTTAGCACACAGCTAAAATAACGAAGGAGTGGCTTCAACTCTGTGACTGTTCTTGAATGGCGCTGCCAGAGCCCTGACTTAAACCCAATTTGAGCATCTCTGGAGAGACCTAAAATGTCTGTCCACCAACGTTTACCATCCAAATTGACAGAACTGGAGAGGATCTGCAAGTAGGAATGGCAGAGGATCCCCAAATCCCGGTGTGAAAAACTTGTTGCATCTTTCCCAAAAAGACTCATGGCTGTATTAGACAAAAGGGTGCTTCTACTAAATAGAAGCAAAGGGTCTGAATACTTAGGACCATGTGATATTTCAGTTTTTTTTTTTTTAATAAATCTGCAAAAATGTCAACTATTCTGTTTTTTTCTGTCAATATGGGGTGTTGTGTGTATATTAATGAGGAAAAAAAAATTAACTTTAAATGATTTTAGCAAATGGTTGCAATTTAACAAAGAGTGAAAAATGTAAGGGGGGTCTGAATACTTTCCGTACCCAACTGTATATATATATAAAGTATATTGAACAAGAGGTTTTAAGAATAAAAATGTGGCTCTCTTAAATACCTTCAATATAATTAATATAAGGAATGGAAGGAAACGATGTGTGGCCAAGTTTGGTGTCCAATACTAGGAATTTGTGCTCTGCATTTCACCCATACAAGTGCACACACACACAGCAGTGAGTAGTGAACACACACCCGGAGCAGTGGGCAGCCAATGCTGCGGCGCCCGGGGAGCAGTTGGGGGTTTGGTGCCTTGCTCAAGGGTCTCAGCTCAGTCGTGGTATTGAAGGAGGGAGAGAGCGCTGTACATTCAATCCCCCCACTTACAATCCCTGCCGGACCTGAGACTCGAACTTGCAACCTTTGGGTTACAAGTCCGACTCTCTAACCATTAGGCCATGACTGTATCCATAAGGATACAACCTATGCAAAATATCTGCTAATCTTGTACATACAAATATGAATATATGTATTTTTTCATTGTTACGGTTACAGATTTGGCAAATCCAATTACTGGTAAATTGAACTTAAACGTCTAACTTATCATTTAAGAACTTATAAATGCTTGTGAAAATATGAATATTAGTTATCAAATAAATAATAATTATATGAACAAATTCTATTAAAAATAAATAACATTAAAAACATAAGTTACATTTAAAAATATGAGTAAAAAATGTATTAAATTAAATAAAAAATGTAATCTAAACTATACTAAACAATTTCTGGGTACAGTTCATGACTCAGCACAGCTGTAAAATTGAGGTCAGCCTTTATCCAGGCACATCGTCTCTTACCCTCCCTGCAGAAGTCTTTCCCTCATAGTGAGGAAGTCCATGGGGGTTTTGATGATGCGTCGGTAGCCAGGCACCAGGCGGGGATTGACCGGCTCCAGGAAAGGCCAGGCATCTGAGTGAGCCTCCATTTCCATCAGAATGATCCTACAGCACATCAAACAGCTCGCCAATTACTCCATGACACACACTCATTATTCCACGTAGTGAATTCATTTAGACTCGGCTCAGAGATGCACCAAAACGCATTTTCAAATCATGACAACAGATGATTATATATCACTTCTGTTTATTTTTCATCCAGGCAACCCACTAACATATAAAGTGCCACTTAAAAAACAATTCTAAATGTAATAATAATAAAAGTTATTAGCTCTTAATAAAAGCATGTTGTATTTTGAAAGTACTGTTTTGCACAGGCCTGCAGACTCACTCGCAGTAGGTGAGGTCAGGCTGGTTTCGTGTGGCCATCCGTCTGCGTTTGGAGGGCGAGATGCTCGTCCCACTTGAGGAAGCTCCGGCGTCTTTTTGTCGTGTGGTCATGCCTCGTCTGTACCCATCATCCTCGTCTGAACTATCCTCTGCAAGACGCCTTTTCTGCACTTTTGATCTTTTCCGAGATGAGCGCTGCGATCTCGGAGATTCACCGCTTTCCTGCAAAATTATGTTTCTTAGTTTTTCTTATAAACATAGGCAAATATAGACAAAGAAAAATATTCAATTCAAACATTAATATGAAAGAGATGGGGCAAAAACGGAAGCTAGATAGTTAAGCATCTTGGTCACATTACCTTGGCAACGCAGGTGGGACAGAACCAGTCGCCTTCTGGCACCTGCATGACCTTTGGCCTCAGGCAGAACATGTGACAGCCACGATCACAGCCGTCACACAAGAGCAGGTACTCATCATCATCACCTTTACGGCACACCTGACACGTCTGTGGACACACCAACACCCGTTTAGACGAAACTAGAACACGATGATTTTGATAATACAGCATTTTATTATTTCATTTGAGAAAAACTATTAGAACTTAAAAGGTCTTCACGGCAACCCGTCAAAATAAAAGTTCGGTTTCACTTGAAGAAATTGTAACAAATATATTATTGTACAGTAAATGTACGTCTTAATCTATATAATAGAAATACAATATTATGAAAAACTTGTTGTAAATAAGAAATTTTTCATCAATGTTTTATTAACAGTAAAACTTTTGTTCCGTACTTCATTTGCAACAAAAAAAAAAAAAAAAAAAAAAAAAAAAGGTTTGTTTCATTAGATAAAAAGATACATTAAATTGTTTTATGTCTTCATTTGATTACCAGACAAATTAAAATAAACAACAATTTCTGAAGAAGAAAAAAAAGCTAAAATAAAAATTCAAAGGGCACTATTATTGTAGAAAATGTCATTGTTTGAATTGTATGAATTCAATTAAATACACATGCTTTTGGATCATTAAAATTTTATTAAACCATTAAAATGTATTCCAGAAAAAAATAAAAATGGAAAACAGAATTAGGTACAAAATAAAAAAAATTGAGGAAAAAATAAAAACATTTCAAAGAGCCCTAAAAATTTCATTTTTGTTCAACTTTTATAAATTGTTATTAAATTGTAAAAGTTTCATGATTTTAATAATTAGACATGGTTTTTGATTACTAAAATTTAATTTAACCATTAAAACAGAGACCAGAAAAATTAAAATAGGGGAAAAAATGGAATCCAAAAAAATTACAACAGAAAAAAAAACCTGAATTTGGGAAAAAATTAAACAATTCATAGAGCCCTAAAAACACATTCAACATACTCTGAAATAAACATATTTATGGTTAGAGAACAACACTGCATATGCAATAGCCATTTCACTAACATCCACCATACTTAGTGAAAGACAGAAAACAGAAGATGTGGTTTCTCAAGACACCTATTTTAATGATATCTGTCAGGTATGTATATAAACAAAATTATGTGTAATTAGGCCTGGACAATAATTCAATATCAATATATATCGCAATATCATTTTTTTCAATAACGGTGATATGATTTTTAAACACATTTCCGATATTTCGATATACATTACCAGTGTTTCCCATACATTCATTTATTTGTGGCGGACACAATATCGACACTGACCGCCACAAATAGATTTTCCAAAAGGCTTTAGGACAGTTTGACTTTGTTGAATAAACATGAGCGCTGCACGTTTCAAATTCAAAACGCGGGTCGGGTGTTTTATATCAATGCATCTCTGAAGGGAACCGACTGTCTTCAGAAAAGTTTCCATGTAATTTTATCTGATAAATCAGCATTCATGAGCGCAGTGCTGCTTTGTTTACAGCCGTTACCGGAGAAACCGCTGGTTCTGCTGCTCTCAAAGCGCCTCCTGCTGGCAGACAAGCAGTTTGCATTTTCAATAAGCCCTTCTCCAGCAACATATGTTTTTGTTGTTGCTTTTTCTGTTTTCTGCAGCAACTCTGAGCACTTTTAATATTCTTTATCCTGGCTGAAGCACTTTTGTTTCAATCTATAAAAATAATCAGCCTGTGTTATAGTTTAAAGTTAAACATATTAAAATTAATAAGGTGAATCTGAAGGTCCTTGGACACCGTGTCCGAAATTTTGCGTATGAGTTTTTCGTATTCGTCATCCTTTCCTATCACAATGCTTGCTACAGATGCGAAAGTGCAGAAAATCAAACCTGATCCGTTTTTTAATTTTTTTATGACGAACGAAAATTTCGGAGGCATTGTGTAAACGTGATTGACACAACGTGACGTCGTATTTATTTTTCAACGTGTGAAAATTTTGGTCGACGCAGTGTGCAATGGCCTTGAGAGTTTATTTGATAGTGATTTCACATTTTTTGTTTGTATGAAGGCTAAACATTCATTTAATTGTACTGTTTTTATTTCTAAAATGTTATAGTTTTATAGGAGGAGGTTTCATAGGCTTGGCAAATTCATTTTTCAGAAGTTTGTAGGCACAGAAATCTTTTGTGGGTGTTCTTGGCAGTTTTTTTTTTTATATTGTGACCGACATTTTGACCGAAATTAAGAAATATATCGTGATATAAATTTTGGCCATATCGTCCAGCCCTATGTGTAATATATAACAATGGTACAGACTCTGAAGCGGAGTGAACGTGTGTGTGCTCTTACCACTTTGATGACGGATCTTTCCCAGGCGATGGCTTTCTCCAGCTGCAGCAGACAGAGAGAGAGCTGAGACGCACTGCGGCAGCGGTCCAGGGCCTGCCGCCACGTCCTCAACCTGGGTGTGATCTCACTTTCCAAGCTACAAAGACAAACAAACACATGACTGATATGCTCTAGAGTGCATATAATGTACTGTAGAATTTGGAACAATTCTTTGTTGAAAAATATGATTATTTTGAAAAGTGATGCTTTGGAGATAATTTTTCACTTTATTACCCAAAGACCCTAACTCTGACCCACCTCACAGCATCTAGTGGGACCTCCTCCCCGCCGGGCGGAGGGGTGAGAGGCGCCAAGCGCACCACCTCGGACAGGGTCCACAGCGGCTCCTTCAGATAACGGCGCTCGATGTTGCGCTCCAGATTAGTCAAGCGGAGGACGGCCAGGTCCAGGGGGTTGCTGGGAGCTCGCAGGAGGTCGGACCATTCCTTCTTGGTCTTGACTATCCAGTCGTCCTTGGGGTCAATCTCGTGCTCGTAATACTGCAGGTCATCCCGCGTGGAGTCCGCCTCGGGAGGGGTATACATCTGAAACCAGGACAAAAGTCCAAAGTGAATATTACAACAATTTTGATGTCAGATGTAACCTAGGGTAAACCAAAAACGTAATTACTTAAAAAGAAAAAATAATAATACTTCTATTCTCTCTCTCTCTCTCACACACACACACACACACACACACACATATATATAAACACACATATTCAGAAGGGCTGCTGATAGACGGTGTTGATGGTTTTAGTGGTGGTGAAGCCCAACACGGGTAGTCACCACCATTGTTTTGATTTTTTATGGTAATAAAATAATTAGTCAGTGTAGAGAAAGGACACTACAATTAAAAACGAACGTTGGGCTGCTCAATGCAGCGTGCCGAACGAAAAGTGGTACGGATAGATTTAATTTATCACGTGAGGAGAAGCTGACAAGAAGATTGAGGAGAAGCTGACAAGAAGATTGAGGTGAGACAGACAAGACGATGACAGAAGAGTTTCCAAACGACGTGCAAAAGCACCCGTTTTAAAAATATGTTGGATTTTGAAAAGCCTGTTGACTTCTGCAATTTATCTAAGGTGATATTGGAAGGTTATTTATTTGGTTCCACAGTGTTTGCTGATTTTTATTTAAACAGTGTATTTTTTTTATTTACATAAGTATCAGGGCGCAAGCTTTTATTTGTTTTGCTAATAAACTTAAGTTTCCTATTTATTTGGTTACACAGTGTTTACTGATGTTCAGTTTTGTATACCTAAACTTTGTGTAAGTTATTTGTTAGTTTATATTAGGCATATAGCATGGTGTATGTTTTATTGTTTTTTTAATAAAAGTTCTATTTTCTACGTTGTATTTGTTGTGCTGAATGATTTCAAGCAAGTTGACGGAAGCTAAGCTATTTAAAACGAAGGAACGTGAGGAAAAAGAGGGAAAAACTCAAACGATAAAAAACAAAGAACTGTGACGTCCGAATTACGGTATTACCAGTTGGCAAAGCGATCTTAAGAGGTGGGAAATTTCCTCACCGTCACAACCCTAATATACAGAACAGAGAGAGAGCGAGAGAATTTATATACACACATACATACAGCGGGTAAAATAAGTATTGAACACCTCACCATGTATTTCTAAAGATGCTGTTGACATGAAATTTTCACTAGACGTCGATAACAATCTTGATTTTAATAATTAAACAATAGTTTGAATAATTTTATATAATTCCTGTAATAATAATAGAATTAAATAATACACCTTTACCCTAATATTCCCTTTTTAAGAGTTTAAATAATCAGCAATAATGAAATTAAATAATGAATATATGAACACAGGTAAGTTAATTACTATAATCTATTTATTAGTTAGAATAAACAATTTGCATACATTTTCATTATCGCATTTGTTTAAGATATTCCTTTTCTCATAAGTAATAATTTATTGAATGCATTTAATTACATGTGTAATACTGAAACTCTGTTTATATGGTATGTGTTTTTGTTCTGTAAAATCTGTAAAAAGCATTACTGATGCTTATGAACATAGGCGTATCGAAATAATGAGTACAATTTAAAATATAGATATATAGAGAGAGAGAGAGAGAGAGAGAGAGTGAGTGAGAGAGAGAGAGAGAGAGAGTATAATTAAAACAAAAATTCAGAAAAAAATAAATCACAAAGCCATGAAAAAACCTCAACACTTACAATTTGTGAGCAACTCATCAGGTTGTGTCACATTCATTATGAGTAACTCACGGAGCGGTTTCCTCTACTTATTAGGATTAATAGTCTCAAAACAGAGCACTTGAGTGTGTGGTTTTCACTACCTGAAATTGAGAGCTTGATGATTCCTGACTAGCCTCACTTTCACTCTCCGCATTGGGAAAGGCCACCTGGAGAGAAAGATTGTGTGATGAAGTGAGCGTGCTTGTGTGCAGTACATACAGCACAAACAGTGTCACCCTGTGGTCACAAATGGAGCAAGACCTTACAGTACTGTGATTACTTCAATAAAAGAAAAAGTGGCTTCTGAATCTGCTTAACAGGCTTTCTTTACCTTGAGCTGAAGGTCTGCACCGACCACCCTCTGCTCCAGATCTTCCACGCACTGGAGCACATTGATGTCTAACTGCAGGACTCTCTCCTGCTCACTCCACGCCTGTTTAGACGCCTCCAGCAGGGCATGGCCGTCCTCCACCGTCATCTGGAAGATGGGATCTGGGAGGAAACGATGGAAAACAACGAAATAAACATGCTGCTGTCCACCAACTCCTGCAGTCCCTCTGTATGTGCTGCTGCTCCTCACCGCTGACGGGCCGCGTGCAGACCTCAGACATATACTCCATGTGTTTGGCGAGGTGCTTGTGGAGCACTTTCTCACGAATGCCTCGAGGGTGGAGGGCGCTCAGAATGCCTGTCAGCTCCTCCGGTTCTTTGATCCACCACCAGCCCTTCACCATTTCTGTAGGACAGAAAGACATGACGCCAATGAACGCTGCTCTGCTGGAAACCAAGAGCTTTAGGATGTCATTCAAGATACACAAATAACAGTTTTCTTGGTGCGTAAACAGTATTTATATATGCAAATGAAGTAATGAATATTACATAATACATATTTTCTCTGCATTGTACCAGTAGAGCATCACAAATAAAACACTAAACTTAGCATGAAGATAAAACTCTTCATATGGGATTTGATTCTGCTCAAATCTGTAAGGCATTGCTGAAGCTTATGAATATAGGAATTATAAAGCCATTATGTTTTTTCCTAAACAGACAACAAATTTTATGAAAGTTTATTCTTATGAACTCAAGGTTATGAAATATTTCAAGAGATAAATCAGTTCAGTAATTTGAATTGAAATGAACATATCAAACTGATAAGTGAATTAGAATATAATTATTCTATGATTTATTAATACTTATTTTTATTATTTTTCAGAATTACAGACAATTTTAGAGAAAATTACTTAAAATTTTACAGAATTTTTAAGCTAGGGCAGCTTTTTTTTTTTTAATAATTATCGTTTAGATAGTATAAGACCAAGGCTGAGTAATAATATTAAATTTTTTATAACAGTTTTATATATATGTTTTTTTTTATTTTCAGCTAAACCAAGTTTGAGTTTCCACCTAATATATGAATGGTAAGATTTAAAAAAGTGTGCATCGGAAAAAATTTACATTTGCATGTAACCAGTACAAGTCACGAAGCATTGTTTCTTACATATTTGCATTGGTAAAAAACTATTTATTTATATAGAATTATTAGTAGATGTGCTATACTTTTATTATTTAGAAAGTGGCCAATAATCTGTGATCAATATGTTATATGTAGATTGATTTCTCCTCTTTAAACTGTTTCTCAAGCGAGTTCTCTCATCACCACTGCTGCTACATGAATATGACGTATCACAAAACTACGGAGACCGAGGCGTGTCCTGAGAGTCACATAGAATATAGAATAACATGGCAGCGGTCGAGCGCATCTTCACCAATAATTACAAGAATCAAAGCGAACTATCTGTGCCATAATGAATTGCATAGCATAATTTTTTGCATTGCATCATTTTTCTTTGAATCGCATTGTGTTGAATTGAAATCAGATCACACTGCATCGTAATAGGGGTGCATCGCACCAGTAGCTGCTTCATATGTATGTTTAATGTATCGTATTGTTGGCTATGCATCAAGATCCGTATCGCATCGGCCTCAGTTATGAGATGCACATCCCTAATATATATCTATGCATAGGCTTTTCCATAGTTTTTAGTTTTGTACCTTACAATATTCTTTTTTAATCATTTATTTTTTTAAAAATACAGATTTTATATCTAACTATGTTAGTGTTTTTATTTTATTTTATTTTATTTTTTTTATTTAATTCGATTATTACAAACAATTATTAGCTCTAGGGCTGCCAATAGGACTATTTTTATTTCGTTATCTATCGACTAATTTATCGTTAATCGATTAATCTAAACTATTAATTTCCCGCAAAAACAACAAGAGATTTTATTAAACTATATTATAATTGGATATATAAATCCTTTTTTAAAGCAAAAGTAAGTGCATGTCCATATCACTGAAATCAAAGTTCAGTATTATAGTGTAACATATCCACGGGTTCTATTCCTACCTAATAATAAAATGATAATCAAAAAACCCTTTTTAAAGGAGTAATTACCAGAAATGTATTTACAGAATTTATTTAGGAAAAAATGTAACCTGTGCAGAATTTTCTTTCTATTTTTATTTTTTTTTATAAATAAAATCAATTAATTGGAGATGCTTTTGATTATTAAAATTTAATGGAACCATTAAAATGGAATCCAGAAAATAATGGAAAACAGAATTTGGTAAAGATAAAACTGTAAAACTCAATTAATTAGACAGGCTTTTTGATTAATACAATTTAATTTAACCATTAAAACAGAGTATAGAAAAATGAATTTGGAAATAAAACTGATTTCATAGGGACCTATAATTATAATACTTTTTTTTGTGGTAATAAAAATAGATGTAAGTGAACAATAGCCTTTAAAATTACTTAAAATACATATATAATAGCAATGAGGCAATAATAATTAGTTCAAATAAAGTATCAAAAGCAAGAAATCATATGGTTTTATTGAACAAAATTGTTAAAATACATAATGTATTATAAACAATAGAGCTAATGTACATTACGCATTACAACAAAGGCCTGCAGGGGGCGCCAATGGCCTGATGATTATTTTTACACATTGCTGTGCGATCTAATACTTGTTTAATATTGACCAAGCACCATTTAATTCAAATGTCCACTTAATCTTTAATATTTGGCCATTTCTTTAGGACAGAAATGCTATAGCTACTTTAATTAAAAGAATATGTGGACATCAAAACGTGTAAACTCAGAGTGAGGGTTTGAGCTTTTATTTTGAAACCGCGATGTATTCTCTTCTGTGTTTGCGTAGATTTATAAATTATATACCTTGCAAATCTGATGAAATGGCGCACGTTGCGTTCCCAGATGAACGTTATAATAAACCCAAACTCACAACAACATGCACAGATGGAGTTTGAGACGCTGCACACATGTAAATGATAACAGTTCCTGTGGAACTACTGTGAACGGAGCCACGTACTTAACCTACACGCATGTAAATAATTAAAGCGCATATACTGTCTTAGAACTGCTTGCCCTATAATTATTTAAATTAAATCGTAGCGTTTGTGAATTCACAATTATTCTTAAAAATGCCCCCCCCCTTTAAGTTTAAAGATTTTGAATGGTTCTTTAGCTATATCATGCCAAGCCCCCCCCCCCCTTGGGGGGGTCAAACAAACGTTTTTTTCCCTTTTAATAATGTGTTTTATGGATTCTCGACCGTGAAATGCACCACTTCCGGTATTTTGCCGGTTAGTCCGACACCAAAGCCCCCGGGGGGATTTAAAAAATCCGAATTTTTAAAGTTTTGGGGATGTTTAAAAAATTTCCCCGACCCGAAACTACAGTTTGGGAAACTCTGGGTTCGATAAAGTTGCCTTGGCTTGGTGACATATTTAAACTAAACATAATAAACATCCATCCAATTCCTAGGCTCAGTATTTCAGAGAAAACTAAATGGTCAAGATGACAAGGCTTCGAAAAACTTAAGTAATCTAAGAACGCAAGATGGCCAAAAACATATTCCACCCTAATTGTCAAGTCCAGCATAAGTCCTGCAACATCACAGCACTCACCTAACGGAATAGGCTTCACCACCAGCTGAGTGAAGTACTTCAGTTCAACCTCTTGGAAGAGATTGGAGGGAGGTCTGCCACGCCTCTTCGCCGCACTGGCGCGAGCGTGAGCTCGGGACGCCCCGCTGCTTCTCCTGCGCCTTCTACCGGCCCTGGGAGCCGGAGTGGAGCACACCTTAGGAAGAGGAAGAGGAGCCGCTTCCGTCTGCATCTGCGGTTAAGAACAAAGAGGGAAGCGATCAGAAGGATAAAAATTCGGCATTCAGAATATTCAAAAACTTTCTGATGTGTGACCCTGGAGCATAAACCAGTCATAAGTAGCACGGGTATTCGTAGCATAGCCACAGCACATTGTAAAAAAAAGAAAAGGAAAAAAAAAAAAAAATGGGTCAAAATTGTCAAATTTTCTTTTATGCCAAAAATCATTAGGATATGACGTAAAGATATTTTGTAAATTTCCTACCATAAATCTATCAAAACTTAATTTTTAATTAGTAATATGCATTGCTAAGAACTTCATTTGAACAACTTTAAAAGTGATTTTCCCAATATTTAGTTTTTTTTGCAGAATTTCAAATAGTTGCATCTCAGCCAAATATTGTCCAATCCTAACAAACCATACATCAATGGAAAGCTTATATATTCAGCATAAATCAGTATTAATTTCCAATTTTAAAACATTGACCCTTATGACTGGTTTTGTGGTCCAAGGTCACATCTTCTTAAAGGGTGAACCTGTGCTGTCGGAGGCTGTGGTGGAGGAGCGAGTGGGTCACTATCGAGGGGTGCTGGAGTGTCTTCAGTGGGGGATGAAGCAGGCGCAGGTGTGTTCTCGCACGGCTGGGAGATCGACGTCTCGTCACACGGCTCCTTGGGCAGCAGATTGAACCACTGGCCTCTTTTCTCTGCCTGCTCCCTCATGCTGTCCTCCGGCTGGCTGTTATCCTCGCCCTGACCGGCTCCAGACGCTGTGATCGGCGCGCTGCTGTCGGTCTCTGCGTCCTGCGGCTGCTCGAGAGGCGTCTGAAAAGCGGGCTGAGTGGGATCCTGCACAGGAGAGCTGAGAGTCGAATCCTCAGCTGCTGATCTGCTGCTACGGCGGCGCCGCCGGTTCTTGGCGGTTCGCAGGTGGAGCTCCACTTCGGGTTTGATCTTGCGCGGGCGTCCCCGTCCTCGAGGGCTGCTCATCAGAGAGGCCTCGCCGGGTAGAGGATCCGCCTCTGTGGGGGAAAGCTGGGACGCTCGAGGAGAAGTGGGGAGAGTGCGGCGAACGAGAGAGTGAGGCTCGCTTTAACTCATTCTTCACTGGGGGGGGGGGAGGTTTGACCTTCACATAAGTCACAGGTTCATCGCTGACTGTCACTTCATCTGAGGCTGAACACAAGCAACTGGTCATTAATATCGGTAACAAGTAGGGTAGCACAATATATTCGACACATGGACAAGTCTGACATGTCATAAAGTATTGTAATTACAAATATTTTATTTTTACAGTCGTAATACTTTTTTTATTTTACAATGAAATATTACAAGTCATATTTATTTTGTTTTATTTTTTACATTTTTATTTAGTACTATGACAACGACGCTACTAATCATTATTATTATTATGATTAATATTATTTCACAAAATTTGCGCACCCCCAACCTTTTTTTTATTGCATTTTAATTAAACATTAAGATTGGTAACAAGTAGGGCTGCACAATTAAGTCTTAAAATTAAGAAATTAAGAATGAACAATATATATATTAATACTGTTGCATAAAAATTACCATTTTTCTTAATTTTTTACATATTTTATTTTACAGGGAAATATTACAATAGTAATGTTTCTTATTACTGTAGTTATTTGGTAACACTACTATTAATACAATAATATAATTATTATTATTATTACTATAACAAAAATTTAAAAAAATGTTGTTGTTGTTAATTATTTTATAGCCATATTAATATATAAAATCACAAAAAAAATATGCAGCCATACAAACAAGTACAGAAAAACTGGATTTTTTTTATTGCAATTAAAATAGGCAGAAAATTTGATTTTTTTCTAATAATTGAATTTTTTTTTCTTTCCCAAATCATGCAGTAACAAGAATACCATAAAAAAAAATGAAACGTAGGAATCATTAGGCACAAATCTGGTTATGATTCAGGCAATCAAAATCAGATTCACCATGCTCGCAAATGTTTGAATGGCACTTATCTTTAATGCTTTGTCCTGCGTGTGATTTTATAATAACCAGGGCCAAATATAAAAATAAATAAAAAATTGAGATTCATTGTGAGAACAGAATCGTGATTCATCTGTGACTCCACAGCCTGATTGTCTATGGGACATTACGTCATGTACAGACTCTGAGGAGGATCATAAAGGCCTAAATCTCAAAGTGTGCGAGCTACCAGACTAACTGCATGCTGGGAGTTTCCACTCACCCAGGATATCCTCTGCTCCCTCCACGAGGACACATCCCATATAAGGCAGCAGCAAGTACCTGCGGCGGTAGCGATCCTGCCCCAGAGACACCGCCCGCATGGAATGAGATGACTGCTGCAGCTTCTTGCGGAAAAACACTTGCCGCTGTGAGACAGAAGCAAACATTGTTACTCAGCCAACAGCCTTCACATTTAACAAAGGTTTGAACTGAATGAAGTTTGTTTCACATGATTCTAAAAACATTTTGAAGCTGCTTTGCAATCTGTATTGTATAAAGTGTTCTGTAACTTGTGCCTTAACCGAATTAGGTGTGTGTAAACTTTTGACTAGTGATGCAATGAAATCAAATTCATAACCAAAATCTAAACTTCAGGACTCACTGGAACTAAACCCACAAATCCTCACCTTAAATCAGCTTTTTTTGGAGTAACTATCAATTCTATTCTAATCAGTTCTAATATTATTAATATATTTAAGTGAATACACCAACTTGGTGTAACTTCACAATAACATATATGCTCTAAATGATTTCCAAACAAGTATAGACGAACTGTATAGAATAAACAGTGTTATTATACATGTGTCAGTGTTAATCAAATTTAATTGAAAAAGATTCTGAATCTCAAAAATGTCCTTTTCATCAGATGAGATTTTGGTGGATCCATACCTACATCAGTTATTAAATATAGATATGTTACCTTGGTCAGTTTATCAATCTGACGCTCCAGCTCAGCAACACTGCAGGTATTGGGACTCTCAATCTATGAGAAAACAATACAAACATAAAATATTTACTAGTGCTGCCAAACGATTCAAAGCAAGTTTTTGTTTACATAATATATGTTTGTGTACAGTGTATATGTATTATGTATATATAAATACAAACAAATGCATGTATATATTTAAGAAAAATATTTTACATTTATATATTAAATATATTTACATATGATATAATTTATATGAATATAAATATATACATGCAAATAAATGTAAATATTTTAAAATATATGCTGTATGTGTGTCTCTTGATATATATATACATACATATACACAGTACACACACATTTTATTTGGGATGCGATTAATCGTTTGGCAGCACTAATATTAACACACAGGTAACAAAACAGTTAAACCAGGAAACCCCTTTGAACAACCTTTTTTAAATTCTTGAAGTAACCAGACATTTATTATTTAGCAACACATTTTCATGTTCACATGTCTCTGGTGTTGGCTAATGGTACCATGACATGCAGTCTTATTCTGAATTTTTTTTTATATTTATTTGAATTTTTACATTATGATTTAATTAATTATAAGCTTTTCATTACTTCACGAACCCCCTGCCGTTCCCTCATGAATCCCAGCTCCGAAACTGAAGTGACTCATTTTTGATAGTCTCACATAATCACATTTGAGGTCAAAGGAAGTCGAGATGCAGCCCGTTTCCCTGAACTGACAGCTCTCACTCAGGAAATCTTTAGTAGATGGCTGTTCTTGATTAATTACATCATTTCACATCTTCAGAGTAGCTGCTGTCAGTACACAGTGTCTTCTTCTATGAAGCAATTTTGACTATGGCACATAGCTTGACTATGTGGCTGTGAATATAGCTTTAACCCACTGACATGTACTGCTCTGAATAATAAAATACTGCTCCATAAGCGTATCTCTGGTTTGGCAGAGGTCCTGTACCTCCGTGTGTTTGGGTTCCTCTTTGGCTTTGCGGCGGCTGCCTCTCTCCAGCACGCAGCTCTCCTCGATGCTCTCCTCCTCGGCCACTCCCACACGAGCACTGCGCCGGCGCTCCTCGAAGCACAGCTCCTCCTCCGGACGGCCCGTCTTACGCATCAGCGCAGCCTTCAGTCTGCTCAGACAAACACATTTATGAGAATGATTAAGCCAGTCCCAGAAGAGCTGCTTCACACCTGGTCCAAACCCTGCTCGCACATGCAGGATTATTTTAGTGTCCACAGTACTTTTGAGTCATCGATGTGAGTAACTAGATTCAGAAAGAAATAATCCAAGCCATTATCTTTGAGTGAAATCTAGTGATCATCCAATATATTGTCAAGGCCAATAGTTTGCTTTTTGTTTTGTTTTTAATTACCAGCATCAGCCAATAATTTTTTCCGTTCAGCCAATACGTCGAAACGACTATTATCTTGACAGTATCTAATAAATGTCAACAACTACACACTTCAGAGAATCTCACATCTAAGGCTAAGTCCACACGAAGCCAGAGCTTTCCCTATCCGATCTTTTTTTTTCCCTCGTCTCAAGAAATATCTGCGTCCACACGAAACCACGAAACCGACACAAAACGATGTAGTACACATGCCAGGCCAGCATGTGGCGCTGTAATTCTGCCACAGAGATACACTAAAAACTGAGAAGAAGACTTCAGATTTATCCACTCTGGGACCCGGTTTCAAAAAATATCGGTTTCACTCTCCCAAAACACTGGATCTGTGCGGACGAAACGCCTATACGATACAAAATTTATGCATATACAAATAAACGCGTCTTCGTGTAGACGGGGCCTAAATTTGACAATTTTTTTTATCTTTTATATCAAGTTTGCCGCTATGTTGTATTCATGTCATATTCACTATGTGCAATAAGTCAAATAAGTGCAATAAGTGTTACCTTGTCTTTATTTGAATAAAATATGACTCCCATTGCACAAAGACTGGCCAATTTCCTGAATGCATGTCGGTTACGGTGTTCACTTTTTATTCATATTTTTAACAATTTCTTTATTTGTGAGAAATTCTATATCGGAATTACACAATCAAGAAGTTGCCATCTAAATAAAACTATTTTACAGATGAATTTTTTATCAAGTTCAAATATTTTTTATTAAATAAATTATGTAATAACGAATTTACTTTCAGCAATTGCTATGCAATGTATACCTTAAATGAAATAGTGAGATGTATGTTATGTGTGTGTGTGTGTGTGTGGATATATATATATATATATAATATATATATATATCTAATTATAATATCTAATATACACACACACACACACATAAATAGGGGTCATGCAGAATAAGGCATTAATATATGCTTTATAAGTACTAATAAACAGCTTATGCTAGTAACAGCTTATGCATGCTAATTAATCACTAGTTTAGTAAGAATCGATTACCTAAAGTGTTGCCCAAATTTTGATATCAAACAGACTCTGGTTCACACATAAGCTGTCAGGATAAGAAGCAGGGGTCTTACTTGCGTAGCTTGCCTTCTATAATCCACTTGTTTTTCCTGTAGGTTGTCATATTCTCTAGCGTGTTATCAATCTCCCTGCAGAACAGAACGGTTGGAAAATGACGTTTACATATGCAGATCTACAAAACTCTATTAAAATATGATGATAATATGATTTGAATTCCTGCTGACCTGGTGATTATGTTGCTGGCGTTGAGTTCCTCCACCAGGAAGGCCAGTATGGAGGCTTTGACGTCGGGTTTGAGGGTCTGGAAGCTCTTTGTACGCAGACTGTTACACACCTCCAACTCAAAGCCATGGGCTTCCAGAAAGATCCGCAGCACCTCAGATACAGTGCTGTGGCTCAGCTCCAGATCCACCAGCTTCTCCCCCAGGATCTTCACAGACTGAGTAAGGAAAGAGAAACAAACCAACCTTCATTAACTCACTGACCAATCACGTGCCTTGAATTTAGGGTGAAAGCCATCCTACATTATTTCCCACTGAATATTCAATGTTAATATATAATAAGACTTCAAAATATTTCAGTTTAATGTGCTGTGGGTGTGGTTTCTTGTTGGTTTTTAAGGCTGTTTTCCATTAACGTTTAGTTATTTTAGTTAGGGTTAGTTATTAAGTAATTACTTAGTTATTAAGTCATTTCTGTCCAAGTTCAAAGTTGTTTTAGACAGCAACCGATGAGATTTAGACTTTTTTGACACTGTTATAAATAGAAAACAAATTAATTCACTGATATTAGGGCTGGGACAATAAATCAATCACGATGCATTCGGAAAATCTCAGAATCATTTCTCGAGTCGCAATGCATTGATTTATTGTCCCAGCCCTAAATCAATGCATTGCGACTCGAGAAATGATTCTGAGATTTTCCGAATGCATCGTGATTGATTTATTGTCCCAGCCCTAACTGATATCACTCAAAAGAAAAACCTGGTAATATGAGGGCAGTCCAGGATCGTGCAGAGCGGCCTCCACCAGTTTAATGAGCAGATCCAGGAGTTCGCCTTGGCTCTTCTCCATGCCGAGGAGCCCTTCCTGCAGGGTGCTCAAGCTGGGAATATCCTTGGGCACTTGGAGCCCCAGAATCTTTCCGTAACCATGCAGGAACTCAACCACCCTTAAACAATTGGAGAAGGCCAAACCCGAAAGCACCAGTGCTGGTATCCGTGTCAATTGTGGGAGGGGCTACAGAGGGAGAGAGACGACAACTCAATGAGTAATGGAATAAACCATTCCAGATAAGACAGCACACTTTAATTATCCACATCATGACATCTCAGGAAAAAAAAAAAAAACTGTAGTAGACGAACAGTCCCTCAATGAAAGTATTATCAACAGTATGTATTACTGGTGTGTGTCAACTGGTGTGGTGCGGCAGAGTTGAGCACCAATAAATGTAGTATACTTTAAAATTTGACTTTGAAAATTACTTCTTTTTTTTTATGTGTTCAGCTGTAGGCACACGCGAATCTTGTCAAACAACATCTCTTTTAGTGTGGGAAGACAAATCACATGATTCTGTAAATGGATCATATTACTCTGGTTATTATGACACTGTGTTAAACAATGGCAGTTACTGATTTTGTGGATAACACTGGCTTGGTGATACTTCAAATGGAAAAATTAACCCAACAAATTCACAAAGTGGCTTCCAAAGTAAACTTTGCCAAATGAGGAAACTTCCGTATAGGGCTGTCACTATCAATTATTTTTTTTAATCGAGTAATCAGTCGATTATTCTATCGATTAATCGAGTAGTCGGATAATTATAATTCTTTTTTTTTTGTAGTAATAAAAACAGACCTAAGCAAACAATATCCTTTAAAATACATACACTATAATAGCAATGAAGCAATGTAACATTACATTACACATTATAACAAATTCCTGAAGAGGGCACCAATGGCCTGACGATTATTTTTACACTTTACTGCGCGATCTAATCCTTGTTTAATATTGCTAAACGTTAATTTTCCCAATGTTCCACTAAATTTGTAATATTTGGCCATTTCTTTACGACAGAAATGCTACAGCCACTGTTTAAGACGCTCAACACATAAATGAAAACAGTTTGTGTGGAACAGCATTTACTGTGAACGGAGCTGCTCTGAGATGCACTTATGTAAACTGCAAGCATGTAAATAATAAAAGCGCATATATTAAACCTGCATCGCATATATTTATTAAACTGAATCATAGCGTTTGTGAATTCACAATAGCATTTTGCTTTATTATGATTCTGTTCAGCCTTGGAAAATGGTCTAATAATGCATTTCATAGATTTTCATCCATGGAATGTGCCACTTCCGGTATTTTGCCGGTTACTCGACATGGGCAAAATGCAATTTTTTTTAATCGAGTACTCAATTCAAGGATTTGTGACAGCCCTACTTGTGTAGTCCGTGTGAATCCTACAGCACATCAGGCTCACCGTGTGGTCGGGGAGACACATGTCCTCTGCAGGCTTCTTCATCTCCTCTAAGATCATCTGCTGTCTCTTCCTCTCCTCCATTCGTCTCTGAGCCTGCGCCCTCCGCTCCGCCTGCCTCTTTGCTGCTAGCGCAGCCTGCGCTTCGGCCTCTGCTTGAGCCTGGGCTTTGGCCAGAGCCTTGGCTTTGCTGCGGGCCCGGGCCACTTTCTTGATGGGACTGGCCTTCTCCAGGTCCAACGCCTCTGCTGCAGGTGGTGCTGCGACCTTCTTCCTGCGGCCGGGCTTCTTGGGTCCCTCTGCGGCTGAGAGAGGGCTTTCAGATACCTGGCTCTGAGTCTGAGACTGGTCTTCATCATCCTGTTCCTGCTCTTTGGCCTTCTCCAGCTGCACAAACACATCAGAAAACACAGTCAGAGCTCAGAACACTGGGATTTACAGCTATTAAATTAAAATCGTGTGTATATCAGGGGTTCTTACACCTTCAGACCATTTTGATGACTTTTCCACTTAGCCCAACTTTTTACTTCAAAGATCCGATAGTCAATATTTAAAGGCCTTTACTTCTGATATACTATTATTCATTTACAGAAACCAGGAGTGGCAAAAGATTAAAAATAATGACATAAAATAACTATAATTAAAATGAAATGTCATCATTCCAATAACTGAATGTTCTTTGTGGTTTACACTTTTTATAACATTAATTTTACATGACTTTTTTAGCTTGTTACTACAGGTTTTAAAACTATTTTTTACTTATAATTAGCCATTTCTAGCCAGTAATATATATATATATACAGCTTTATAAAATATTGAAATGTATTACATTTCATGACTTTTCCAGGTCTATATGTAAAATATACAGTTAAAATTCCAGACTGTCCAAGATCATTAGAACCCTGGTTGTTAAATAAAAAAGACAGTTGTTAAGAGAACAAATTAAAATGAGAAATAGGATTGCAACTTGCATCTTGATTTTTAGCTGTTTTAGGTTTTTTTTAACAATTGTTTTTCATATTTAAAAAAATGCACAAAAAAAAAAACATTAAAAAGCATTAAAGAAAACATTACAAACATGATTAAAATTTGTAACCGATTGCAAACCGTGCTTAGGAAACATTTAACAGGTGCTACATAGATATATTATCATTATTACATTTTTTTCTAATTTCAAGATTGTATTTAAATGCATAATCTTTCAGATTTTTCATCCTCATGAACCCTGTTATTAAGTTCTGAACATATCTGAAGACATGGAGTTTCTTACTTTGGCTTTCCGTTTCTCCTGCCGGATCTTTTTATTCTTTGCATCCTCCTTTCTTTTCATTCTTGCCTGCATGACAAAAATCAGATGATCAGCTGGTCCCCAAAACACACTTTTTGTAATAAATAACAAGTCAGCTCACCTTTCTCTTCATTTTCTTCTTGATCTTAACCAGTTTTTCTTTTTCTTCCTCTGTGAGATCCTCTGTAAAACAATGAACATGAACTGAGCTAAGATGCTCATTATATTTCACATAAAAAGCTAGAACTACAAAATGACGAAAAATAAAAAAGGTGGTACTTCTACAACAAGCACATTTTTACTAAACCACCTGATCTGCATATTCAGACTCACCCTTTGCCTCCAGTCTCTTCAGCAGCCTGGCATCCACTTTGCTGAGCAGATCCTCCATCTTGGGCTTGGGAGGTCGGCCTGGCCGTCTACCTGAGGCTCCTCTGGCTCGGCGGCCACGGGAACGAGGCTCTTTGTCTGGATTTGGTGGACGACCACGTCTGCCTGTTATAGCCATGATCATGGAGGGCACTTCCTCATTGGCGAGGAGGAACCATTTCATACCCTGTAACAAATTAAAAAGCAATGACATGTCTTGCAACAGTGTAACGGTCCTGAATCCACAGACCACATGTTTGCCTGTAGCACCTGTAGACATCTTCATACACACCTCAGGGGTTTCCCGCTCCTCATAGAAATCCCCCACTGGCATGCGTGGACTGAAGCTGAAGTGCTCTCTCGAAACGCCCTGGAGAGCATCCTGATGCCTCTTCAGAAACTGGAGAATGCAGAGAGACAAAAGCAACTGGATGAAGACAAGCCTTGTTATCACTCACGCAGATTAGGTTACAGTAGTATTGTGGGTGATCATCTGGTGTGCTAGTATAACAGATCTCACCTTGATGACCTCAGGGAACTGCTTCATCCTCCGGCCGCAGGGGCTATAGTACCACGTCTCTCCTTTCAGGCGGTCCTCGAGCCTCCGGACTCGAATCTCTCGCCTCCAGCTAGCAAATGGGAAACACAGCACGTGAAACAGGATACCATACCAGTGAATTTCCATGACAACAACGCCTCCTTTTTACCCGCGCGCTCACCTTTGAACCAGCGCATGCGCTAACCTCATTTTTAAGCCAGAAGAACCTTCTTGCATGTGAACAGAGTAGGGAGGAAATAACATGCTAACAATCTCCCTATACTTTAAACAAAAAACTCAAAGAAAATATAAATTAAAAAAAACATACAAAACAAAGATTAGTTACCAAAAAAATTCCCATTGAAAGTATAGAGTCTTTTCAAATGAACCTCTTTCCTCTCTCTTTTTTTTTATTAATAAGTGTCCCCAGTCCTTAACCAAGCGCTTTCAATAACATCAGGGCCGACGCTCCTTTTTTTGTAAGACAGTCAGCGAGTTGAGTTTTTGTGTCCGACCAGAGTGCCTTCTTGATTCTTTTACTCTGTATGAGCTCCTTTATGCTGCTTATTTCCAGTCGAAGACGTTTCTCAGTCTGTCACACAGATCAACGGAGGAGTATTCAGCTCAGCATTTCCAGTAGTAAGTTCAGAAAAGAGAGTAGTCAGAAAAATGGCATTATCTATTATATCTGACAGGGCAAGAGTTTCCCCTGCCAGAGTACTCCTCACCACTCGTCTAATTTTCTTAGATTGCCAACAGAGAGAAGAAAACGTCCCTCTTTCTCCCATGAGACCAATCAATGTCCCCCTCTGTGTGCCCCCATCAGGGAGATTTCCAAGGGAAGCATCACTAAAAACAACAAAGTTTAGAGCATCAGTTTCCCAAATGTTGAAACCTGAGAGTCACCTTTTCAGATTTAAACTTTCTAATTACCTTATTTGTCTCGTGAATAGACTGAACTGTAGCATACTTTATATTTGATGCTAAACTGCATACATCAAACATAATGTCTGGTCTGGTTTGTTTTGCAACCCACAGTATTTGTCCTATTTTTGACCTAAGCTGCTCTTTTTTGGTCTCATTAAGAGAGGCATCCCTCTGCACTGCACGTGTTACTTGCAGTCAAATAGGCTGTAGGTTTTCAATGTAACTACGCTGATGTACATGAACTACACCATTAATAGTAGCAAAGTCCATTCCCACATAGCAGAAATGTTCACGTTCCTCACGTCCAACATGTAATACAGACTTTAGTGTAGGTATCACATCTGTTGAGAAGTTTTGTGAGCCTGCCCAAAGAAAATCATCAACATGACATGCGAGTACTCCAGTAACCTTACACTGTTCATCCAACCAATAGAATACTGCTGGATCTACTTTAGACACTTTACCACCTGTACTCAGCATGATTTCTTTCACTTTGTTGTACCAGTACAATGATGCATCTGCAAGGCCGTAAACACACTTGTTTAGTTTCCATAGAACATTTTCTTTTCCTGCTTCAGGAGGGGGCCGCACGTAGATTTCTCTGGACAACTGCATGCCCTGCAAGAAAGCAGATTTGATGTCCATAGAATGGACTTGCCACTTATATTGACAGATTACAGCTAATAACAGCCTAAGAAAGTCTCCACAGGTTGGAGAATCTTTCTGCAGCTCGTGAATATTAAGCTCTTCAAAACCTCTGGCTACGAGTCGCGCTTTGAGCACAATACCATTCGGAGTTTCCTTGAGACTACAGACCCATCTGGTAGAGACACACGTTTGACTTGCATCATCAACTTCCTCAAAAACATTGCTTTTGTACCAATTCACCATTTCATCCTGTTTAGCTGCATCAAATGAAATATCTTTTGTTACGAGCACATCAGCCTCTCTATCAGTTGACTCAATGTGAAGATTATCAACACATGACATATCCACCGACTCTTCTTGCCCATCACTGCACTCATTTTCAATATGTTGCAGATTGAACCAGTTTTTATATTTTCCAGAGGCAAACCCTGGCTCTCTGTAGACCACCACCGTCCTGTTTCATAAATGTTACAGTCTGTCCTGTTTTTAACTTTACACCAGCAGAAGAGACAGGATTACCACACACATCGTGATCGGTTTCAGGTTGTGTCATTCTAGGTTAAACCACTTCTCCTGTATTAACATCCCTGTCGCTGATGTTTTCTTGTTCGCCGTCTGTTTTCTCTCCACTACCGGCTGCATTGTTTAAGCTGCCTTTTTCACTAGGTACCTGGCTGTTGTCTTGTTCGTTTTGCTTATCTTGAGATTCCTGATCCTGTGTGTTTGTTTTACAGAGCCTGGATTGATGTACTCTAACAAGAGTCCCCCCATGTCTTACAAATACAACAGCTCCATCTTGACAAATAAAGTGAAAGTGACGTGACATGGGGCTAAGTATGGTGACCCATACTCGGAATTAGTGCTCTGCATTTATCCCATCCAAAGTGCGCACACACACCGTGAACACACACCCGGAGCAGTGTGATAACTACCCCTGGCCCCTTCCATTCAGGACAGTCTGCTCTTTTGTAATATACCTTGTCACATACACGTCAGCTGTGGGCCTAAGCTGCCTACGTAGTGCCCTTCTTATTCGCTCAGAAGACTCTGCTTCTGTAAATGCTTTCCTAGAAGCATGTAAAACAGAAATGTGTTCTCCTACTTTAGCACTCACAGTGGTACCTTCTAGAGCAGGCAATTTATCAACTAATACAGAAGGAAGGTTAGGATTCTGTCCAAACACTAATTGGTATGGACTGTAGCCATGAACATTCAACATACTGTTCTTAGCCATGAGGGCCCAGTCAAGGGCAGTGTGCCAGTCACATCCATTTTCTCGCTTGACCTTCAGGATGATCTCGGTGAGTGTTTGGTTATGTCTCTCGAGTAGTCTGTTGCTCCAGGGACTGTATCCAGCTGTTGTTCTTGTCTCGATGTTAAAGTTTTCAGCCATGTCTCTGATTTCTTGGTTGTTGAATTCCCCTCCATTATCACTGTACAGCTTCTGGGGGGCACCATGGACACTTATCCAAGTGTGAATGAAGGAGTTGACCATTTCAGATGACTTTGTTTTCACAATGTTTCCGGCGCTGAAACGTGTACAGTGGTCGATTATGTGAAGATACCATACACCTGGTTCTAACTCATGTAGATCCACTGCCACCGTCTCGTTATCTTCTGAAGCCATGGCCAACCCCACAGCAGGCTTTGTCCTCTTGTACTTTTGGCATATTTCACAGTCATATACTATTTGTCGTAGAACAGTAAAACATTCTTTGTCCTTATTTCCTGAACTGTGAATGAGCCTCTGTAGCCTGTCTGCCGACGCGTGACCAAACTGTTTATGGAGCTTCAGAAGGACTTTGCGTTTCTCATCTGGAGACATATTTTCTGTCACTGTTAGAACTTCCTCTTCAGTTTGATCTTTTTTAGTGTCTTTGTCTCTGATATCGACACAGTAATGTCCAGAACTAGGACATTCCTTTAATCACCTCATTGCTCACATATGCAACACGGTTCAACCCCGTTCCTCTACAACAACGCCTCCTTTTTACCCGCGCACTCACCTTTGAACCAGCGCATGCGCTAACCTCATTTTTAACCCGGAAGAACCTTCTTCCATGTGAACAGAGTAGGGAGGAAATAACATGTTAACAGTTTGAAACTGCTGGATAAGTAAGGTAGCACTTTAGATTAGGGAACACTATTCACTATTAACTAGTTGCTTATAAAACTGGCTGTGTCTATAGTATTAAAGACTACACAACATTATTATATAAACTTTAAATTAATTTTTAAATGATTATTATTTAAAATTGTCCCTGGATCAGTAGGTTCTAATGTTGTGTAGTCTTTAATACTATAGACACAGACCGTTTTAATCACTGAAAGATTTATTCGTCATAAAACAGATACATAATTGTATTCGAGTCTTACACACATGCTGTACAGATAATGTAGAGTCGTGCATTAATTTGAGAGGTGACAGATATTATGGGAGTGGCTTGATGGAGCGCAGGAGATGCAGATAACATGATCTTGACCCTTAAGACACTTTAATGCCGTCACGTAACAAATCTGTTAAAATATAAAATTTTATGAATTGTTAATTACTACATTGAAACAAAAATGTAAAGCCTGTACAAATATTAGAAATCGTGAATATAAAAAATTGACAAAATAAAAACAGTGCACATTTCATTTATTTATTATAACATTTATGTAGTTTTGTTCGCTTGGCTGCTTCCTTATAAAAGTCCAGAAATTTGTCAAGTTTTTCGTGAGGTGTCTTTTTTAATTATATGATGTCATTACGTTGCTGTCTTGCCGCCAGCCAATCGCTGCATTGCTGATCGTGGTTTCGAGTATCGATACATAGCCCCTTTTAAACCAACACATGAACGCGCAATTATCTCCGATAACTCAATCCAGCCAGACTAATCATCAACAACAGCTGCGTTCAAAGAACCAAATTAGCCAGATCCTGATTAGCGCGATGATATCGTCTTGGATGTGACTTTTCATCTCGGATGTAATAAGCGACGTACGAAGAACGGGCCCCTGGTGGATTTTGGGCTTGTTTATCAATTATTTGGCGACATTCCAACATATTTGTTTCTGGTTATTATTGCTTTTTTTTGGTACACAAACAATATCTGGCATTTAATTCAATGTTTAAAATGTAAATGGTTCCATAATTATTTAATAAATACAGTATGAAGCAGAAAAGCTTACAATCTAGTGTACTTCTTGTATTCAAATACATTAATAAAATAAATACATGTATAATTTAAGAAGTAAAAACTATTTTTTTTATTTGATCAATTTTCATTGCACCCCTAAAGTTCTTTTTTCAAATTAGGAGCACATGGGCTCCTTGGGACAAGTGAAGCATCTTGACCTGGCTATCGACACTTTAGATAAAGGACTGCTCACCCATGCTGCAAAGGAAATTGGACTTGCTCTTCAGTTGCAACCCGACGCCTTGGGGTATCACCTGTGACACACAAACAACAGTTTAATCTACTTTAACCTTAGGTGCCAGAAGTATGCAAATAAAAGAGACTGAACACTACTTAAGAACAAAGAGCAAATTTCAAACATGTAGGTACCTGCTGCGGAGCCGTTATCATCGTCATCTTCTTCAGTTTTTCCTTCGGAGAACTCTTTGGCTGGTTTGGGAGGCTTTGCCTCGTTCACGCCTTCTTTCATCTTGCGCTTCCAGATCTTCTTGGGCCGGACTATGGGGCTCTCACTATTGGTCAGGCTTAAGTCACGGACGAAGGTCATTGGATCAATTAAAAGGTGAGGCTGAGCATTTGAAGGAGCTGAGGTATCAGTTGGGACGCCGTCCTGTTCTTTTGCCTCTTTAGAGATTTTCCTCTTCTTCACTGAAGTCGTTGAATTATCGTCAGTTTTCTTTCTCCTCCTAACCTTTTCTTGTTTTGGGCCGTCAGGTGTTATCTTTCGCTTCTTGATCTTGGAATCAGGAGAGCCAACTGGAAACAATTAAGTTAATTAAGACAGCATTAACCTAATTTTGTCCATCTGACTCATTAGAGACAATGACTATCTTTAAAAATAAATCTGTAAACCATTAGCTATGCAAGCATGATCGTAAAATTGAGCAATGCATTTACTTTCAGCGGTAGCAACTGTCGTCTTTGGGGTTCTAGGCTTCCGTGGCTTTTTTGTTGGCATGGCGATGTGGGCTTCAGACATATGTGTGGTCGCCCCTTCAACAGAACCGCTTACGACCGCTTGCAGCGCTTTAACCGTCATTACAGAGAGCGCAGATCTTCTGTCACCTCCTGAAGTATCAGCTCCATTCTCTTTGCCAAGAATATGATCACCTGTGGGGAATAAAATGTATTTTATTTAAACAAGACATCAAAAGATGTCAACAATACATCTGCCAAGCATTCAGACCACCATCTGAAACTTTAGTGTTCAAATACACCTGAATAAAGTGCTAAAATTACACATTATATTTATTATACCAATATATTATACATCCCTAGACAAATATAAGGATGTAGAATACTTTGGGACCATATTGGTTACCGGCCAATATCAGTGATTTTTTTTTTAATCTAGTCGGTTGATATTGGATATGCATTTGGTACATGCCCATTACCTTTACTGTCATCGAAGGCTCTCTCTAGGCATCTTCAAGTCACTTCTGACCAAAAGATTTTACATTTCGAAATATTAAAAATCATAGCTTCATCAGAACGGTACAAAACTTGGTAACTTTAATGGCATTTGGTATGTGAACGCAATTTGAGGGCACGATTCGAAAAGGCTAAATGGGCATTAAAAAAAAAAAAAAAAAGAGTCACGCTTGTGTCTTCGCTGTAAGAAATGACCACCATAGGAAATGATTGGGAAATGGGAAAATACAGAAAACTATGTGTGTACACAATCTGCCATGATGCAGAGAAAAAGAGCACAGCTAGTCTCTATTTTAACCTAAAATACAGTATTAAAAAAAAATTCAATTGGGAAAAAAATGGATAATTATTATTGCATAAGCATTAATTGGTACCATAAAATTCTTTCAAAATACAAAAAGAAAAAATATTATAGAACAAAAATTTGGTCACTTTTGACCAGCAAGGTACCAAGAGTGACCCAAAAATGAAGAGGCTTGGAGGGTTAAAACTAATCAATAAAAACACTAATAATTTAACAACACTATTAACTGTAATCTTCAGCAAATGAACAGATTCACTTTTTTATTAATCCATTATTAGTTCAATATTAGTGCATTGGAAATCTCACCTTTGATAGAGTGTGTAGAGGCATTAATCGATGCAGAAAGCAGGGAGGAGCAGTTTTGTGACGTGTCGTTTAAAGAGTCATCCAGTAGAGACGTAGTATCTTTGAGGGACGCCTCCTCGGTGGAACTGGTAGAGGTCATGGAGCTGTTCAAGTTTTCTTCTTCACAAGAAGTGTCCTGCAAGTCCCTGGAGACATCAATCATGGATTCTTCTGTAAACTTTGATTGGTCTCCAGTCTGGGAAAGACTATAAGAATTATCAAAAGTGTCCATCATTGAACTCCCATCCTCAGCTCTTGAGCTTTCAAGGTAGGTTGACTCGGCCAAGGACGGATAGTCCAGTGACGTGTCAGTGCTAAAAGAATCATTTAAAGTCTCACTTTCTCCTTTCCTCGGGGCAGCCTGATCTCTGATACCATTAGAGTCCTTTCTGCCAGTGGCCGTAGTGTCTCTTTCAGGCTCCTTTGGAACAATGAAAGCTGGTTCAAGGATTCGACTATGACTTTGCACCTTATGCATCTCAGCTTGAGTCTCATTGTTGGATGTGTCCATTTTGTTAGATGTGCTCAAGTTTCCAACTTTACTCTGGGAACCACAGGCCTCATGTTTACCATGACTCAGACTAGAGTGCGATTCCCCAAAGTTGTGCCGTAATACACCATGAGAACTCATCTGTCCTGGACTGTGAGAAGAAACATCTACATTTGCCATCATATCTGAATGTTGAGCTGCAGAACCAATGAAGGAACGAGATACATTTGGAGCAGCAGAAACATTGAGACTTGCTGAAGATGCCTGAGAAGAATAGCTAACAACAGGAGGTGGTGCAGATGAAGCCAAAGCGGCAACTTGAGGAGAACCAGCGACCACAGACGGAAGTGCAGAGACTGTAGGGAGAGAGACGTTATCGGCAACAGATGTTGGAGTTGAGGAAGCAGCAGGATGTTTAGGACTCTGGCCTGTTAGAGGTGATGCCTCTTGGGGTCCTTTAAGCGGTGCCAACGCAGGAGGAGCGGAGACAACAGATGGAGATGCAGCTAAAGATAGAGGTGTTGGAGAGACCTGTGGACTTTTTGACCCCTGGGCCTCCGCCAGAGGCTGTGCAGCAGGCACCGTTGGAGGATGCATCAAGGTCTTTGAAGAAAACACCACAGGCTGGTTGTGGGAAACAACAGGTGGAGCTCTGGAGCTCTTAGGAGAAGACATTGAAGGAGGTGTACCAAGTCCTGCAGGTGTTCCTTCAGCTGATGAAGGTCCAGAGAATCCAGGTCTTTGGCCTTGGACTGTCTGAAGCGGAGATGGTGGAGACATGGACACATTTGCGCCGACACCCAAAGCTGTAGATAAAGCAAATCCTGAAGGTGAAGGAGAATGTGAATCCAGCCCAGAGACCGTTTTCCGAGGCGGACTAGATAGTGGTGGAGGAGGTCCAGAGACGGGGGAAGAACTAAGCTCTTTTGCGGCAGCTCCCATCTCCTGACGTTGTTTTACTGGTTTCTCCAAGTCCACGATTGGATGCTGCGCACCTTGGTTATAGTCGGTAGGGGAAACAGGGCCAGCGGGCTTTACAGGAAAACTCTCAATTTTGGGCAAACGTTGGGGTACAGAGCTTTTCTCCACTCCATTGAAGCCTTTATCCATTTCTTTGAAGGACTCATTAATAGGAACTACAGACCACAAAAAAAAAAAAACACACACACACAACAGCTGTTAGTAAGACATGTGAGAACATAAAACTGTTGAGACTGGTAGCAAAAATTCACATTCATTTTTTGGTTTGAAATGCAACTAAAATTGGATTTTTAGGTCAGAGATGTGGCCTGGAATGTAGTGCACAATACTGTTAATGTGCAGGGAACTAGAGTTCAAACCCGACTTGGGTTGTGCAATAGCATGTGCACTAAATTCACTCCTTTACACTCACTATATATGTAATGAAATATAAGCTGTGTATAATAAATGAGTGTACAGGCCAAAAATCAACATATGCATCAATGTGGAAACTATAGTAAAGCCTCTGATGGTTGTTGTCTCGTGCTCCTCTGAGCAATTTGAATACAGTGTGAACAAGGTCAAAGCAGAGCAAAAAAAATTAAGACACAGACAATGCATTTTGATCTTCAATGAAAAGCACAGTATTGTTGATTGTTTTATTGCATCTAGGCTGCGTGCAGTTTTCCATTGTCTGATGAATGAGGGAGAATGTGGGTGGAAAAGAGAACTGGGGCAAGATATCACCCGTTTACGGACTATTTTTCAGTTTGAATCACTTCCTAATCCAAAAAGTCAGCTACCATTGGTGAAAACACGTCTAACTGGCCTAAAGTTACTTTTGTCAGAGCACAGGATACTAGCGTTGGTGATATTAAAAGCCATTCAGGAAGTGCATGGCTCCACCTAAGTACAGGAAATCAGAACATGCATGATAAAACACGCTGTCATTCTTGTAATCATATTACTTACCGTATGAATGCCAAAGATTATATATTGTTTCCACAAAGCTATCTGCAAACAAGTGCGACAATCTTGTTTTGAAATGCTATAGACCTCATAAAACAAACTGACTATGCAGCTGGTCACATGTGCAACATACCAAAATGTTTTATTAATTTAAGACAGCACAGTAGTATGCATAGATCTTTACTAAGGCTTAATTTAAGATGGGAAAAAAGTGAGAATTGGGCAGGAGTGCCACCACTTAATACCACAGTTTTATAGTTAACAAAAAAAACTGATAAAGAAATAATGTAATTTTGTTTTTTGTTTAATTAAAAATTACATGAATACATGATAAATCCACCATTCAAACTGTGTTTTTGCCTTAGCCTAAATCACTACAGTAAGAGCCAAAGTACAACCAAAACAGTGTTTTATTTATTAAATGCTAGAGGGAAGTTACATAGCGGACATACCGTTTTAATGGGAAAATTAAAAATTAAAACACAGTTTCAAGATTCTAAAACTAACTAAAATAATATCAAATTCATTGTTTGTTTTTATTTCCTCTATTAAACATGAAAATGCTACTCATTAGAAATTAGTGCTGCACGATTGTGACAAATCATACCTGTCGATTATTCCCTTTAAATTGTAATTGCGATTATTAATTACAATTATCACAATTTACATTGAATGATGTTTTGGGAAGCTTTATACCATTGTTTGAAGCAACTGTATTCCATATTTTTATATGAAAATAAACTAGCTGAAAACACTCTTACTGAAAAACTTTTAACGCCTTTCTATAGCATTAAGCCTTAAACGCATCTTAACCACACCGAATGATGCAAGTGGACCTTATCACTTCTTTTTTAATTGCACCTTTGAATGATTATGAAATTGTGGCATCCACAATTGTAATAACGATTAGAAATTCAATTAATTGTGCAGCCCTAACAGTAACAACACTAGACTGCGCTGAGAAATCTGATGTTGTTAAATATATAGCACTTTAACTTTGTCAGCCCTACAATACTAACTAATGCAAAAACTAAATAGATAATAAATTAAAACAAATGAGATTATTAAAAATAAAACCTAAACTGAAATTACAAATTAAAAACTACATAAAAAATCTAAACCGTAACAACCCTGTTTCCAACACTCTGAGGCCTGTTTGTGGCAGTTGCTCACCTTGCATCTCTCTGCTCTTAGGCGAACCGCTATCAGGCACAGCAGAAGGGGACCTCATTGGGACCGGCACGTGATGGGGACTGCTTCTGCCTCCTCCACTGGCCATGTGATGGTGCTGAGGGCTTCCTCGTGGAGGCGTAAAGCTCTGCGCGGCAGGTGGTATCATCTGAGTCGGTGCTTGAGACTGAGTTGGGGCCTGCGGTTGGGACTGGTGCGATGGATGCTGGTAATACGGCATTCCATTAGGCATCACACCATAATGCTGCTGCTGCTGCTGTTGTTGCTGCTGCTGGTGTTGAGGCGGGTGGTGGTGTGAATGGTGTTGGAGATGATGCGCCGTTGCAGACTGGTGCTGCAAGGCCGGAGGCTGCTGGTGATGCTGGGACGCTGGGATCCCCTGGCTGGGAAATGTCCCATACATGCTTTGAGAGTTATATCCCATGGGCATCGAAGATCCCCCCTGCGGCTGCCCAGGATTTCCCCTTCCCCAATACTGCGGCCCAGCGCCCGGAGATTGCCGGGACGGTCCCATACTTCCGTTGACTTGGTACGGTCCATGGCCCTGGAAGTGGAGCTGAGGCTGCTGTGGTTGTATCCCACCCTGGGAGCCAGGTTTCTGGAGCAACCCGTGGGGCGGGACGGGCCCCATCGCTGGGTTGTACTGAGACTGGCCCCACAGATAGTCAAACCCCATGCTGCCTGGGAGGAGATGGCTGCTCATATGAGGATAAGAGGAAGAGGGAGGGAGGGTGCCTGGCTGGCCGCTCCCACCTGCAGTAGTGATGCCGTTTTTTTTTTTTTTTTTTTTTTTTTTTTCCAAATTCATTTCGCCATTCAGATCTGTGTGACGAACAGCATCAATTAAAAACGGAGCATTAAAGGGATAGACCACCCAAATATGAAAATTCTGTCATTAATTACTCATCCTCATGTCGTTCCAAACCTGCAAGACATTCGTTCATCTTCGGAACACAAATTAAGATATTTTTGATGAAATCCGAGAGCGTTCTGACCCTCTATAGACAGCAAGGAAACTACCACAATTAACATCCAGAAACACAGTAAGGAAATCGTAAAAAAAATAAAAATGCATGTGACATCAGTGGTTCAACCGTGATTTTTTGAAGCCACAGAAATACTTTTTGTGCGCAAAAGAAAACAAAAATAACAAGGAGACGACAAATTGTTGAATAAAGAGGTATTTTTTGTATTCTTTGCGCACACAAAATATTCTCATAGCATCATAAAATTACTGTTGAACCACTGACGTCACATGGACTATTTTAATGATGTTCTTACTACCTTTCTGGGCCTTGAACTAGGGCTGGGCGATTTTTCTGATTTGATCGATTCATTCGATAATGAATTTTGCCACGATTGTATTTTTTAGAAATCGAGGAATCGCGATTTTGAATAGAAATATTACCCAGTGTTAGAATTAGACACTTTGACAATATAACAGTAAAGAGAAATGAATGATTTCGACGCGTGCGGTGCAGTGGACAACTGAATTCAAGGGTGATGCGCTCGTATCACACAGAATGCGCTTTTGTGTTGACAAAAGATGCAACGCGGGCAGTGGAATAGGGAAAAACATGCAAGAAGATGGGAGTGAACTTTTTAACTTGAGCGCCGTGTATTTAGAATGCCGTTTCATGCATGAGACACTGCAAGAGACACGAGCTCAACAGTCAGACGTGTCCATGTTTACACATAAAAAAACAATGGAAAAGTAGCGTAGGCGAATAAAAAAAACCTGTGACTACTACTGTACATCTGCTATTTCATGTTTGCATCATGGTGACAGGCTGAAAGCTGCAGTTGTTTTTACAGAACATCTATAGTTAATGATAGTGTACTTGTGTTATACCTTCAGTCATTCTGAATTTGAATTACCTTGACTTTCTGAACATATAATATGCATAAGACACGTTTGTACAATATGTAGTTGTAGTTCATGCATCTTTTCTGCAAAAATATTTAACAAGTGATTTGTTTAACATTTACGTCATGTTGACAACTTCATGTGTGCTGCATTTGGAATAGAATTTTCTTTAACTAGAGGTAACGTTAATAAAGTTACTTGAATCATGTTGTAGTTGGGTCAAAGATGAAAAAGGGTTTAAGCATAAAAACAATAAGTGTAATACTGCTTTAAATTGTTGTTGTTTTTCCCAATAAATATCATACATTTTCCCTGATTTACAGAAGACACCCACTAAAATGTAATTCAGTGTAACAATCTTGTCAGGCATATTTACAACAAAAATCAATTTATGACATTAAAAGACTAATTACTTTCACCCCAAATACTAATTAGTTGTAATTTTACATTTTTTAAATGTGCCACTATCCTAAGTTTTGCCCATTTGTCAGTAAGAATTTTTACTCATTTAAAACACAATAAAATGTAATATGCTCCCTTATTATTTTATACATTTAAATATGTACAAGTCAGAATAAGCATGTTGTTGAAATTTTGACATAAATATGGGTTAACCATGAATGGAAAACAATGTAACATTGTAATGTTTATTCTCCAAAAACTTATTTGAAACCTTAAAAGTAGACACTTTACTTACATTTAATGTGCTTTCTATTTTGATGCGGACATCTTAATGTCTTTGACCCAGTTACATTTTCAAGTTGACTAATTAAAAAAAAAAAAAAATCGGTCAAAAGATCTAAAAAATAAAAATATCTAGATTTTAATTTTTTGCCAAATTGCCCAGCCCTACCTTGAGCGTGTGTCAGTTGCGTTGCTGTCTATGGAGGGTCAGAAAGCTCTCGGATTTCATCAAAAATATCTTAATTTGTTTTCTGAAGATGAACGACGGTCTTATGGGTTTGGAACGACATGAGGGTGAGTATTCAATCACTGAATTTTCATTTTTGGGGGAACTAACCCTTTAAGGGGACTCAAAATCCACCACATTTATGGATTTATAGACAACATGTATGGATAAAAAATGAAATGCAAATACAAGACACAGACTCACTTTTCCCTTGCTGGGGGAAGCTCATGGAGGACCCGTTAGTAAAGAGAGAATCTCCTGAGGAATGCTTCAGTCCTGAGTTAGCGGACACAGAAGAGTGAGGCCCGTAGTTGAAATGGTTATTTGCTTCCATCTGGCGGAAAGAAAAAAAAAAAACACAATTGAAAGAGGATAAGAGGCATATTTTTAGTATTAGTTACTTTCACTTATGCCAGTTCTTATGCACAGACAACTGTAAATGCCAATTGTGCAATCTGACTTCTTCCCCAAAGTGTAAACAATTGTCACCTGCTATAAATATGCCTTACTAAACATTTGTAAAATCAGTATTGTTGTGTCCCAAATGATACACTATAGCTACACTATGAACAATACAAGTTTTATAAAGTTATCTTGTCCATCATCAGAATCTGAAAGCGTGAAGTGTCCATTTAAAACCTCTAGATTGTTTGGTAATTAAGTGCACTTCTTATTGACATTTCAGTGTGAACACAAAATCACACTATTTATACTCAAAATGTCACAGAATAGGCATAAGGACCCAAATTGGATGCACTTAGTCCAAAATTCATAGAGTTCAATAAAACTAGCGAAAAGTACCAAGATGAGCTATACTTCAGATGGATTCTGACGTACGCATCTAAAGCACCTACTATCCCACAAAGGCATGGGAGAGGATTATGAAGGGCAGAGAGCGATGAACTGAGCTCGTAGGTCACATGCGAAGCACATGGCAAAGCGGTACGCCGGATTACATTCATACCCAACATATTTTTTTTACTTCATATCAGTTGGCAAAGTTTGTTCCTCATCAACGTAAGTGCCTACTAAAGTATGAGTCGTGAGTTTCAAAAACATCTCAACAAATTCGATACAGCGAGGCCTGTCACGATAACAACTTTTTTTTTTGTGCGATATATTGCCCCAGAAATATTTGCGATAAGCGATATTATTGTCATTTTTAAAGACAATTTTATGTCACTGTATATATAATCATAATGTAACAGCATAGTAATGCAAGAAAGCCTACACACTTCCATATTACAACAAACTTTTCATTTTTAAGAATATATAGATCATGGAAACTAAGTATCAAAATATTAGATACCTTAACAAACCCGAATAAATAGTAAATGAACAAAAGAATAATTGTATGGCGTATTTTTCCCTCTACAAGATTTTTCCTGGACCTTACTTTCTCTGTAAATGAAGGGTGCACCCTATTGTGAAAAACACAATGCATAACAGCGGTCAGAGTCAGTTGCACAAGGACAGATCCCGAAACAAGACCATTCTCAGATGAAAACTTTGATGGTAGAGCATTTTTAAAATTTGAAAAGTAGCACCTCAGCACTACACCCGGTTATGTACAAGAAGAGCTGCAAAAAAGACAAAAGGCGCAAGTGATGTACAAAACACGGTGACATAATTTTTAAAGGGGTCATATGAGGCTTTTTAAAAGATCATTATTTTGTGTATTTGTGTATTTGGTGTAATGAAATGTTGACATGCTTTAATGTTCAAAAAAACATATTATTTTTCAAATACTGTACATTATGTAGGTCCTCTATGCCCCGCCTCTCTCAAAAACATAGTTTTCAACAAAAGCCCCTCCTTTGACAAGCGCAGTCTGCTCTGATTGGCAGCTGACCCAGTGCATTGTGATTGGACAAACACCGCAAGCACTCGTCGGAAATATAACGCCCCTTTCCATAATAGTGAGCTTCATCTTTCAAAATAAATGTAGAGCCCGAAAGGGGAACAGAGTCGCTATGACAGACATAGTGATGAAGCTGGTATATGTTTGCAGCACACAAGCCACGGTTAAGACAGTGTGACCCTCTCTCTCTCTCTCACCACACACATCTCTCTCGCATCTACTTTCTGGAAGCCCAAATAAAGTGCTTTTGCTTTCGCATAGAAACACAGCGTCTCCCTGATATGCTGCATCAACACTACTGCTGTTCATGAAACCACGCCTTCTTTCTTTGCGTGCCACATTTGGGTGGCATTATGCAAAATTATTCCACATAGTGAGGAGATATGTGGGGGCGTGTTAGAAACGGAGCCGTTTTAAGGGGGGTGGAGAGTCGAACTTTGAAAAGATATCCTTTGGTTTTGAGACTTTAGTCTTCGGCAAACTCCGGGATCTTATATAGCACAATCAGCTTGTAACACTCCAAAGAGAAAGGAAAACTTGAAATCGCATCATATGACCCCTTTAAGTAAATATAATGGGCGATATTTTGCATCACCAAAAATGATTGAGGTCATGTACATATATTGCGTGACAAGTCGATATATTGATTATTGCGACAGGCCTAGATACAGCAATACTGGCTCAACTAGTATTCAAGTAAGTTTAGGGCAGGCCTTTCCATTTATCCACCAACGACAGACAGGGTGTGGGATATATTCAAGAAACCTACTTTAAAACTTTAATGTCATTATAAACGTTAGTCACGATAAACAGTACATGGTATTTTGACATGGATGAAAATGAGGCTTTGAGGAACAGAATGTTACTTGTTTATATATATATTCATTTTTGGCAGACAGTTTTATACGAAAAAAACTATTATCCCAGGTTATTCCCTGGGAATCGAACCGATAACCTTGGTGTTGCTAGGTCCATGCTTTTACAGTTCGAACAACTCAATAGGTTGTGCTTTTTGTTTGCCTTGGTGTCTGTCATTCAGCTGTCAAACCATTAAAAACACAGCATTACAAAAATAAAAAGTGGATCAGCGGACAATCCATTTTTGTGGCATAGTAAATAAAAAAGTTAAACCCATGGAAAAAATGAATATTAATTATTCCAAATAACCTGACTCACATTTCAACCCTTGACTAATACCACAATTACCATTTTAAACAATAGGCAGATCCTTCTCATCTTTCTTGTACTACAAATCTGCAGACTCCAACTCTCACCCAACCTTCGTTCACGAACCACAAGTGCTAAAGACAGCGGCTGCGTCTCAAAAACGAGCGATCTGCTCAACTATACGCGTTTATCAGCACTGCTGGCGCGCGCGTCACGTTCTAATGGGGGTTTCGGCCTCTTTGATGACACACCGAACGTTCGGAGCGCCCAGAACGCTGTGCGAGGCTTCGAGACGCAGCCAGTGAACACTGCTGCGGCGGACATCACAAATACTGCTCTTCACATCTCAACATAAAATGTCGCAGATAAAGCCGATGAGATGCCCGAGCAATCGCGTTAAATAACACGCATCTCACACGCAGCTCTCGTGCTGAACGCCAGCCTCAACCATTACACCTGACACATAACAACAAGTCAGTCCTGGATATTTTAAATTAAAACGACTTGTGCATTTAGATCAAATCCGGCGGCGCTGATTATTGTATGCGTGTCCATCATTAGCCACACGGCTAACTGTAAACATCAAACTCTAAACTGCGCGATTTCATTCAGAACGGCCGTGCGGCCGACATAGCGCCACTAAAAAGCAACACATACTTAGAAAGAGTGGCGTTTCATTAAATATCAAACGGGAAATGTGAATAAAGAAACGACGGAGATGTTGGAATCGGCTAGCATGGAGGCTAACCATCGCACATGACCATGCGCTGCTTCTGATCACTCACACACACACACACACATATATAAATACATATCCACATCTGATCAAACTTCTCCAACACTTGAGCACCACAGCTCGGGGTAACCCAGCTCACATCTGCTCTAGTGTTCTGCGTTCATATAGTTTCACTCTTGCACGATCATTAATTAATAACCCATACAACTGAGACAAGGAAACGAGATGCGGCCAAACAACAAACACACAAAGACATCGCTTTAAAATAAAAGACTAATTCTGTATTAACACACATGACCGCAAATAAAGATAGCGGGAAGGCGTTTTAGTGAAGAGCCTCATGAAAAGCTGGAGACATGCAGACACTTATAACATGCTGTTTTGATGTGAAGTTTGATTAAAGTGCTCGGTGTACACCAGCGACCAAACCAGGCCCGCGTC
Source organism: Sinocyclocheilus anophthalmus (assembly GCA_018155175.1). Lineage (NCBI taxonomy): Eukaryota > Metazoa > Chordata > Actinopteri > Cypriniformes > Cyprinidae > Sinocyclocheilus > Sinocyclocheilus anophthalmus. The sequence continues at coordinate 341,021 of JADLZN010002638.1, forward strand.
CCGCATCGCCAGCGTTTAAGAGACAATCATCGCCGATTAGCATTCATGTTCATTCAGTATTTAGACGCATGAATGAAATTGGGCTCGAAATCACTTTAACAGCGTTTAATCATCGACGAAAGCAAGTGCTGCGAGTTAAGCGAAAGCAGCAGCTCTTATTTACATAACCACGGGTTTGTGCGTTATTTAAATAATTAAAGACGCACAGATAAAACGGGCTGATTATATAAATACAATAGAGTCTGAGCTGTAAGACATTAGGGGAGGCTTCTCGTGTTTTTAAAGCTCGTCTCTACAAATGCGACGTTAAAGACGGACGTTCATCGTCTCGTGTCAGCAGGTCATGTTGCGTTGATTAATTCGGGTTATCTTCCCGATGTACGCTAAGAGAAAATGAGGCAGCATCACCCACACAACACTGTCTCAAAAGTTTCCCGTATAATGATAATAAAACTGCCCAACCTTGATGCCTGCCGACCGCACCGGAGACGCGGAGTGTGGCCCCCGGCAGAGGACCGATGTGGTGAAGAGGGTGTACGCGATGTAAATAATAAACGCCTAAATCGCTAACCTTTGGGTTTCAGATTTGCAAACATGGCTGGTACTGTTTGAGCGCAGCCATGATCACAGACGAGAGAAAGAGAGCGAGCCGAAAGAGGAAGTGAAGCAGCGCGCGCCTCCGGGTCCCAGCGCCGGCCGGGTAACGTGAGAGGAGAGGAGAGGAGAGGAGACCGCTGCCCTCTGACACGAACCAGTCTCTCAGAAAACAGCTGTGCACACACCACAATACCCCTGTGAACACGACTGTCATGAATGTGCACTTGTAGTGTACTTAAAAAAACTTGCAGATAATATATTAATGAAAGACCATTTTATGTGACCCTGGACCACAAAACCAGTCATAAATAGGGTAATGGTTTTGAAAATTGTGATTTATAATCATCTGAAAGCTGAATAAGTAAACTGTTCATTGAGTAGGTTGTTAGGAAAAGTTTCCTTTCTTTTTGGAGTGTTAAGCTCTTGGTGCATAAAGAAGATCTGTAAAGTTGCAAAGAGTAACGTCTCAAATCCAAAGAGATATTCTTTATAAAAGTTAAGAGTCAGCCACGCCTTCCTAAAACTTCTCGTTCTAACACGCCCCCACATACCAACGTCACAATCTGGGAAGATTTGCATAAAGCCTCCCAAATGTTCACGCAAAGAAAGAAGACGTAACTTTTATTCTCGCTGTATTATTGTTGTAACGCTGCAGTCATGTCGTGAAGGCGCTGGTCTTCCAAAAGAGGACGAATCTGCTTCGTCATGCCTGGAGCGATCCGTGCTGGTTGCTGAGGAAATACTTAAACTTCGCGCTGTGGATCGCCGGATCGGCTTTCACCGTGGACGAAGCGGAGTCCAGCCCGAGGTCGTCACATGTGGTTTGACGCAGGGCATCACAGTAAGGTGAGGGGCGTAACATTTCTGTCACACGATTGAGGTATTCGGCCAATCAAAACGCAATGGTATTCGGTCAATCACAGCACACCTCGCTTTTCTAGATCGATGAGCTTTGTAAAAATCGATGCGTATCAGAAAGGCGGGGCAGAATAGAGGAGAAACAATAATGTACAGATGTGGAAAATAATGTGTTTCTTTAACCTTAAACCGCATAAACACATAAAATCATTACACCAAATACACAAAATAATGTTCTTGTTTAGAGCCATATGACCCCTTTAAGAAAATCACCTTTAAAGTTAAGTTCCTAGCAATGCATATTACTAATCAAAAATAAGTTTTGATATTACGTAGGGTTTTTTAAAAACACGACTTTACGTTAAATCCTTTTTGGCATAAAAGAAAATTTTATCATTTTGACCCATACAATGTATTTTTGGCTTTTGCTACAAATATACCCGTGCGACTTAAGACTCCAGGGTCACATATAATATTACTGAAGGCCACTTAAGTGTATATAAAGAGAATTCATTTTCATGATTGAATTCTTAACACTTAAATTACACTTTTTAAAAGTGTCATTTTGTAAATAATTGTCAAAACTGAAAGGTTACATTCAGATCATTGTTTTAGAAATCTTTTGTCATGCTTCAGAGAGTAGGCTACTTGATTATTATTTAACTGTAGTGTGTTATTCTGTATTACATTTAAAGTTCAATGTATTTTAAAAGACCAGCGACCCTACAGAGGGTAAGCAGTTTGGAGAATGGATGGATGGATGTTTTAAATACTAAATTGAAACTTCTGCTACAAATGTGTAGCCTAATTATAGCCTAAATATATTTAAATAAGCCTACATGACGTATCAACATTAAAGTATATTTTATTATAAATGTTTGTCAGTACATTCAGCAATACACTTTATTTCCACACACAATAAAAGTAATTATGAAATTACACATAAAAATGTGCTTAAGTCCTACTTAAGTGGGTCAAAAACACTCTTAAGTTCAATTAATTGCATTTAATATAAATGTAAACTATAATACATTTTCATTTAATCATAAATAGCATGCAGTTAAGTGTCTGAAAATATTACATTCAGTTTGCACTTAAGTATTTTCTTTTAAAGTATTATTTTCCATAAAAAATAACTCTTTTTAAAATTATGCAAAGCAGCTTCTGAACAGACAGCTAGATTTGATGAATACCCATACAAAACTGGTTGACTTTCCCAAGCACCTATTGGTGGAAAAATTATTATTATAATATTCTCATATTCAGTTACAAATATGCGGAAAAGCTTTCCCAAATACTCTGTCTGTCTCCCATTGCTGTTTTATTCAGCAAGGATGCAATAAATTGGTCAAAAAATAGTAACATTCATACTGTTACAAAACATTTTTGTTTCAAATAAATTCTGTTCGTTTAAACTTTCTATTCATAAAAGAATCTTGAAAAATAAATCATGGTTTCTACAAAAATATTAGGCAGCAAAACTTTATTGATAATAATAAGAAATGTTTCTTGAGCAGCAAATTAGCATATTAGAATGATTTAGAATAAGGATCATGTGACACTGAAGACAGGAGTAATGATGCTGAAAATTCAACCACTGAAAAAATAACAGTAAGAAATTTCACTATGAATTGCTAGTAAATTTATATAATACACTGTGAAAAATATTCCGTAAAATTTACGGTAAAAAAACGGCAGCTGTGGTTACCGGAATTTTACCGTAAAAAATTATGGCAGGAACGTTTTAGGTTTTACGGTTTTAACTTAAATATACCGTAATTTCATTAACTGATATAATGTTAATATACCAACCTATTGAAGTACTGAACTCTGTTTTGCACCTTTGTAATGCACTGATAACCACCAAATGCAGGAGGAGATGAGAAAGTCACACGATGAACCAAAACCCATCACAAGCAGCTTATAAATAATAACATATATAGAAGGTTCACTTTGGCGAAATACGCTTTCGCACGCTGTTTGAGTCTCAGCAATCTTCCCCCCCGATCTCCGCCATCGTTCCTCACATACACGCTCTTACACATCACCAGTACATCCCGACCAGCTCTAACACCCATTTCCCCAACGAATGACACTGAAATAATGCAATAAACATTCATTTAACAACATTAGATGTAACACACAACCCTAATATACAAAACTGATAAGAAAAAACTAAAAAGAAACAGTTATTTCAACAAAAAAACATCAAATTTGAAATGTAACACAGGTAATTCTTTTCCGCTTCCAAAAACGGTATACTACCGTAAAATTAATGTCCATGTAATGTAATGTAATGTCCAATACTGTTTTTCACCGTATATAGTAGGGAAACTTACCATTAACCAATTAATTGGTTTTTACTGTAGCATTTTTACAGTATTTTACCGTTAAATTCACGGTCATTTTGCCTCTGACTGGCCAATACACAGGGCCCCAGTCAGGTTCTGGCCCTGTCTCAAATCATATTCTTAAGGAATTCTGATGAGCATCATCGCACATGACTGTACGACTCCATAAGACAGGTGTCCCATGTAACATTTTAGGTTTCATTTGGCACAGGGCGTAATTTTTGCTGCTCATATGTCCTATAGGGCTGTCACACAGACACAAGTGTGTGGTCAGTTTTCCGCACATTTTACACATGTGGCACTCCAAAAAATTACTTATACAGCATTGGTAAAAACCCAAAACTTAAAAAGGGACCTCATTTGTCTGCAGCTATTTGCTCCATCCATTGACTCTAAAAAAAATAGATATACAAAGATGAGTGACAGCTTTTTTTTGTGATTATGAACAGAGCGCTCTTTGCGCCATAGCAATGGACGCCACTATAGATATAGCCTATTAGTGGCGTCCGTTGCTATGGCGCAAATATATATATAGTTAGAGCACCCTCACTGATTTAAGAAGCACCCTCAGTGATTAGATTCTGGAGCCGGGCCTGGGAAGACGTCGTGTGTTTATCGAGCGGAACAGAAAGCTCTCAGGCTTTAGGGCCCAGCGCGGCGATGCTCAGCCTGAAGTCACTGAAGAGGAATGGATGCGCAGCCACAATGCGGCTGTAGGAAGTGATGGTCCTCTACTGATATAGGTAGAGGCCATGCCACTCATCCAATATGTAAGCGACTGCATTAACAAAGAATATCCCCTTTTTAAATAGGCGACCGCATTTAGCATGGCAGAAAATGATAGATAGGCTACACCCTGCTAAGGGTTGGTGTGAAGTGAGAGGTGTCCGCATGGCGCTATAAGCCTAGCGCGCGCGTCGTTATGAACCCATCATCATCCTCATTATTGCACCTCCTTCTTGACCTCGCGGCGAAATGATGTATGTATAACGCGCGAGTTGTGGATGCTTATGAAGTACGCCTCTGGAAATACGGAATTGGCTTCATGCTTGCTCAGATATCCCATCATCACCATTATCCCCTTGAACAGGTTACTGAAGCCAGGTTGCCTGAAGAGGAGTCTTTACAATAAGGCTCCATTTGTTAACATGAAAAATACCCCTAAAGCATTTATTAATGCTCAATTCAACATTTACTAATATTGTTCACATCTAAAGGTGTATCCGTTAAAGGAATATTTCACCTCAGATTTGCTGAAAATATACTCACTCTCAGGCCAGCCAAGATGTAGATGAGTTTGTTTGTCCATGTGAACAGATTTGGAGAAATGTAGCATTACATCACTTGCTCACCAATGGATCCTCTGCAGTGAATGGGTGCCGACAGAATGAGTCAAAAAACATCAAGATAAGCCACAGCAGGACTCCAGTCCATCAACGATGGATTAGAAAAACAGCTTTTCACTGCACTGGAGTCCTGTTGTGGATTATTGTGGTGTTTTTAGCAGCTGTTTGGACTCTCATTCTGCTGACGGCACCCATTCACTGCTGAGGCTCCACTGGTGAGCAACTGATGCATCGCTACATTTCTCCAAATCTGTTCTGATGAAGAAACTCATTTACATCTTGGACAGTTCACCTAAAATTGAACTTGTTTCATCAGCTACCATCCTCAAATCATTTCAAACCTGTATAATGTACTTTTTTCCATTTTGAAAAACAACAGTGAACCCAATTTTAATTTTTTTTACTCAAGTTAGGATTGAAACTATGGTAAATGCTGGCCATTTTGATTATTGGGTGAACTGTCAATTTAACTGTTCAGCAGAGAAAGTGAAACGGTAAGCATCGAGTGGTTTATTAGAAATATGTAGACAAAATCGAAAGCTTTTTTCTTTTGAAAACATTGATAGGAGTCTAGCAATATGCACACATAGCCCTGTCTAGCACCTAATTTTGATAGTGCAAACTGATTTGGTCTTTTTGTTTTAGATTTGATTGGAAACATACAATACCTTTCCGTTTTCCCATCTTTTACATTTGAAGACATCAAATATCATACTGCAGTCACAATATGAAAGACATTAATGGTCCAATACCAAATACAGTACTAAAACCGTTTGAAAACAGGACTTTGGGGAAATTGATCATTTTGGAGAGTCAGAAAATATCAACATCCAACAAATCTGGTACCACCTCAAGAGACGTATGAAAAGAAGTACTGTATATTAGGGCAGTGAGTCTTATTTCTAATAACTGGAACTTACAGTTTCCAAAATCCATAATCATTCTTATGCTTTAATCACAGGATTTGCAAGACACAAACTCTCTCCACCTCTGCAAAGTTTCACTTTTCATTTTAATTTCAATGCCTTACAATAAAAAAAAGAAACTTTCCATCACATCTATTGCTTTTCAGTTGAAAAAAAAATATGAATACAGTGCAGTTTTTCCAAACAGTTTAAGTATACATGTTTTTAGCAAAGATTAAAAAAAAAAATGAAGCCAGGACTGGTCATAAGGAGAGGGACAACGAAGCGCTGTACAACAATATGCATATTAACTCCCAGCAGAGGTTTATGACGATCTTCTGGAGTGCAGCCACTGAGACAGAGCTGATGCTCATGAACTCAACGGTCCCACTGAATCCAGCTTTGCTCTCTTTCAGATCAAGTAGCATTTAGGTGACAGCTTCCTCTTTTCATTAGGTCATCCCCCTCTCCTCCTCTCTCTGTCCACAACGTGCCAGTCGCTTATTCCAGATCTGGCATTTCTGGAGAAAAACACCAGCATGTTAACGAGTATAAAAACCTGTCATAATTTTACTCTCTTTTGTTGATCCAGCTTATACAAGTTTCTTCAGTAAAACACAAATGGAGAAAATCTATTATGCACTGGTTGCTTTTCTTGCAGTTACAATGAATGAGGACCAGAGTTTAAGCTTTCAATAGTGCTTTCGTTTCTTTTTAGAGCTTGCCAGGGCATTATAAAATTATTCATAAATTCACCTCCGTATTCAAATGGAAACAGTCATACGACTTTGGAACATCAAGAAGGACAGTAAATCATTTTCAATATTTTTTCAGCATAATGACGTTTAAAGATAATTACAAAAAACATTAAAGGGACAGTTCACCCAAAAATGGAAAATTCTTTTCTGTCATCATTTTACTCACGTCACGGCCTTTCAAAAACGTACGTAAGAACAAAATACATTATTTTTGTGTCAACCTGGAAGTCTCGGCTTAAAAAACTACATAATGATATCGTACCATTAGCTACATGAATCGTGGCGCTCAACATGCTTATTGACATGCAAGAACCCGTGAGGTTTGTTCTAAAGCATACACGCAAGCACAGCCGAGTTTCTGTTTACCATATTTAAAGTGCTCTTTGCATACGTGTCGATCAATGTTTAGAAGTGAATAAATATATTCATCATATAAACTGCTCGTGTTTCTTTAAAAGACTTCAAACCCCCTTGATTCATATGGATTGTTTATTGTCTGCAAGTACTTTTTGGCTTGAAAATTTCATAGACAATTGATTAAATGATTTCAACGGATGGCCAAAAATTATGAGAATATTAAAAGTAAAGTACACTTTTGGGTTTAACCATCCCTTTAAAACAGTAATGGCTCTGAACGTACAAGCTAGAAAGAAAAAAAAGAGGAAAACTTACTTTCTTCATCACTATCAGCTGATTCCTGAAAAAAATATAGTCATTAAATAGCAGGAAAATGACGTTACATGTTTTAAGGCAGGAATGGGCCACTATAGTCAATTAGTGATATGGTTTTGTTTATCTTTTTGTTTTAGTTTTAATATTCACTGTGCTTTGAAGAGGATCAATTTAGAGCTGTTTTAGCCTGATGTCAGCATTTTAGACTGTCAGCGCAGTAAATACTTGTTTCTAAATTCCTCTCCTTTAAGGTACTTTCAAGTTAAAAACATCTCCTGTCAAAAGCGTGTTGAGACCTCTGCGTTCTGTTCCATTCTGTTACGGTCCACCTCTTATAAGAAATGCATCTGATTGGACGGGACCCACCCTAAATGAACCTAATTATACTGGGATTCCTCAAAGTGATGACTAATCATTTAGACAACCCAACTAGTAAAACAACTAGTTAATTAAAAATGTGGTTTAACACATCACTAGTTTCAGCTAAAACTTGACTCGTGTCATTCCAAACCAGTATGATTTTTGTTTTCTCAGTGGAAAGGAAAAGATGATATCCTAAAAAGAATGTTTTTTGTCTATGCAATGTTGTTTTGGACCACACTGACTTTCATAGTATGGACAAATTCATTTGACAAAATAACAATATGAAAGTCAAAACTAAAACATTGGACCACCTTAACTTTTATTGTATGAAAAAAAAAACATGTTGAGTTGGAATGACATACGGCTGAGTGAAAGATTTGGATTAACTATCCTATTAAACTAAACTTTATTATACATATGAAGAAACTATTAAATCTTACATCATCTGCTCCATCTAGGTCAGGTAAATCATCCTCTCCTCCCATGTTGCCCATCATCTAAAACCAACAAAGCAAGTCAGTACACCACATTCATTACAGACGTATTCTTCACAAAATTCCCATAATAATAGGCAATACTGCCAGGAGGTGAATTATAGTTATTTTTTTTAAACTAAAAAGTACTAACCTCTGAAAAGCGATCATAGTTGGACAAATCTTCCTCTGAATCATCCTCCCAGTCTTTCCAGTTGTTGAAGTCAACACTAAGCCAGTTGAGCTGTAGACAAAATTCAAGCGAGACAAACAAAATACACGTACATTAGGGCTGCACGATTATGACAAAAATCATAACTGTCGATTATTCCCTTAAAATTGTAATTGCGATTATTAATTACGATTATCACAGTTAACATTGAATGATGTTTACACCATTGTTTGATGCAACTGCACACCGTATTTTTATATGAAAATAAACAAGCTGAGAACACGCTAACTGAAAAACCTTTAGTGCTTTTCTATAGTATTTAGCCTCAAATGTCAAATATACATCGGATTGGTTTCTTCTTTAAATTATAAAAAAGTTAAAATATGAATGGTATTATAGTGTTATACTAAAACTAAAATTAAAACAATGGGAAAAACCCTTAAGATAACATGTAGAAATCTTAAGCACACAGAATAACATAAGTGGACTTTTTACGACTTTGGACTTGGAACGATTACGTAATTGTGGCATCCATAACTGTAATCGTGATTAGAAATTCGATTAATTGCGCAGCCCGAACGCATATCAAGTTTGATCCAGTCAACAATGCAAGTACGGATGCATTGGCTAATACGATTTTATACAACAGGTTATATGAAAAAACTAACAGTTAACTAGATACACTGCCACACAACTACTGATAGGTTTACCCTTTAATTTTAAAACCAAAAAATACTATTGGACTTGCTCAAGATTCTCTTCAGAAAGCCGGTAATGGAAGACACAATTGACAGTAAATCTAACTATAGCAAATGCAGTGAGAATGACGTCACCCGTAGGTTCCTGAAGAATGCAGTGTGTACTTGAATTTTATTACCAACATATTTTGCAACAACGCACAAAATTGCACTTGCATAGTTAGAGGCATTTGGATTCATGTACTTATCTAGAGGCATATTTTCATACAATACAAAGTAGAAGTTAATTGTTAAAACCAACACAGTTTGAGCTCAAATTGTCAAGATATCTGACATAGTCCTTAATCAAATAATGACAGTGTTAACTGTAAATACTGCAGTGACAATAAATAGGGAACAGCACTTGCCTTTGCTTTGTCTTTTGTTAACCTGGGCCAGGATTTCCCTGACTCCGCTTTCCGTAAACAGCACAAGATCGACCGGTCTGTACGCCTGTGTTTGGACCCCTGAGAATAGAAAGTAAAATATTACACAAAATGTGCTCATCCTGAGATGAGCATCGCACTGGGGGTAATCTGAAACGGGAGCTCTCCACTGTGTGCTAAACTCACATCTTGATCGATGGAATCAAAAAGGTCCATTTCATTTGAGTACTTCATGTTATCCGTCCCACTGAGACAGCTGAAAGAGAGCAGAAGACAGCATTAGCCGAGCCACAAAACACTCATAATACAGCATAGAATCTAAGGCAACGACAATAAAAAGCCTTTTGTGTTTTACATGGACGACTGAAGCTACAGCAACATACCTGAAACCAAATTTGGACTTTTCAAAATTGACATTCACATCCTTGCTGTCCTCCACCAAAAACTCGATGAAGACACAGTCCCGTCTGTCGTACCACTTAGCAGCTGCTGGATGCCTGATAAGGGAAATTTGTATTTGAATTAAAGCTAAAACGGATAGGATCATTTACAGATAACAATTTTATATGTGGATATAATCACTTAAACAGGATCACTTAAATACTGGATAGAATATGTTGACCAATCAGCTGATATTTGATCAGTTAAGGTTATAATATCTTGTCAGCAAACATGCTTTTCCCCATTTATTGTCAAAGACACTGTTTTTCCCATACATTTAAGCAAGTATTGTGCTCATTTAAGTTGCAATTTTGAGCATCTCTTATTTGCAATCACTTCATTGTATAATATATTCAAACATTTGGGGTAAGATAAAAAAAAATATAGAAATTAGGATTGCAAAAAGGTGGAAAATTTCTGGAAATTTTCCACCCCTTTGCAACCCTAATAGAAAATAATTTTATTCAGCAATAACACATTAAATTGATCAAAAGTGACAGCAGAGACATTTATAATGTTACTAAAAAAGTTTTATATTTCAAAAAAATGCTGTGCTTTTGACCTTTCCATTCATCAAAGAAACCTGAAGAAAAAAATCTATCACGGTTTCCACTTTCCACAAAAAATATGAAGCAGCTCAACTGTTTTCATCTTTGATAAGAAATCAGCTTATTAGACTGATTTCTGAAGGATCATGTGACACTGAAGGATGGAGTAATGATGCTGAAAATTCAGCTTTGATCACAGAAATAAATTACATTTTAACATATATTCAAATAGAAAACAGTTCATTTCAAATTATAATAACATTTCACAATTTTACTGTTTTTTCCATATTTTATCATCAAATACATGCATCCTTTGTGAGAGACTTACTGACTTGCAAAATCTGAATGGCACTGACACAGACTGACATTTATAAATATATTGTATAAATATTGCTTTCTATAAAGTTATCAGAAAATAATTTGGGAGACATTTTGTCTTGCTGTATAGCAAAATAGCGTTTTTTAATTGTAATTGACTTTACAGATCACAAACATTTTATTAATAGGCCTAATCTTTCCATTAATCTGTTCCACATGGTTACCATTAATATTCTTAGCAAAATATGTATCATTAAAAACGGCACTGTCCACCTTGCTCTCTAGTATCAGCATTGTCCAATAAAATCCTTAAGTCAACCACTAATTGAAATATTAGGCGTCAAACATTCCCCACAAACACTACTGGTATGGTGAGGCAAAGAAAACTCAATTCACTCAACAAATCAGACAGTCTGTAAAGAGCAGGTGGCACGCACATCTGAGACACCAGCACTTCTGCCTCAGCTCCTGCTCCTTTCCTAAAAGACTAACCCTAACCCCAGCCCATGCTGTACTGAGTGACTCACCATTTAGCTCTGCAGCCAGTACACACTTAACAACAGTGGCATTTACTCAATTCCATCCTCATAATAAATGTAATCCTCATACTGTACATGCCCATAGGACTAAACTAATTAACTGATGTGAAATACCATCAGGGCACGACCTGCTTTTCTTTTTTATTAAGATAATATGATCACATGACTTCCTGATATGACAATCTGAGTCCTAGGAATGTCTGCCATTAAAATAAAACCTGCACCTTTATTTGAAATCGCAGACTTCTGATGAGAGGCTCAGACATGGTCTCTGTCTTCGGGGATGTGTGAGTGATTGAAACTTATTGATTCATTCATCTGGCCCTGAAGCACGTGCAGGAGGCGCTCGTTCTCACGATTCATTCAGCCATAAACGAAGCTAAAAGATCAACTCCGTCACACTAACAGCGCTCTGAGCTTTTGTCGATACTGAAAAACACAGTTTTACAAAGATTTGCGCGTTTATGAACAGACCCGAGTGGCGAAGTTAACATGCTAACACCGGTGAGCTGATACAGGCTAACTGTAACGAGCTAGCTTACTTTACATTACACACATTTCAGCAAATAGCACAGCTTTCTGAACGTAATGCTCTTAGATCTGGTGTTTAATAAATCCGCCGATATTTCCACTACGTTACCGGATAGTTTAAGGACTAGGAGTGGAGTGAACGAGTCGTGCAGAAGTAACGCTAACTTAGCTAATGCTGGCTAGCGATACGCTTCACAGTCTACACAGTTTCTCAGTACTGGTTTCAGTGGCGAGCTGTATTTCGCATACATCAGTACAGATATTTTCCACAGAAAGCGCAGACTTACATGGCTTTGGCGGCTGTGTGTGTGTCTGGTCGGGGTTTCTGCTGTGTTCTCCCGGGGTTTGACTGTGTTCTGGTCTGACTGGCGCGCGATGGGCGGAGCCTCAAACCACGCCCCTCCCGTCGCTGGACTTTTCTAGAGCTTCCGTTTGAACCGAGCTCTCTCTCCTGAAGCCAACACGGAAGTGACTTAAACTGCAATTCATCGACTGGCCGCTAGAGGCTGGCTGCAAAAGGGAGTCAGTCCCACAGACTCCCCATGTTAAAATGCCCAACTTTACAGCAGAAAAAAACATGTTTACAGCCTGGTTCAAAAAATTATTTTGGTCTATATATCTAATTTTGCCCTTCATGACAACTGTGAGGGGTGTGAATTTTTTTGTAACTCATCCGTTTAAATTATATTACGCCTTAAAGTTCTGCATAATTAGGGGCGTGGCCACTTGAGTGGCAGGTGGATTGCCGCTGCTGTCACCACCGTTGAGCTAGGTGGGCGTGGTTTCAGCAAACATTTCCCGCCTCTTTGCCCATTTTCGATTATCCAGGAGTGATGCGTGGTGACGCGCTGCCAAGATGGCAGCCCACTTTGAGCTTCAAAACGCTCTTCAGAAACCTACGGGTGACGTCAAGGAACTACATCCATGTTTTTATTTCAGTCTATGTTTGAACGATTAAAGGTCCCATATTGTCAAACTGAAATTTCCTGGCTTTTTTCATGATAAATGAGGTCTAGGTGCTATGTAACTACCATATAAGTTTCAAAACAGTCAGTCCACAGTAAAATGCACACAGCCTGCTTAAAGTAGCTGTGATTTTACACGAACCATTGTGACTTCCATGTATAAAAAGGGGACGTCAGAAATCAGTCTACAGTCATCACCCCGAGCACTGCCCACAGTCCCACTTTCCTTTTGCCAAACCCCCAGACAACAGCGCGTCCATGCCATTGCTGAGCAACAACAACACGGAAAAATGTCGAAAAGGTTAACTTTAACCACAAAACCAGATCGGCCGACCTGTAACGTTACACTCTCACTCAAAGGATGGACGATCTGACTGACAGGATTGTTACTATGAGGTGGATCACATCTAACCTGTATAGTAAAGACAAACTCACCGTGTCTATCTAGTCATGATGAAGATGTATATACATTTCAATTTCAGCAGGCAACTATTTTAACAGCTACATTATTGTTCCAGCCACAATTAATCACAACAATGTATATACAATTACAAAATGATTATATATAAATCATCAGTTTGCTGTTTTACACACATGCACACAAGACATTATTTCATACACGACATAGTCGTGAGATGCAAGAAACGTAGACATATGGCAAGAAATCTGTAGACGCGCCCATAACAACAAAAGACAATACTTTATTGAACCTTTTCTGATAAGAAGTATGAGCTGCAAACGCGAGCATTTTTGACGATCGTTTCTGTCCAGTCCGCTCGTTTTATCGCGTTTAACCACAGCTGTCGTCGTTTTTTTGTCTGGCAGTGGCAGCAGATATGCGATCAAATTTCTAATTTGAGGCTGTATTACGTCGATTCTGGCACCCAACATCACAACAAGATGATATTTTAAGCTCCTTATGAATGGGCCGCCTACAGTTTCCCCTTTGTTTTGCTGCCTCCAGCTAGCGCTGTGACGTCGCTGACCCTAGTTTTCTGTGGTTGGCCTGGCCGTGCGTCACGCAGAAAACAACAGGCCAATCAGAAGAGAGGCTCATGAATATTAATTAGACAGGCCAAAATCGACCTGTTCTCAGCAGAGCTCATGAGAAAGGAGCTGTAAAAATATATTGAGATGGTTTTTGGTACTTATACCGCAAATATATATTCTTAAGGACATCAAGACTTAAAATAAAACTCCAGAGAGGTATAAATATGTGACCTTTAATGCAAAATAATGCAAACTTCTCAGTGACTACTTCACTTTACTTCACGCTTCCCCCTCAACATGTTTGTCTATTAATAAAGTAATATAATCTCATTTTGTATGTTTTATTTGATACATTATTTGTAAATTTGCTGTCCCCTCAAAATAACTCAACACACAGCCATTAATGTCTAAACCGCTGGTCACAAAAGTGAGTACACCCCTAAGTCAAAATGTCCAAATTGGGCCCAATGACCAGTATGAGAGAGTGAGAGCGATAGCACCAAATTTAAGACACCTGCATTTTCTCTCAGGTGTGTTAAATTTGGTGTTATCGCTCTCACTCTCTCATACTGGTCACTGGAAGTTCAACATGGCACCTCATGGCAAATAACTCTCTGAGGATCTGAAAAAAAAGAATTGTTGCTCTACATAAAGATGGCGTAGGCTATAAGAAGATTGCCAAGACCCTGAAACTGAGCTGCAGCACGGTGGCCAAGACCATACAGCGGTTTAACAGGACAGGTTCCACTCAGAACAGGCCTCGCCATGGTCGACCAAAAAAAGTTGAGTGCACGTGCTCAGCGTCATATCCAGAGGTTGTGTGTGGGAAATAGACGTATAAGTGCTGCCAGCATTGCTGCAGCGGTTGAAAGGGTGGGGGATCAACCTATCAGTGCTCAGACCATACGCCGCACACTGCATCAAATTGGTCTGCATGGCTGTCGTCCCAGAAGGAAGCCTCTTCTAAAGATGATGCACAAGAAAGCCCGCAAACAGTTTGCTGAAGACAAGCAGACTAAGGACATGGATTACTGGAACCATGTCCTGTGGTCTGATGAGACCAAGATAAACTTATTTGGTTCAGATGGTGTCAAGCGTGTGTGGCAGCAACCAGTTGAGGAGCACAAAGACAAGTGTGTCTTGCCTACAATCAAGCATGGTGGTGGTAGCATCATGGACTGGGGCTGCATGAGTGCTGCCGGCAACTGGGGAGCTACAGTTCATTGAGGGAACCATGAATTCCAACATGTACTGTGACATACTGAAGCAGAGCATGATCCCCTCCCTTCGGAGACTGGGCCGCAGGGCAGTATTCCAACATGATAACGACCCCAAACACACCTCCAAGATGACCACTGCCTTGCTAAAGAAGCTGAGGGTAAAGGTGATGGATTGGCCAAGCATGTCTCCAGACCGAAACCCTATTGGGCATCTCAAGGTCTCTAACATCCACCAGCTCCGGGATGTTGTCATGGAGGAGTGGAAGAGGACTCCAGTGGCAACCTGTGAAGCTCTGGTGAACTCCATGCCCAAGAGGGTTAAGGCAGTGCTGGACAATAATGGTGGCCACACAAAATATTGACACTTTGGGCCCAATTTGGACATTTTCACTAAGGGGTGTACTCACTTTTGTGGCCAGCGGTTTAGACATTAATGGCTGTGTGTTGAGTTATTTTGAGGGGACAGCAAATTTACACTGTTATACAAGCTGTACACTCACTACTTTACATTGTAGCAAAGTGTCATTTCTTCAGTGTTGTCACATGAAAAGATATAATAAAATATTTACAAAAATGTGAGGGGTGTACTCACTTCTGTGAGATACTGTGTATATATATATATTCACACTGTAATTATTACATAGGCTATTTAAATAAATTGTCTAAAGTCTCATCAGTATTTTAACAAACAGTTACAGCAGGTAATTATCAGTATTTGTATATAATAAAATGTAGCTATTTAAGCTTAGGTTAAAGTCATTTAAACAAAAAATAAATAAACTAACACAAACTGCCCAGCTTTTATTTTGAAGTGACCCTGACTCGGCATTTGTAGCTTAGCGTCGGGTGCTTCGCGTTGCTTGCAGGGCAAATGACAGACGAATATAAGCGCTGTTTTGTTTTCTTTCTTCGTTTAGAAAGGAATCGTGCGTTTTCCCCGCTGTTGTTGGTGTAATTCATCTGTGATGTGTATGACTGGTCAGATTTGATCGCCCACTGGACTGCTGTGAAGCAGCTGACACCGTCCTAAAGCTGAAGACATTCCTGCACAGATCCTTATCATCACACACACGATGGAGCATTTATAAACGAGTGGCCAGTGTCTGCATCTGAGCCGCGGCGGCTGTAAACCCCGGCGGATCTGCTCAAACGAGGGCAATGCGTGGCGGAGCAGTGATTTAGGAGATGGGTGAGTATGAGGACCGCCTGCATGAGCTCGAGGGGGAGGCACGTTATTTCCCCCCTCCACCGCGGCACCCATGCGGCCGCGAGCGACTCCACATCCAGAAGAGCAGCGTCTGCTCCAGGGCGTACTTCGTGGTGGTCATGGCCTTCTTCCACATCTATATAATAAACATCATAGCTTTGCTGCTTTATGTGCACTATAACACGGGGTCTGGGGAGCAGGATGTACCCCTGGAGAACAGTGCTGGTGCCCCTCGACCCATGCCTGCTGAGCACCGGACCCCATCCTCCGCAAGCCTGAGCCCTGAGCTCTCCTTCCAGCTGCCGCGCCTGGAGGGCATCCGGGTACATGCTCTGCTATTCACTGATATCATAGATGTTTCTGATTCTGATTTTCCTCAACACTTAAAAAAAATCAGAGAGAAGCAGGTGTGTGGTGTTTTTTTTTTGCTTTTTATTTATTGATTTATTTTTTTAATTTTGTCTTAAATTTTTATAAGACATTCCTATATTTGTCTGTTACAAATTAAATTATTCTATAGCAATATACAGCTTAGCCCTAAACTGTGTAAATTAATGTCAAGTACAAAGTGTTTTCTTCCAACCTACTGCACTAACAATTGTAATACTAATAGAAAACGTGGAGACTTTCAATTTTGTGCATGTTTAAAATAATTAATAATGTATCCCCATCACCACCTCCACCCTCATTTCATTTTAAATGTAGAATTTTTTTATTCAATAAGGCTGGAGACAAAGAAAACATTAAATTAAAACATTAAACTCAGATTTTTGCAATTTTAAGCATTTTTTTTTCAGACATAGAAAATGTTCACATTTTTATTATATGCATCCCCTTTTAGTATTTATTAAGATTTTGAATTAGCGTTGATCTTTTATATTTTCAGTTTTCTTCTTAGTTTGTTTTTTGACAATTCTAGCTTCTGTGGCGAGAAACTTTTATGGTAAAACTATATCAGGTTTACAGCCTATTTGTGCTAAAACTTTAAAGCTATATCAGTGTAGCTTTGACTTTATTTCAGATTTTGTTTTATACATTTTAGTACTACAACACAGGCTTATTTTATTTCACTTAGTAGCTAAGGCCACCTTTTTTGTTGTTATTTATTATTTATAGTTTTATATTGTATCAGCTTTATTTAAATGCATGAAACAATTTTAATGGTAAAAGTTGTGTTTTAGTTAACGATTACAACACAAGTCTAAATAAAAAAGACAATGTATTACTATCTAGAATTTAAATAATCACATGTTTATAAATTGTGTTAAAAATGTGTTGATAAGTTAAAAAAATGCCTTTAATGACATTAAAGTTGATGTTAGCTATCCAAGTCATGATTCCATCACTTAAAGCACTCTTTTCATGGAGTAATCCAGGGGATGTTATATCTTTTCTGCTCAGGTTGGACATGTGCAGAGAGTTTCTCTGGTTCCCGACCGGACCCATAACATGCGCACCCTCAGCTTGAAGCCTCTGCTGTTTGGTGAGTTTCCAATTTCATCTGTAGAGATTCGTTTTTGTATAACTCTGTGTTTCGAGTTACGGATGTAAAAGTGACCCTGAAATTTGTGACAGACAATGGACACATAGACTCTCGTTTCAGAAAAAAACTTTTGAAAAAGTTTAATATCTTAAGTTTTAAAAATATAGTTCAAGGATCTTCTATTATTTACAACATTATGAACACTGAGGTAAGTTTTCTGAAACTCTACCCTCTGCACCGATGGCTTTTCCACTTGCGTGCTGCTTGGCTGAGGTGCCGCTGGCGTTTTCCCCAGCTAAACGCTTTCGTGACCAGCAGTCGCTTGCCCGACACAGTGCCTGTCAGCAGGAAGGCTCCCCCGTCGGGATGGTTGCGGGTCAGGTTGCCCACGCAGGTGGCGTCCCGCTCCAGCCACAGCGTCAGACGGCTCCTCATTTCCCCTCCCAGCAGCGGGCCGTGCTTTAAGACCTCCAGCCGAGAGCCCAGGGAGAACATCGTCAGGACAGAACTACTGGAGTTCAGCTTGGATAGACGCACTTTAACCACTAGCAGAGAGAGAGGAATTTTCAGCATTAAAGTGCCCCTATTATGGATTTTTGAAAGTTACCTTTCATGCAGTGTGTAACACAGCAGCTCTAAGTGAATGAAAACATCCTGCAAAGTTTTAAATCTGAAAGTGCACCGTGCATAAAGTTATTGTCTCTCAAAAGAAAGAGTCGACTCTGAATCATAGAAACGAGTCGTTTTTAAAACGAATCACAAGCTGTTTCATGTTGACGTCAACATTAGCATATTGCCGCCCACTTGTTGGTCTTTTCTCGTTGGTCTGAATGAAAATGCAAATTCATTCTTTGCCTAGGTGCGCTTTTGGAGCGGTAGAAATAGCTGTTTCCCCGGTAACGCTGTTCACAAAGCAGCACTGCGCTCACAAACGCTGCTTTATCAGGCATTACAGGCATGATGAAATAAAAATGAGACCAATCAACCAATCACCGCAGATTAACGTCACGCAAAGGAGGGGTTTGGAAATGTTTGGGAGTCGTTGAGCAAGTAAGGTAAAAATAAATGCATATTATAAGACAATGCAAGTGTTTTTTGAGCTTGCATGCATGTCAATCTGTTGTTGGACACTCCCAAAACCAAAATATGAACCTTTCATAATCCATAATAGGGGCACTTTAACAATTTATGGTTGTTCTGAATGAGCAAAAAGTAGAGTTTCTTACCAAAGTCACTTTTACAGAAGAGGTCGAGCATGTCTTTGGATGACGTGGCCTCCTCCAGCTCACAGTCTGTGCAGCTTGCACGCGGCACCACTGAAACAGAGAAAATCCTCGTTGTTTCTGTCTGCATTGCTTTGAGAAAATATGTATGTTAAAAAAAGAAAGATCTCCGTTTACCTCGGCCGTCATTGCTGGTGCCGTTTTGCATATGCGCAACTGAGGAAATGCACATTAGGTGATCTTTGGGAAACTGGTCGCATTGTAGTATTCTAGGCCAGGGGTAACCGTAGCAGTTCATGATGGGGGCGCAGCTGTCCCGTACCGACACACACAGACTCCTGCATGGTGAAATGATCCTGAAAGGCCAGAGGCGAAGCCATGAGAGAAACAATACAATTCTCTCCTGTTAAGAGCTTTTTAATGAATGATGCAGAAAAGTCAGCATGAAGATGATGAGGTTTCTTAGCCACAGCATGACACATATATTCACTGGTGGCAAATGCATATATATATATATATATAATATATATATTAGTGCTGTAAAACGATTAATCGCGATTAATCACATCCAAAATTAAAGTTTTTGTTTATATAATATATGTGTGTGTACTGTATATTTATTATGTATATATAAATGATACACACTCAAACAGTATATATTTTGAAAATATTTACAATGTATTTACATTACCCATCTCAAAACTGAGGTTGCATAAGGCTATGATCAATCAGTGCAAAAATTAATACAAAACATGAAAAATACTGAAAGACAAACCAAGGTGACAACAAGTGAGTTCAAGATTGGTATAATAAAGCTACTAGAGAGATTGAAGGCAATTTTTTGTCGGACTGTCATTTGCGAACAAGAAGAAACAAAAGTGTAATAAGGCAGTTTAAAAATACTAAACAATATGTATTTATTATATTTAATTTAATTATAAATATTTTTTTATTGGATATTTATTTTATTTTATTAATGGCATTATTTATTTGAAGTTGTTATACCATGTATGAGCCAAGTTCCCCCCCCCCCCCCCCCCCCCAGTAACTTTTATGAGTCAAATGCATAATTAACTACCAACTAGAAAAATAAATTTATCCATGTGTCACGATGACCACAACAAGAGGATTAATCATTTAAAAACACATTCTGTAAGCGATGGGTATTGTCTTTCTATATTGTTATTCATGCAAGATGATTTTCACTTACACTTAACATACACATTAGTACACATTTGCATGATAATGGCATCATTTAACTGATTTAAATGCTATGTAATGCTAAACATAAGCCACAACTGAAAAAATATCTGTTGTCTGTGTGTGGATGTGTGTGTATGTGTGTGTATGTGTAAGTGTGAGTGAGTGAGTGTGTGTGTATATATATATATATATATCTCATTTAGTGTTCAGCATCATTGTTCCTGCCGATCACTGAGAGTCAGTCTATTATAAGGAAGTCTTACCTCTCAAGGCACACAGGAGCGAAGAGCGAGCACAGGAAGATGCGGGCGTGTGGGTGGCACTCTCGGGCGAGTAGCGGCAGCCAGCTAGTGCTCTGCTGCACCGCTTCAGCTGGAGATTCGTGTCCCAGCAAGTTGGGCATCCGCATGCTGTTGTAGCCCAGACCCTGGCACAGGGCCATGTTGCTTGGGATGGGCACACAACGAGAGGATCCCTGGTGTTCCCAGAGTCCGCTGGGCACGGCACCAATGCCAGGGCCGAGCAGGAGCAGCAGTAGAGCAGACGCTGTCAGCATCATAGTCCAGAGAGCGTCAGAGAGCTGGAGGGTCAGTGTAAGGTAGTGTCAGAGTAAATCAGTAATAGGTGTATTTATACACCACTGCCTGAGGCCCATCTGGGAGAGGGCGGGACTTTGCAGGACGTGAGAGTGGATTGGTTAGGGAGGGTGTGTATGTGTGACTGTGTGTGAGGATCTGATTCTTCCGTTTCTCTGCTGGAGATGATGAACAGTGAGCTCCACTTTACCACACACTTCCTTTTCCTCTCTTCTTTCCTGAGGAGCGTGGTTATGATAATATAACACAACAGATTACTCACGAGTCAGAGGAGGTGTTCACACACACACACACACACACACACACACACACACACACACACACTAGATGCAGATGGATGGATGGATAGATGTTAGGTATATAAATAGATGAATAGATACATTTCTAGATAGACATAAATTGCAAGATAGATATAGATTGATAGAAAGATGGTAGATGGTTAGATATATAAATGGATAGATACATTTCAAGATAGATAGATAGATGTTTGATAGATAGTTAGATATATAAATTGATAGATACTTTTCAATATAGATGATAAATGGATAGATAAATTGCAAGATTGATTGATTGTGAGCTAGAAAAATGGATAGATAAATTGCAAGGGGGTGGTTAGACAAATAGATGGTTAGATATATAAATTGATAATAAATTTCAATATATATAGATAAATGGATAGAAACATTTCTAGATAGATAAATTGCGAGAGATAGAAAAATGAATAGCTAAATTGCTAGATAGATGGTTAGACAAATAGATGGTAGATATATAAATTGATAAATACATTTCTAGATAGATGGATTCATAGATGTTAGGTAAATTAATAGATAGATAAACTAACAGACATAGATAGATAGATAGATAGATAGATAGATAGATAGATAGATGGACGGATAGATAGTTAGTTAGATAGATAGATGGATAGGTGAGTGGATAGATAAATGTTTGGATAGATTAGTAGATGATTAGATGTTCATGGTTAGATGAATAGATAAATGTATTTGGATATGTTTTTTGTGTTCACTGTATGAGAAGTTGTTTTAGGAACGGTCAGCCAGTGAAAGTGTAAAGCTCTGGGAAGGCCTGGCTGTGACAGAGGTGTGTGAAAGGAAGTGTGTAAGTGTGAGAGGGCTGGAGCGGCGTCTGTGCGTGTGTGATGCTCAGGAGTTTTTCTTCCCCTGCTGGGAGCACCACACAATGTCTACCCCAAAAATGGCCCTCACTTCCTGTCCACTTCATTCCCAGGACCCTTTCTTTCCCCCTCGTCCCATCTATTGAATTAGAGAGACCGCATCTCTCGCAGACAAACCATGCGGAAGAGCTTTATGAAGAGCGTGCGTCTCTGTGCGTGTATATGTTTATGCGTTGTCTGCATTTGAATGATGTTGAACAATAACAGTGGTAGATAATGCTGAAACCTATATACAGTGATCTAAATCACAGAGCACTCTCACCCATCCCAGAGAAACAATGGCCCCTGCCGGAACACATTAATGGCACAGTCTCATTAACACTCTCAATGGGTCAGGCAATACCATGAGTCTCAAAGAGGGGGATGGGCGCAATTTATTATATTTGCCAACTTAGTGGCCTCTGCTCTAATCTTAGCCATTTAAAAATGTCCATTACCCAGATTAAACCAGTCTTAATATATACAGTACTAGTCAAACATTTGGATACACCCACTCATTCTTTATTATTATTATTTTCCAAATGATTTTCGAAGTATTGTATAGTAAACCAAATACAAAGAACATTTATGTTCGTTTGTTTGCAAATAATATTTATAAAATATGTATTTATCTTCAAATAATAATGTCAAAATCATCAGTTTATTTGCAAATAATATCTATAGAAAAATGTATTTGATTGCAGATTAATATTTATCAAAGGTATTTATCGCACACGTAGTAAACATATTATGCAAATACTATTTATATAAACCATTTAATGCATATTAATATTCTATAAAAAAAACGGTTGTTATTTATGTTGATAAAAAATATTTATAAAGATTTAACACTATGGCTAATATATTTATGGGGGGTGGGGGTGGGGGGGGGGATCATTTCTTTATTATTTACAAAGAATATATGTACGTTAATTAAATTAATGTATATAGAATAAATACATTATTTTTAAATTTATTTGCTTATTATCTCCAAAATAATCTTCCTGGGGAAGTCGTGGCCTAATGGTTAGAGAGTCGGACTCATAACCCAAAGGTTGTGGGTTCGAGTCTCGTACCGGCAGTTATTGTAGGTGGGGGGAGTGAATGTATTGCGCTCTCTTCCACCTTCAATACCATGCCTGAGGTGCCCTTGAGCAAGACAACGAACCACCAACTGCTCCCCGGGCGCCGCACCAAAAAAAATGGCTGCCCACTGCTCCAGGTGTCGCTCTTGTGTGTTCACGTTTGTGTTGTGTTCACTGCTGTGTGTGTGCACTTTGGATGGGTAAATGCAGAGCACTAATTCTGAGTATGGGTCACCATACTTGGCCACATGTCACTTCACATCACTAAAAACAATTTCCTGTATTAATATACTTGCTTTGTAAATATATTCATATGCCTACGTTTACATTTGCCTACAAAACTAATTTTTCTTTTATCAATACTAAGGTCTTTAAGATGGGGGAATCATTCTTTACCAATTTAGTTATATTTTATCCAACCGTCTGTGGATCTGATTGTTCATCTAATTGTATTTCTGTAAGGCTGGTTGTTATTCAAGTCGGTTACATAAAACAGAAAATTAGTCTAATTTGAATCCGAAAGTAAGACAGATTGCCCTTGGCTAACCGCTAGTTGGTCAAGCTAGTTCTTTAGGTAAACCGTCTTAAGATAGTAGCTGTGTTTATGCAACTGGACTCAGACTGACTAGTACTTTTTTACTACCAACTTCTGTATCTTCTCATTCACCTGGGAATGATGGTTCTCACCAAATGAGAATTGATTACATTAACACCCATTTGCAGTGTCTGTTGATTAGCCTGCATAGTGTTAGTGTGATCCTTTAATCCTGGAGTCTAATCTCATAATGTTCGCCCTGTCTGCCTCTCACAGACACTTACTGCTACAATAGATCAAACACAGATACTCTGAAATCAGGTCAGCCTTTAAGACTCTCTTAACACGTTGTTAGGAGGTGTGCTGGGATCTTCAGCTGATACGCACAACAGAGAAGACTGTAAGCAATCACATAGCAATGCTGTGGAATTCACCTTACCATACCAGCATCACGGAGGAACATTTGCCATGTTCATTTGCCTTAAAAGTAGTGCTGCCAAACGATTAATCGCGATTAATCGCATCCAAAATTATAGTTTTTTTGTTTACATAATATATGTGTGTATTTATTATGTATACAGTATATAAATACACACACATACAGTATATATTAGAAAATATGTACTGTATTTGCAATATATAGATTATAGATTAAACATATTTAATATATAAACATAACATATTTTTTCTTAAATATATACATGCATGTGTCTATTTATATATACGTAATAAAAAGAACAGTAGTGTGTATATATTATGCAGTATAGGATATATAGGTGCTTAAAATGCAGCATGCAGACTGACAGTGGCATGTTGACGTGTGTTTCAGAGATCCCGGGGTTCCTGAGTGTGGAGGAGAGCAGTGTGGTGATGCAGCTGGCCCAGCTGAAGGGCCTGACCCACAGCTCTCTGCTCACAG
Organism: Sinocyclocheilus anophthalmus; assembly: GCA_018155175.1. Taxonomy (NCBI): domain Eukaryota; kingdom Metazoa; phylum Chordata; class Actinopteri; order Cypriniformes; family Cyprinidae; genus Sinocyclocheilus; species Sinocyclocheilus anophthalmus. The sequence goes on from JADLZN010002638.1 coordinate 365,613, forward strand.
CGCCAGACAGCCAGGAGGAGCAGCTCACTCAAGACCAGCTCTTCAGCCTGCTCGACCTCAACCAGGACGGCCTTCTGCAGAGAGAGGAGGTCAGACACAGTGCTGCCGCTTACATGTATCAGTTCAGTGGCTTCAATAGAATAAAAGAACATTTAGTCAGTAGGGGTGGGTAATATGGCAAAAATATCATTTCACGATTTTTTCCAGAAATATCACGATTTTGCAAGTTGGCTGAGCAGTAAAGCCAAAATAATTTCCTCTATTTTAAAAAAAAAGCTATTACATTTGGTAACCAAATAGAAAATAAAAAGAGTGGCAGATATTTAGGTTAAAGCGTCGTCTTGCGAAAAGAAGAAAACAAATGAAAGGTTTTATTAAAGTTCTTGTGTTTTGTTGTTTAATTAACATTAAAGGGATAGTTCACCCAAAAATCAATTAATTGACTCACTCTCAAGTTGTTTTTTAAACCTGAATGAGTTTCTTTTTCTGTTTAACTTAAATGTCATTTTGAAGAAAGTGGGTAACCAAACAGTTGCTGGTCACAGTGGCTCATAGTTTTTTCAAAGTCAATGGGACCAGCTAATGTTTGGTTACCCACATTCTTTAAAAAGCTCTTATCACATTCAACCATTCTGCGAAAGGGGTACTCTTGTAACCCGGGCGAGATGAACAGCGAAACGTTTATTTTTCCTCTCCTCACTTATTGTGAGATGACATACCTAAGATCTTTTTGACTCGGGACGCTACGCAATTTGTTTGTACTTACTCTCATTTTTCGGGCGAGTAAAAAAGTCTTCTATGAAGTGGGCTACGCCTCAGGTTCCAGTTCGGGCTACTATGTTGGACTACCAGCTGTATGCTTTCTTCCTCTGAGAAATTATATATTATGAATATCAAATCACGCGTTGGGACAAATTTGGAGACTTTGGGACCCCTCACTCTTTTTTTTTTTTTTTTACAAAAACTCCTCAACTAATATTTTAGAGAGCTTTGGCTCGTCTGTTTGTTTTTGAATTAAGCACGGTAGGATGAATAGTGGATGTATTTATTAGGCATTAGCAGACGCTTGTATCCAAGCGATTACAGTGCATAATTAATAAGATAATAAGTAATATAATAATATTAATATTTTAAGGGATGTGGCTATTTATTCTCAAGCGTTGGGGGGGTTTTGTGTTTGTGTGTTGCCTGATGGTTGGGTTGTTAGTTGCTTCTGTATTATTTGAAAATCTTATAAAAAAAAAAAGAAAAACAGATATGTAAAATGCCATAATAATACTAATAAACATTGAATAAACATTTACTTTAATATTACATTTTTTTTTTTTAATCCTCCTTTGTGTTCAGCACAAGAAAGAAATGAATGCAGTGACTAAATAATAACAGAAATGTAATTTTCTGTTATTAAACAGAAAATTAAAGCTGTTGCAAACCTGTGCGAGTTGTGGTGGACAGGAATATTTTCAGTCATAATGACTGTCAGATAGGGATGTGCGTTTTAAGGATTCAATGAATCATTCATTAAGATGGACTTGCTGCCACCTACTGGCGGTTTTTGTGTCATATTTATTTATCCGTGACGGGCCTAAACCTGCCAAATTCCCAGCACATAAACACACTCAGCAAAATATTAATTTTATTTCATGTTAACGACGAAGTCTCTAAAATACAGCGATATTATTTTTTGTCAATATCGCACACCCCTACATTCGGTGTATATAAATGCATTGTATATTTTCTTCAAAAACATGGTAGTTTTCAGTGCTTCTTTGAAAGCTAAATTACTTTGAAAGCTAAAATAATACAGTTACAATACAGAACAATGAGAGAGTGAGGAAATGATGACAGAATTCTGTTCTTGGGAATACTGAGTGAGCTGAGAGATAGAAACAATAATAAAATGAATATTCCCAGAATTAAAAGCATCTGTTCTGCTGCAGATTTTGAGTCTGTCCCATTCGACTGATGGATCTTGGCTGAGCTCATACCATTCGAATAAGCCAAACCGGGTTGGACCAAACCCTTCTGTAATGAAAGTGTGTGTGTGTGTGTGTGTGTGTGTGTGAGATAGAGAGAGAGAGAGAGAGAGTGGTGGGTCTGACACAATGACACAACATGCAGTGTTTTCTAGCAGCTTCCGGATGGATCCTATCGTCACTCATTAAAGTCTCATTAATATGAGGGTTACACACACACACATCCGGTAGCATACGGTCTCGCTGAGGTAGCGTCCCCTCTTCCGGTCCCCCTGCTCTATTGTCTGGAGAGCGTCCCGCTGTGGTTCGGTTCCGGAGGGGAAAGAGTGAAGACTCACTGACCCGCGAATAAAGGAGAAAAACAGAGAAATGCTATTCTTGTTTTTCTCGCCTTGCTCATTGTAACGCTGCCATCAACAGTTATGTTTTACTTGTGGTGGTTTATTTGAGGCGAGCATCTTTATTACTGTTTCACATACTTAAGGTAGAGGGTTTAAACACATCCCTAAACCTAAATAGTAAACCTTTGGATGTAACTTCTGCATCATTTGTGATTTGTGCTACATAATGATGCCTCAAATCATAAGGCTTGTCGACGAATCCCAAAGACTTACAATGAAGGAGGAGTCTAAGCCATATATAGAGACCAGAATATCATAGAGACTTGTAAATGGGCTCAGTTGACCTGGACCTGAAGGAAACCACTTAGAGCATGCTAGCAACCACATAGAAATGCGTTAAAAATATTCAGATTTTAGCAACCATATAGCAACACATCTCCCACAATATACTGGCACGTTTTCATCATTTCTTCATGACTTTCCGCTTTAAATGGTCTAACAGATGCATTAACTCTCGGAATGTGGTTTTATTGCTACATGGAAGCTATAGGTGATTTCGAGGGGTGTGTGTTTGCAGGAGTTTTGTCTCTGCAGGAGTTTAAGCGTGTCAGTGGTGGAGTGTTGCAATACAGCGCCGCTGGCCAAGGCTTGGACGGACATGCCAAGGTCAGGCAGAGAAGCACACACACTCGACTTTACCTCGGAGAGGGCACACACCACCTGCTGAAGAGCATCAGAAACAGGTAAGGCTTTCTGATGGGCGAAGTAGTGCTTAAAGCTCAGGGCTGGTCATCAAAAGGTTCCTGGTTCGATCCGGCACAATCATGCACTTGAGCAAGGCGCTTAAAGAGATAGTTTACACTTTAATTGTTTACTCACCTTCATATTATTCCAATCCTGTACGGCTGTCTTTGTGCTGTGGAACAATTTGTTTTGTTTTGGACTTCTCATGGACTTTCACTGTATGGACAAAGAAGGTGGAACATTTTGTTTTGTTTGTGTTCATTTTTGTTTTATTGTTTTGTTTTGGACTTCTCATAGCTTTAGTGTAGGACATATAAGTTGGAAACAGTTTAGTTTCTGTTTTGTTCTTTGCTTTGTTTTGTTTGGACTTCTCATTGAATTTCATTGTATGGACAAAGAAGTTGGAGCGTTTTGTTTGTGTTCATTTGTATTTTTTTGGACTGCACAGACGAAATCAATTGAAACATCTGTTTAGTTTTGGACTCCACATTGATTTCAGTGTGTGGACAAAGAAGTTGAACTGTTTCACGGTGTATCATTCGATCATTCGTTTTTTAAAATTTAATATTGAAAGTAGAAAAATTAAAAAAACGGCTCCTTTTTCGTTTTTTCATTTTTTTCCAAAAAACGAAAAACGAGAATTCAGCTTAAATTTACGTTTTTCGTTCAGGGGTGGAAAAATGAATACACAGCTTGAATATTCGATTTCTACAAATGGGCGGGAATTAAACGCCCCTTTCAGCTAATTGGTCAACCGAAGATCAAACCGTGCCATCATCAATTCCTCTGCAGTATCACACAGCAGAATAATATTCCTCCACTGCTGCAGTTGTATGGATTCTTAACGCATTTATTGCAACTACATTTAATCTTTTTTTGTCAAACAAACAGGCTAATGAATAGCTAGACACAACTCATACCGGGGCAGAGTCACAGGGCTTTCTTCTGTGTAGATATAAACTCTATTCTTTGCATCAGCTGGGCATGACAGGGTATGATATGACAGCTGTCATAACCTACCATGCTCACCCAGTAAGTCTGTTTGTTTAATTAAGAAATTAATTAATTCATTTCAAAATAAATATTTTAAACAAAGACAAAAAGGAAGGAATAATAAACTGGCTTGGGTATATATAGGCATATAATGTTCACGCAAAAACTGTCATTCTGACCGACAACCGGAGAACAACAGATATTAAAACGCCTACTGTTAGAGTTATATAATGTAATCTTGTGTTTTATTAAAATTTATTATAATTGATATCTCAAAAGGATATGCACTTGTGCGCAGCTTGAGCTGCAACGCAATATTTTCATAAAATATAATAACTTGCCATTTTCGGTTTGTTTCTCACCAAACCCTCTGTATACCTTCAGAATGCTTGGAATATATGGCACGAGATGCATATGATTATTTTATGACAGATATGTATCCGCTTAAAAAAAAAAAAAATAAAAAAATAAAGTCACCTGCCATTAAGTGGCAAGCGCCGAGCAGACCTTGCGATGTTGCGAAATTGCGTCTGGGTTAAATATAAACTCAATAAGCAGACGCGACAGTCAAGCGCAGACCAGTATTGAAGTGCACAGGAATAAGCAGCAGTCATATTTAAAGCAATTTAAATTAATATTGAGTACTAATTGATGTTCACTTGGATTTTTCCCCCATCGAGGAAACTTAATACTCTGTCATTAGACGAGCTATTCATTTAGTCTGCTTGTTGAGAAAAATATTAAATTGATCAAATGTGTTAAGAATCCATACAACTGCAACAGTGGAGGACTATTATTCTGCTGCATGACACTGCAGAAGAAATGATGATGGCACGGTTTGATCTTCGGCTGACCAATCGGCAGAAAGGGGCGTTTAATTCCCGCCAACGTGTAGAAATCAAATATTCAAACTGTTTATTAATTTTTCCACCCATGAACGAAAAAACGAAAATTAAGCTGAATTCTTGTTTTTCGTTTTTTGGAAAAAAAACGAAAAAACGAAAAAGGAGCAGTTTTCTAATTTTTCTACTTTCAATATAAAATCAAAAAACGAATGATCGAATGATACACGGATTGTTTTGCTTTGCTTTGTTTGAACTTCTCATGGCCTTTCATTGTATGGACAAAAAAGTTGGAACATTTTGTTTTGTTTTTGTTTCTTTGTTTTTTTATGGTTTGTTTGGACTTCTCATTGGCCTAAATCAGTTTTTGTTTTGCTTTGTTTGGCTCATGACTTTCATTGAATGGACAAATAAGTTGGAACATTTTGTTTTGTTTGTGTTTTTGAACGTTTTTTGTTTTGTTTTGGCATGCACAGACAAAAACAATTGAAACATTTGTTATGTTTTGTCTTGTTTTTGCCTTCCATATGATTATTAACTGATACTTACCACCTTACCAAAGCTCAGTGATAATTCGAAACCAAAACAGAAAAGAAAAGAGACGGAGAAAAAAATAAATAAAAGGAGTTTGGTGTTCTGTAGCAGAAAGACACCCATTCAGGATTGGAATGATATGAGGGTGAGTAATTGATGACAGTATTTAAATTTTGGGGTGAACTGTCCCTTTAATCCCGGGTCACCGCAGGAAGACTTTTCTTGAAATAACATTGCTTTTGGGTAAAAATCTGCTACTTACTTGTATGCTAGACATTGTACAAAGTAGAGCTAGATTAAGACATGCAGATAAAAACATAGACAAACTATTTATTTATTTTTTCTCCAGAGTGACCCGTTTAACGCGACTGCCGTCCTCATTGGTCGATCTCAGCGAGCCAATGGAAGTCGTCCGTTATGAGCAGGGCGGCTACAGCCACGCCCACCACGACAGCGGCCCCACCAATCACGACAGCAGCTGCGCCCACACACACCTGGCAGCTAATAACTCCGCATCCAAGCAGGTCGCATGCAGGTACATCTACTGTATAAGACATTTGGAATCTGTTTGAGTGACTCTTAAAAATGTTACGCCATAATAAAAAGCCTGTATCTGACCTGATACGCAGGTATCTGACGGTCTTGCTGCATCTGAACCCGGCGGATGGAGGTGGAGAGACCAGCTTCCCTGTGGCTGACAACAGGACATACGAGGAGGAGGTGAGCCATTTCCTGTTTCTATGGCAACTGGGGGAGGTGAGGTCTGTTGCCATGGCAACCAGGCAGCAACAGGAAGAAGGTCTTGAATGATGATAGCTATCTTAGGCACTTGACGTTATTGCAGCTTCACTTTTGTGTGTGTGTGTTGCAGGTCTTAGGTGATCTCTCTCAGCAGTACTGTGATAAAGGTAATCTAAAGGTCAAACCTGTAGCTGGAACCGCTGTGCTGTGGTATAACCACCTCTCAGATGGCAATGGTGAGTTTCTCTTTTTCACATGCCTCCATTTCCTGTATTTGTGACTATATATTTTTTTTAATTATTATTGTTATCAGAGCTGGGTAGATTACTTACAAATTGTAATCCGTCACTGATTCCAAATCACATGACAAAAATTGTAGTTAGTAACGTGATCCATTAGATTACACATTTTAGGTAATATAATCACACTACTTTTAGATTACTTTTGGATTACTTTTGACCTAACTCGTTTATCACATTGATTTAAATAGGATAATCTTGTACCATATTAATATAAAAATATAAATCAGTAAGAAAATATATTCTATTCGTTGTTGTTAGCAACATGAAGTGCGATAAACATTACTGTACATTACGTCAAGGTTTCCCAAACTGGGGTTTGTGAAGAAACTGCAGAAGGTTTATGAGTTTAATGAAAAACTAATAATTAAATCATAAAAATGTAAAATTAAAATAAATCATTTTAAAATAATCAAAATAAAACACTTTCTAAAAAAAAAAAAAGGGTTTACCGCTGTATGGACCATAACACTTGTCAGAGAAAAACATGAACATGAAAATTGATACTATATAAAAATGTATGGTAAATCATGGTACGTCAAGTAAATATATTAGGTGAAAGAAAATCAGATAACAAAAAAGTTGGTGAATTTATGTGCATTTTAATGTGTTTGAAAGACAAACGCCTTCCAAAGTAATACATGGGAAAATAACCGACTGTGTGATAATTTAAATAAAAATGAATGTGTTCATCAGTAGTTCATGCAATGTTGAAATGCTGAGAAAACGCTTCTTAAACTTGAAATGATTTTTGTAAATCCTGTGGTCAAATGCTGCGTAGCCATCTGACTAATGGCTGATCTCTGTGTGAATGTCCACGAAACGGGAAGATTTTCTGAGTGTATATAAGCAGTAGGCTTTTAGAAAGGAACATTTAAAAGATGTAAAAAAGGAAATCGGGTGAATCAATAAATTCTGAATAATTTATTTCTATTGTGAAATTAATATGCAACCATAAAAAGAATCTGGAGTCTGATTATGAGTATTTTAAAATCTAATCTAATCTAACTACAAGTACTTATTTTTATTTTTTTTGTAATCTGATTACGTAATCCAGATCACATGTAATGAGTTACTTCCCAGCTCTGATTGTAGCGTATGCGTAATGAATATTAATGAACTCCCCATTGTTCTTCTTCACATATTTCCGTCAGGTTGGGTTGGAGAACTGGATGAATTCTCTCTGCACGGCGACTGCTTAGTCACTCGGGGCTTCAAATGGACAGGAAGTGTGTGGGTGAACATCGACCCAGAGCAGCAGCGGCAGGAGCGCTACCAGCGTCTGGTCTCATGGCATCCAGACGGCCAAAGCAAAAAGCCCGAGCACGGAGACCTTCACCAAGACCTCTGAACCAGACGATCAGACAGCTGATCCAGATTCAGTTTCTGCTAACGTGAAGCCGTGTTTAGGAAAGTAAAAGCTGGTGCAGTAAGAGATACCCGCTGCTGTGAGCGTTACCTTTATATAGCTGTCAGCCCCTGCTCCGGTGACATATCATTTAATATTCATGAGTTCAACAGGGAAATTGCTTTCAATAATAGCTAAACGTTCACTGATACATAGTTTGCTGGTGTCGCACAACTTATTTATTCCCTATTTATGAAAGACTTTTAGTCAGTGTGGTTCAAAGTTATTATTTATTTGTCAATTTGCTATTTATTTAATTATTTATTCATATATATCAAATGTGTGGTGTGCACACACACACATATAAATATAGTCACATAATGTGTGTCTATCTCAGGTTTGGTTACGCACAGGTTGTCTTTTTCCATTTTAATGCACTATTGCAAGCAAAGAAATTGTCAGATATGTAAGTTAAATTAATTATGAAATAAAGTCATATTTATAGAAGAGTGAATGGGTGGTGTTTTCGATTTCACTGGTCGGCTTTCTGTAGGAATTAAACCTCAGCAATCACACATTACAGATTTCACCGATATACAAGTGCAGGTGTTCCCCACAAGAGGGCATTGTTTTTACTTAACAAGGTTCTGTTTATTTATGCATTAATATATGCATTAATTTTTGACAAGTATGAAAGCCAGGCTGTGAGGGATTGGAAATACAGTGTGTTCAATGGACCGTACTGTTGTTTAACAACATACCGATTGTTCAGCTGACAAAACATCTTTCCAAAAACACTTTTAGTACACAAAACTCCATAAAACAGTTTTGAAAATAGTGGCACGTCTTTTGAATTTTAAACTTGAATGGTGTAGAACTGGCAGTGATAATGTAATGTAATCCATGTAAGGGGACCCGCGGTGTATGTAGATATAAATTGCTCAATCTAAGGTAATAAAAACATAACGGTTCATTAAGTCAGGTCTTTATACACCTCTGAAAACATAGTTATGTATATTATATTGCATTTCTGTCAATAGATCGACGTAAATATTACACATCGCACCTTTAAGTATCCACTACAGATTCTAACAATTTCTGTTCTAACAATTTGATAAACCTTTCATTTGAGTAACCTTCCATTTGTTTTCATTACAGAAAGCTATATTCTCAGAATGTTGCCACTTTAGATGACACACGCATGCCATATTCAAAAGAAAAAAACTTTCAAATGTGCTACCTGAAGGTACTGTACACACACACACACACACACACACACTTCTCCTGTGCTGTAGCTGCTGAGGGAACTCAATAGAACAGCATGTGAGCCATTATTGCAAAAGATCCTTTAATACCCTCTGGATCTTGAGGCTTAATACAGAGTCTATGGAATTTTGGGGCTTTTGGTGACTCACTAAACACGAATAGTTTCTCACAGCTGTCTGGCTATGCTTGTATACTTACTGCTTTGTGAATACCTTTGTGCTTGGCAAAGGCAAAAGACCCTTTCTATCCCCTGAAGTATGGTGCAAACTACTTTAATAGGGTACAATAAGTCTAAAGGGGGTTATTTAGGTCCATTGTAACTACTAGAGAAGCTAGAATGGAGACATCTTAAAATGTGTTTTAGTATAAAACTGGACTCCTGAGTGTATTATGACAGGTAATAATAAAAAGAAAAAGACATTAATAAATGAATTCATATTCTGTGAAATGAGATCTACACTTTTAACTGTTTTAATGATTTTGCCCAGCTAATTAAAGGCCTTTTATTTTTTACTACACGAGCGCCTTGGAGTATTTCATCTTCTCAGATTAATAAATGAATATTGATTGAGTAAAATGACTTTAACTATTAAAAATGAAAAACTTTACAATGCTGAAGTAATTAAAAATGACTTTAAAAAATAAAAAAGCTACTTTAATACGTCACTTAATTACAAGAACGTACTTTAAAATGACCTAAAATAGTTCAAATCATTTTAAATAGGACATCATTTTCACAAACTTCAAATTGTGTGGATCCACTCATATGCACCCACTTAAAATATAGAGTCAAATTTTACAAACAGGTCTAAGTAAATTAATGAATGAATCTGCATAACATGTAATCGGCCATGAAAAGTTCAACAGTAAGGTTAAGTCCAGGGAACATCAGTTCAAGTCAGGTTCCTTTTGCCAAACCACGTTTATTCTTCCTTTTCACCAGGTCCTCAAGCTACTAATCAACCCAGTGCACTCAAATGAACCCAGCATTGATCATGAGTGGCTCACTCAACACGTTTCTGTTTAGATTTGAGCCCGACGAGTATTGATCTCTGCAACTCTCCAACACATCTTCTTACACTGTGTGTTAACAGATGAATAGTGTGTCGCTGTGAGACCAGCGTTGCCAACTAATTCTCATGTAAAGTTGCTAAAGGAAGGTCGATTTGTTGCTAAATGACGTTGTGATGCAAAAATGTCACCGCATCAAATCTCAGCAAAAATACCTTTTATATGTTATTTAGATTTGTTCGTAAAATAATATAAATACATTATATAATTTCAAAATATAAATAACTATCTTTAAATACAACATTGAATTTAAACCATTACAATTATTTCTTTTTTTATTGGCTAATAAACAAATAAAACTACACATCCTGAACAATTCTAGGTTTAAGCAGTGTATTAGTAGTTAGTTAGTATGCTACACTCTAAGAAAAGTCTGTAAAAATAGAGCAAAATCTACTATGTTAATATGAGGAAATTTTCCCTATTGATTTTTCAAGGGTTTTTTCCTGCATACACCCCATTGTGTTTTGTGTTTTCGGGTTGCAGGGTTACAACAGATAATGGATAACACATAACGTCCTGAAAAATTACTAGTACCTTTTCCATTTTTCTCAATATTTTTCTTATAGTGTACTAACTGATCAACAATCGCAGGTACAAGCTAAGGTGTATCATAAATTAACAATTATTCAATAACAATTATTCATTAAACTGAACAATTGCAAATAGCTGCTAACTTAATTCACGTGATGTGTGTACTGCTAGGCATCTTTAGTTTCCTCATTTTGTGAAATTTAGATGGAAATTGTGTGCCTTTTTATCGTTTGAGTCAGTTATCAAAAGTTGCAAAAAAATTGGCAAATAAATTTTAAAAAACTACATTTGTTGCTCGGTGCTTTTGGAAGAGAAAGTTGCTAGGGTGGTGTGAAAGATCGGCAGATCAGAATCAGTACGCGGCTTTTGTTAAACCTCCTGTTATTTATTGGAAAGGTTTATGTCCATAAATGTAAATATACTAAATGTAAACCCCACTTTAACATCTTCAGACAAGAACTGAAGCTGTATTTAAATACAACTTCAACGTCTGTTAACAAGAAAGCTATAAAAACATCTAGAATTTGTGCCATGTTTAAGATACTTGTATTTCTATTTGTGTGCCTTTTCTTCTTCTTCTTTTTTCTTCTGTCCTTTTCTTAAGAATTGTTATATTATATTGTTTTTTTCTGTGATGTTTTATCCATTAATCCTCAAGTAGTTTATTATTGATTGGTATTTTGCATGTTTTGCACGTACTGTTTTTTACTGTTTGTTTTTTACGTACTGTAATCCTTGCTGTTTACTGCAATAAAAAAAAAAAAATTTAATAAAAAGTACGTGGCTTTTGTCAGTCAGCTATGCGCCAATCACAGACGACCGCGCATTCCTCAGCCAATCACAGACGACCGCGCATTCCTAAGCCAATCACAGACGACCGCGCATTCCTCAGCCAATCACAGACGACCGCGCATTCCTCCGCCAATCACAGACGACCGCGCATTCCTCCGCCAATCACAGACGACCGCGCATTCCTCCGCCAATCACAGACGACCGCGCATTCCTAAGCCAATCACAGACGACCGCGCATTCCTCAGCCAATCACAGACGACCGCGCATTCCTCCGCCAATCACAGACGACCGCGCATTCCTCAGCCAATCACAGACGACCGCGCATTCCTAAGCCAATCACAGACGACCGCGCATTCCTCAGCCAATCACAGACGACCGCGCATTCCTCAGCCAATCACAGACGACCGCGCATTCCTCCGCCAATCACAGACGACCGCGCATTCCTCAGCCAATCACAGACGACCGCGCATTCCTCCGCCAATCACAGACGACCGCGCATTCCTAAGCCAATCACAGACGACCGCGCATTCCTAAGCCAATCACAGACGACCGCGCATTCCTCCGCCAATCACAGACGACCGCGCATTCCTCCGCCAATCACAGACGACCGCGCATTCCTCAGCCAATCACAGACGACCGCGCATTCCTCCGCCAATCACAGACGACCGCGCATTCCTCAGCCAATCACAGACGACCGCGCATTCCTCAGCCAATCACAGACGACCGCGCATTCCTCAGCCAATCACAGACGACCGCACATTCCTCAGCCAATCACAGCGCCGCGCATTCCTCAGCCAGTCACAGGACGACCGCGCATTCCTCAGCCAATCACAGACGACCGCGCATTCCTCAGCCAATCACAGACGACCGCACATTCCTCAGCCAATCACAGCGCCGCGCCGAGCGTCATGACACCGGGACGCTGCAGAGCTGAGCGCTGATGCTTAGATCCAAGCTCACACCTGCTTCCCCTTCACCAAACCGGGAGCTCCTCTGAGACTTACTATCATGCGCGTTTAACCAACATCCATGCGATTCTTCAGGCTTACCTTCAAGTGCTTTGTCGACTGCTTTTGAGACGCTTTTATTCCTCGTCTGCCAGCGACGCACGGCAATTATTGTAAGTTGGAGCTCAATCTTGTCAGCGTTCTGCAGAAGATCAGTCTCACACAAACAATCGGACAGCAACCCCCCGGACAAGTACCGCTCAACGCGAATTAAACAATAATAAAAGGCGAGGAGCCGTTATTAGTCGGTCCTCGCGCGCGCGACGCTCTGCTGGCCAGCGCGCGGCATGTCACCAGAAGAGCACTTCTCCGGTAAGCTTGTTTGTTTACACACCTAACGACACGGTAATAACCGTGCATCTGTAAATCGACTGAACCAGGTTGGTGTTTGCTAGTAGTGTATCTCTCGAGCTCTCTGAGCAGATGCAGAGCTGGTCTCCGTGTGTTCACTAGTGCTGTCAAACCATTACTCGCGTCCAGAATAAACGTCTTGTTTACAGAGTATATATGTGTGTGTGTGTGTGTGCTGTTTTATTATGTATGTATAAAATACAAAAGAACTAACAATTTATTTAACATGTCATATTATAGCATATAAGTTATATTCGAAATAAATTATAGTTAATATATAACATACCTACTTTTCTGACTAAACCTGCACGTGTGTATTTATATATTCATAATAAATATACACAGTAGACACGGATATAGTATGTAAACAAAAACTTACATTTGAATAAATAAGCTTTCCATTGATGTATGGTTTGTTAGGATAGGACAATATTTGGTCGAGATACAACTATCTGGAATCTGAGTGTGCAAAAAAATCTAAATATTGAGAAAATCGCCTTTAAAGTTGTCCAGATGAAGTTCTTAGCAATGCATATTACTAATCAAAAATTAAGTTTTGATATATTTATGGTAGGATATTTACAAACATGATATTGGAGCATGATCTTTACTTAATATCCTACTGGTTTTTGGCATAAAATAAAAATTGATAATTTTGACCCATACAATGTATTGTTGGCTATTGCTACAAATATACCCCAGCGACTTAACACCCCCCACCCCACCGCGGATTGTGGTCCAGGGTCACACACACACACACACACACACACACACATATATATATGAACTATTTAAATCAAATATGCAAATTTGTGATATCACATTTTTACACTTTATTACAAACTACTGGAGTTCATATCAGTTAAAATGTTGCTGTTATTAAAGCGAAAGAAGGGTGGTGTTCGTCTCTCTCTCTCAGATGATGGCGGCACGTGTGAGGATGAATCTCAGGAGGAAGCAGAAGTCGCCCGTCCTTTGGTGTCAGAGACTGAGGGGTCCAGTACCGAGGTTGCTGAGCCCAGTGTTTGCGTGGGTTTGATGAAGACCGGTGACCCCAACACAGAACTGGGGCATTCGGAACGACAAACGTGGAGCAGACAGATGGACTTTATCATGTCCTGTGTTGGATTTGCTGTTGGCCTTGGAAACGTCTGGAGATTTCCTTACCTCTGTTTTAAGAATGGAGGAGGTGAGATATATATACAGTCAGGCACAGATATATGATATTTAACCGAACTGATACATAGAGTGGGGTCTAAAAGTCTTGAGACCAAATTAAAAATGTGAGATTTTCCTTTCTATACTCAATTATTGATCAATGAGTGACCCTGAATTTAAAAAGTAAAATGTTGCTGACCCTCAGGCCATCCAAGATGTAGATGAGTTTGTTTCTTCATCAGATTTGGAGAAATGTAGCATTGCATCACTCGCTCACCAGTTGATGCTCTGCAGTGAATGGGTGCCGTCAGAATGAGAGTCCAAACAGCTGATAAAAACACCACAATAATCCACACCATTCCAGTCCATCAATTAGTCTTGTTAAGTGTTTGCTTTATTTGTAATCCATCAAGACGTTTTAACTTCAAACCATTGCTTCTGTCCAAAATAATCCATAATCCACTTCATAATAGCTTCCTCTAGTGAAAAAGTCCATCCCCTGTTGTCCTCGCACATCAAAACCCACCAATGTATTTGTTTAGATCTGTTTTGGAATGTTTTTGCTTGATCTATATATTTCTCTATATGCATATTTCTGATTCAGACAAACTTTTTCACTGGAGAAAGCAATATTATGGACAGCATGTTACAAACATCTTAATAATGCATTTGAATGTTAAACTGATGGACTGGAGTGGTGTGGATTACTTCTGGATTATTGTGATGTTTTTATCAGCTGTTTGGACTCTCATTCTGACGGCACCCATTCACTGCAGAACATCCATTGGTGAGCAAGTGATATAATGCTGCAATTATCCAATTCTGTGCTGATGAAGAAACAAAATCATCTACATCTTAAATGGCCTGAGGGGTGAGAGAATTTTCAGCAAATTTCCATTTTTGAGCGAACTGTTCCTTTAACACTAATAAACGAAATCATCTGAAATGTAAAGAGGAATCTGCCAGTAGAGATAAATTAGAAGGTCAAAGCTCTGAGAAAAATAAACATGGGCCCGACAGACAGGAAGAAAGAGGAAGGACAATGGCTGTCTACTGTTCATGGCCTAAGTTTATCAAAGGTTGAAGAAGTGATACTCTGTTCTTTGTTCTCCTCTCCTTCTCTCGTAATATTAACCACCTGCGCAGCTCTTCTGACGCTTGTAGGTGGTGATGTATGTGGCTCAGAGTTATAAGCTTTTTTTGTTTCCCCTTTACTGCACGCTGAAGCGTCAGTAAGTCAGCATCAGTGTCATAAGACGCCTGATGATCTCAAGAACAGAGTCAGTTGTGTCTATAGAGCTGATACTAAACATTGGATTTGTTATCTGTCTAAACAACATGGTTTGCAATAAAGACCTAATCTATTTAGGTCCTGATTACATACACAAAGACTACATTTTAAGAGTTTTCTTAAAATAGTATGCCCCAAAAAATGAAAAATTACCCAGATTTAAGCACCGAAAGTCATCCTACGTGTATATGACTTTCTTCTTTCAGACGAATACAATCAGTTATATAAAAAAATGTCCTGGCTCTTCCAAACTTTATAATGGCAGTGGGCGGGTGGTCCAGAAGTTGAAACGCCCCATAAAAAGTGCTCCACACTGCTCTGGGGGGTTAATAAAGGCCTTCTGATGTGAAGCGATGCGTTTGTGTAAATAAAAATATCTATATTTAAAACCACTCTCTCGTAATGCGTGTACGACAGTTAGAGGAAGCTAGAGATTACGGTTTATGAAGTTTAAATATGGATATTTTTATTTACACAAATGCATCGCTTCACTTCAGAAGGCCTTTATTAACCCCCCCCGGAGCCGTGTGGAGCACTTTTTATATTGGATGGATGCACTTTTTTGGGCTTCAAAATCTGGACCACCATTCACTGCTATTATAAAGCTTGGAAGAGCCAAGCTCTTAAGTATACTATTTCTGTAATAAGCATTTGAGTCCGAAATTTTCGCATGCATTCATTTTTTCGCATTCGTCATCCTTTCCTATCAAAATGCATGCTACAGATGCGAAAATGCAGAAAATCGAACCTGATCCGAATTTTTTTATGACGGACGAACGTTTCAGAGGCAGTGTGTAAACGTGATTGACACAATGTGAGGTCGTATTTATTTTTGAATGTGCGAAAATTCGGACTCCGTTTGCAAAGTCTTGTTATTTCCTGTGTGTTGCAGGTGTGTTTCTGATCCCCTATGTCCTGATGGTGTTTGTTGGAGGTGTTCCAGTGTTCTTCCTGGAGATCGCATTGGGTCAGTTCATGAAACAGGGTGGAGTCGCCACATGGAACATCGCACCTCTTTTTAAAGGTGGAGTATTATTAACAGCCCAAAATGTTTGCATTTCAAATCACAACCCTTGCCAACCTCTAGTTAAACAGATCCATACCTCATCCTACCAGCAATTATCTTTCATTTTAATGGCAAATTTATTATTGAATATTGATATTGATTTATAATGGAATATTGATCTGTCTGGCTTTTAATATCATCCAGTGTGATGCATAGCAAGTATCGCAGCAGGGTGAAGAAGGGCAGTGTCTTTCTTTCCTCCAGGGCTTGGACTGGCATCAATGGTGATCGTGTTCTTCTGCAACACCTACTACATCATGGTTCTGGTGTGGGGCCTGTATTTTCTGGCTCACTCCTTCACTTCCCCTCTGCCGTGGGCCACGTGTGGACACGAGTGGAACACAGTCAACTGTACCACTAACTTCAGCCGCGTGTGTTTCAATCAGTCACTGTCCCCTTCCCCTCCCAACGTCTCCTCCCTCAACACCAGTGCCAGCTGTCTGGAGCACACGGGTTTGCGATCATCTGTTATGGAGTTCTGGGAGTAAGTGTCTTTGAAATGGTTTCCAATCTCGATTAGGCCCTGGCCCAGATTTTTTTTTATTTTTCGATGAGAAAATATTGTGGCATCAGATGAGCTATTGAAGCTCTTAAAGGGATACTTCACCCAAAAAGGAAAATTCTGTCATTTACTCACCCTCAAGTTGCTCTGTTGAGCACAAAAGAAGATATTTTAAAGAGTCACTCGGTTGACGGTAGCCATTGACTTCAGTAGTATAGAAAAAGTCAATGACTACCGTCAACTACTTGTGTATTAACCATTTGTATGTATGATCTATTTATGTATTAACTGTTTGTAGAAAGCAAGAAGGCCTTGCTACATTGTCAGTCACTGTTTTGTGTCTATCAGTGTTCTTTAGCTGTAATAACATTTGTATTATAGCATGGTCATTCCATTCAGACCTTTTTGCTTTATTTTGGGAATGGCTAAGTTACTTATGGAAGCCCGTTTCGCAATGAATAAAAAATAAAGAGGTAATTGCGACTTTTATCTCACAATTCTGACTTGTTCACAGAGGGGGGGGGGGGGGAATGCGTGATATAAATCACAATTGTGAGCTATAAAGTCAGAATTGCGAGATATAAAGTCACAATTTGCGAGATAAAAACTCGCAATTCTGACTTTTTTTTCTCGCAATTCTGACTTTTTTTTGTAATTGCGAGTTAAAGTCCAATTTTGAGGGGGGGAAAAAGACTGATATGTTCTCAGAATTGCGAGTTTATATCACGCAGTTCTGACTTTATTTCTCAGAATTGCGACTTTATATCTCTCAATTATGACTTTTTAACTCGCAATTGCGAGTTTATATCACGCAATTCTGAGAAAAAAAAGTCAGAATTGTGAGATAAAAAGTCGCAATTACCTTTTTATTTTTATTCCGTGGCGGAAACGGGCGCCATACTTAGTGTTAACTTTAGTTTGACAAAATGTTTGTTTCTCGATCAGGCGTAAAGTCCTACGTCTGTCTGGTGGTTTGGATGAAGTGGGTGACATCAGCGGTTACATGGTCTTGTGTCTGCTTGCTACGTGGGTCATTGTCTACTTCTGCATCTGGAAGGGTGTTAAGTCCGCTGGAAAGGTACAAATATATGTTTGAGAAAGATGGTGGCTGAACAATATTATTTAAAAAATAAATTAATACTTTTATTTAGCAAGGATGCATTAAAGTGATCAAAAATTACAGTAAAGACGTTCATAATGTTACAAAAGATTTCTATATCAAATAAATGCAGTTCTTTTGAACTCTTTATTTATCAAATAATCCTGAACAAATGACTTGCGGTTTCCATAAAAATGTGAAGAAATGTTTCTTGAGCAGCAACTCAGCATATCAGAATGATTTCTGAAGGATCATGTGACACTGAAGAGTAATGAGGCAGCTTGGCATCACTGGAATAAATGACATTTTGCAATATATTAACATAGAAAATATAGAAAACAGTTAATTTACATTGTATAATTATTTCACAATATTATTGTTTTTACTGTGTTTTTGATCAAATAATTGCAGCTTTGTTGAGCATAAGAGACTTCTGTCAAAACAAAAATTGTATGACCCGAAATATAGATATCATTTAATTAATATATAAATAAATATTGAATAAATATGCCAGCGTTTCCTTTGTTGATGTTGTGACGTTGTAAGGTCGAACTCTGTAATGGGCTGTTGTATTGGAAGCTTTAAGCTAACAACAAGTACTCAAATCAATATTCATGATTTAATTGATAAGTAGCTTGTGTAAATGTAATAAGTGGGATAATGTACAGTCAGATGCTCATTATCTGCTTCACGTCAGGGTCCTGATCACCCTGCTAGGGTTTATTTTGCGGTAATGATGGCTGGCTCTACATTATCCCTTACATACACACTTACTGTGCACACATCAGCCGAACCATTATGAATGTCTGTTGGGAACATGAGAAAATAGATCTAAAGCCAGAGCACTGGCCATGTAAGTGATTATTAGCTATCCCAGGCGGATGTGTGTGTGTGTGTGTGTGTGTGTGTGGTGCTGGGTTTAGTTCTAGTGCTTGACTGTCAAGGGATTTCGAACCATGATAATAATTATAAATCTGTGATGATTCAGACCGTAATACTCATTTCAGGAGCTACAGCGGTTAGGTGGAAAACTACGAGCAGTACAGTAAAGGGTCGTATGTGTGTGTGTGTGCAGGTTGTGTATTTCACGGCTGTGTTCCCATATCTGGTCCTGGTGGTCTTGTTTGTTCATGGCGTCTCACTGCCAGGAGCTGTTAATGGCATTATTTACTACCTGAAACCAAACTGGAGCAAACTCTCAGAGGCACAGGTGAGAGCATGGCTGCACGTGTTCAGATATATGTGGGTACGTGATTATATGTCGAAACCATGTCTCAGCAATTAACGATTTCATAAATAAAAATACAATATTTTGGCCCAAATAAATTGTAAATCAAATCTGGCGAAAACAAAAATTCTTTACTTATTTTATAATTTATTTATTTAATAATTTATCTCAAAACATGCTACAAACTTTATATTTCTGGCTGGTCAGGTAAAATATGCAAGTGCTTTCAAGAGTAAACGGCACTAAGATCCAACAGTAAGCAAAGATTCACTCGTGTACTGTATTTTTAAAGCAAAACCTAGAGCCAAGTGACATGGTTTTATAATTCTTGTTGTCATGACGATTATGATGGCAGGTATGGATTGATGCTGCAACACAGATCTTCTTTTCTTATGCTATCGGTCTGGGGGCACTGACAGCTCTCCTTTTCCCCCTGGGAGAGCTACAACCAATTCAACAACAACTGTTACCAGTGACAAAAACACACACACACACACACTCACACACGTTTGTTTTTGTGAATTGTGGAGACATTCCATAGGCGTAATGGTTTTTATACTGTACAAACGGTATTTTCTATCCCCATACCCTAACCCTACACTTAAACATACCCCTCACACAAAACTCTCTGCATTTTTTACTTCTCAAAAAAAAACTAATTCTGTATGATTTATAAGCTTGTTTCCTCATGGGGACCTCAAAATTGTCCCCACAAGGTCAAAATTTGCTAGTATTACTATCCTTGTTGGGACATTTGGTCCCCATAATGTAGTGAATACCAGGTACACACACACACACAGGGATAATTTCATAATGTTACATTTCAAATTTGTGATCATTATACTGTATAAGAGTAGATTGGTGTGAATTGCAATTGATTTGCATAATGTATATATGGACATGAGGACTGTAAATGAATCTGAGGCATTTTTAGCAATGTAAAGTTTTTACCTAAAGTACTTTATTTAAAAGTTTCTAATATTTAATGTAACATATTATATTACATTCTATAATATGTATTATATTACATTCTATAATATGAAAAAAGTAACAATTCGACAGTAAAGCAATAATTATTATTATTATTTATTGATGTAATTCATATTATCTTTTGTGTATATATAGTAGGTACAGGTCAGATGTTTGGAATAATTAAGATTTATTTGATCAAAAATACAGCAAAAACAGTTTGATAGGCAGTGCAGTGTAACACAGGGAAACCGTAGTTGTGAATATTTAAACAAATAATATTTAAAATAACTTTTTTTTCTATTTTAATATATTTTAAAATGTTTTATTTCTGTGATCAAAGCTGAATTTTCCGCATCATTACTGAGTCTTCAGTGTCACCTGGTCCTTCAGAAATCGTAATAATTGCTGATTGCCTGTCAAGAACAAATTTATATTATATGATCAGTGTTTTTGAAAACAGTAATAAAGTAATACTTTTATTCAGCAGGAATACATTAAACTGATCAAAAGTGATGTAAAGTCATTTATGTTACAAAAAACTTCTATTGCGAGTAAATGCTTTTCATTGAACTTTCTGTTCATCAAAGAAAAACTCTTTTATAAAATAATGTAGTATATAACAGTATTTTTCACTATAAATGATATGAATTTTTCCCTGCAAATGATATGATCAGTCTAACAATGTTTCAGACTTTTGGACTTTTGTTGTTTTGTCTGTAAATAAACCCAGTAACGAAACAAAGGCCTCCCGGCCAAAATGTTTTTTCAGTTTTTTTTCTGTATGGCTTCATAATCCCGCAGCCTCCCAGTGGGCCAGTAGTGCGTGAGTGTTTGCATGCATGTGATCAGATCAGAGATCAGAGGTTACATGAGTTCAACATCCACCCAGTTTAACCCTGTGCATGGCGTGTTCTCCTACATGCTAAACCCACGATGATTTCTCTCTCTCCCACTGTAGGGATGCATTCATTCTGGCTCTCATAAACAGCGGCACCAGCTTCTTTGCAGGATTTGTGGTTTTCTCCGTTTTGGGATTCATGGCAGCCGAACAAGGCGTTGACATCAGTAATGTGGCAGAAAGTGGTGAGATACGCATCTGTCCTCATCACACTCTCCGTTCCTTCATTCTCCTTGACTGCATGAACAAAAAGTACCATACTACTACAGTAGATTTTTGGACATGGTACTATAATAGTGCCATTCTATTCCTAAACACCTTGGAATACCATACCATGCCATGGTACATAAACATGTGGATCTTGTTTTTTTCTCAGGTCCTGGTTTAGCGTTTATTGCCTATCCAAAAGCAGTGTCGCTCATGCCTTTAGCGCCGCTGTGGGCGGTGCTGTTTTTTCTCATGCTTCTGGTGTTGGGATTGGACAGTCAGGTGAGTCTCCACCCACTCATTTATGACAAAGATTTGAAAGGTCCTGCTGCTATTTTCAGGAAGTGAGTGATCAAACTGATTAAATTGTTACAATCCATTTTATACAAAATGTTTTGATAGAAAGTTATCTGAAAAACTCCGATAAGATGTCATATTAAATGAAGAGTTCATTGTCTAAACTGTATCTCAAACTACTTCACACAGGGTGCATTCTTGGGCTCAAAAACAGCAAGGTGGAGCACATAGAAATCAAACAAAAGATTTCATTTTTTAAATTGATTTATTTTGAACTTCAGCAAAGCAGTGGAAAAGAAGTACACTTTAGCATACATTTAAATAGAGTACTTATGTAAATATTATACTTAGAATATTAAAAAAATTATATAAGGAGTGTTTTCTGACACCTGTTTGCATGTTAATTGCAATTAAATGAAAATATATTATAGAGTAAATTTATATTAAATGCAATTAGATTGCTTTTTGACCACTTAAGGGACCTTGTGTACATCTTTATATCATTTCATATTAACTCTATTGTCTTTGAAATTATGGTTTTTGCTGAATGTACTGAAATTTGTATACTAAACTAAATAGTATTAAAATAAAGTATAATATAAATAAATATATAATGAAAAAAAATAAACCATAACATGTACTGTCTAAATTACTATTGAAATGTGTTAGTCTTTGTATTTTGAATTTTTTATTTAAATTAGTAATTATTCATTTATAATGATTAAGTTGCAATTTAGTACATTTAAAATATATTAAATTAATACTTAATGTAATATTAAGTAGCACTACAGTTAAAATTATAATCAAGTACATTTACATGTGCTTTAGTATGTTAGTCAGCACATCAAAATAAGTGTACATTAAAGCACAACAAAAGATTAAGTGCACTTTTTAAAAGTGTACTTAAGTGTGTTAAAGGGTCATGAAACCCCAGACAGATTTTAGCAGGGGTGTTTGTGTTGCACATCATAGAAGACAATGTTAGCATCCGTTAATTTGAATTGTTGGAGAAAACAGGTTCGAGTTTTTTTTGCACTATTTTTGTCTTCCGGGTTTAAAATCTACATCGTGTTGATGTCACCGTTTGTGACGTGGCAAAGGACTATATGCCGCGTCCAGACAAGTCGGAAGAGGAAACATCCGAGTTGAAATGTCCCAATTCCAACTTCAGTGAGTTACAGTCAATCACACGTCATCTTAACATATTTCTGTCAATTATAGCAAAAACAGAAGAAACAAAAATAACAAAATGCTGCCTTTCGTTTTGAAAACAGCTGACGAAAAGCTACAATTAAAGTATCATTTTATAAACTTTAATGTTTAATGTTTTTAAGTTTGACATAAGGTAGCTCTATATTATGCTTGTTGGATGCAGTGACGTCAAATGATGCGTCCTACTGAGGAGTTCACAGGTCAGATATCCAACTTCAAGCAGTGTTCCAGATGTTATTTCCAAGTATGAGGTGGGAAAAAGTTTTCTGGAACACAGCAATATTACTTTGATGACGCGTCGGTGTCTCATACTTATTCATGAGACTGCGTGTTCTTATTTCCAATGACAGTGCTTCGCTTAAAGTGCCCCTATTATTGATTTGTGAAAGTTACCTTTCATGCAGTGTGTAACACAGCAGCTCTAAGTGAATGAAAACATCCTGCAACCTTTTAAATCTGAAAGTGTACCGTGTATAAAGTTATTGTCTCTCAAAAGAAAGAGTCGATTCTGAATCATAGAAACGAGTCGTTTTTAAAACGAATCCCATGTTGACCTCAACATGAAACATTAGCATATTGCCGCCCACTTGTTGGTCTTTTCCCATTGGTCTGAATGAAAATGCAAATTCATTCTTTGCCACTAGGTGCGCTTTTGGAGCTGTAAAAATAGCTGTTTCCCCGGTAACTCTGTTTCACAAAGCAGCACTGCGCTCACAAACGCTGCTTTATCAGGCATTACAGGCATGATGAAATAAAAATGAGACCAATCGACTAATCACCGCAGATTAATGTCACGCAAAAGAGGGGTTTGGAAAAATGAATCGTTGAGCGAATCGTTTGGGAGTCGTTGAGCCAGTAAGATAAAAATAAATGCATATTATAAGACAATGAAAGTGTTTTTTGACCTTGCATGCATGTCAACCTGTTGTTGGGGACTCCCAAAACCAAAATATGAACGTTTCATTACCCATAATAGGGGCACTTTAAATTACTCACAACAGCATGTGTGATACACTTCAGACTGTAAGACTGCATACTTAACTGAGAACAAAAACATCAAAGTAGGTACACCACAGAGATAGAGAAGTATTTAATTATGTTCTCCCACACAACACAGGTGACTTTCGAGCTTAAACACTCTTCTCAAGACAATGAACGTAACATGACAACGCCCTTAATACACACAACACTAATCAGGCTTGCCCACATTACCAAAAAAAAAAAAAAAAAAAAAAAAGTCAGGGCAATCAACAAATCATGTAGGAAAAGGGCAAAAAGCAAATCACATAAAAGTGAGAGCAGCAATAAATTACAAGCACAAATACATTTCACTAAATACCTAACTGCAAAATGTTCAAAATTACACTAAAGAATATACCAAAATGCAAAAAATACATCCAAAACAAAAATGAAAGCATAATATAGCGTGGTAAGTCTTACCATCTAAATCACTATAATAATTAAAGAAAAGGGTGAATATCAAAATTTATTGAGACCATTAGGAGATAAAGTATTCAAATTATAAATCCAATATGCTTCACGTTTTAAAAGTAGATTATGAATATCACCCCCTCTTCGAGGTAATTTAACTGCTTCGATGCCAATATATTGTAGAATCGAAACCGAATGTTTAAACTTGGAAAAATGTTGTGCTACTGGACTTCTAGGGTCATGGTGCCTAATTGCACATCTATGTTCAGCAATACGAGGTTTAAAGGGGTCATATGATGCTGCTAAAAAGAACATTATGTTGTGTATTTGGTGTAACAGAATGTGTTGACATGTTTTAATGTTCAAAAAAACACATTATTTTCCCACATACTGTACATTATTGTTTCTCCTCTATGCCCCGCCTTTCTGAAACGTGTCGATTTTTACAAAGCTCATCGTTCTGAAAAAGCGAGGTGTGCTGTGATTGGCCAGCTATCTAGTGCGTTGTGATTGGCCGAATACCTCAAGCGTGTGACAGAAATGTTACGCCCCTTACCATACTGTGATGATGCCCTGTCAGGCCAGAGCGATGATTCAAAAATATGAAAACCCATTATAAACTAGGCATTTGTTGCATCCAGTGGGGACATAATTATGGATTATAATGACTTATACTGTCTTTTTACGCGTCTGCATTTGTGATCGGAGAAATTACAAACAACAAGCCCTACTCTACACTGCCCAAAAAACTCGCTTTAAATATAAAAAAAAAAAACTCGCTTTAAATATAAAAAAAACTTACTTACAGACTGTGAGTCAGAACATCCGGCTTGTAGTCTACTCTACCAGGATCAGGAAACAGTCTGTTATAAAATGTGCTGCACACATCTGAATTTTTGGTTTGAAGTGTTCTGGAACAGTGTTGTACAACTTAATAACTTATAACTTAACCACTGATTTCTAGTCTTGCCCATTTTTGGAAGGCCAAACAAAGTATTTTCGCTTTCACATCGAAACACAGCGTCACACACGGCGGCCTAGAGTGAGCAGAGGTCAGAGGGCTAGAGTGAGGAACGGCCGGAAGGCTAGAGTGAGCAGAGGAGGCGGGCTTGAGAACAGCGCGGCCGGCGGGCTTGCGGCAACCACAAGTGATGACCCCGGGCTGGACTACGCTTCATCCACGGTGAAAGCCGATCAGGCGATCCACAGCACTAACTTATGTATTTTCTCAGCACCCAGCACGGATCTCTCCCATGCATGAGAAGCAGATATCCTCCTCTTTTGGCAGACCAAACAAAGTAGTTTTCGCTTTCACAACAAATCACACACCGTCTTCACGACATGGCGCCGGCAACCCCATACTACCGCGAGAATAAATAAAGTTACGCCTTTTTTCTTTGCTGAACATTTGGGCGGCGTTATGCAAATCTTCCCCCATAGTGACGTAGACATGTGGGGGCGTGTTAGAACGAGCCGTTTTAGGTAGGCGTGGCTGACTCTTAACTTTTTTTTAAAGAATATCTCTTTGGATTTGAGACTTTAGTCTTTGCAACTTTACAGATCTTCTTTATGCACCAAGAGCTTGTAACACTCCAAAGAGAAAGGAAAAATTGAAATCGCATCATATGACCCCTTTAAGTTGTCTACTTGTTTTCCCCCTTAGCCCTGTCCACAAGGACAATGCAACATATAAATAACGTTGGTTGTTTTACAAGAAATCGTTCCTTGGATCTTAAAAGTTTTACCAGAAGAGGGATGATTAAAAGTTTGAGTTTTATACTCATTTTTTCTTATCGGATAAAAAGTTTATCCTACTCAATTGTGCACATAAGTTTTTAATGCGTATTTTTTGAATTTATGCACATATTGGCCTTTCCATCTAGCGGGTTTTTTTTTTTTGCAATATTCCAAAATGCGCATAAAAATAGGTGGATGGAAACATAGATAGTCATGAAAGTGAACTCTGTTAAATGACAGTTAAGTAGCCTTTTATTTCATTAATCTTATATTATCTGCAAGTCGTTTTTTTAATGTACCTTTAAGATTTGAAGCACATTCAGTACAATTAAGCACACTTCTTTTTCTCAAGTGTAACCTTACATACAGTGATGAAATGCAGAAATTTCACATGTTCAATTCAAGTAGGAAGATATATTAGCCAGCAACTGTACAGCAGCCCACCAACCTCCAGCTATGTAATCTCTGTCAGTGTGACGCATGCGTACGTAAAGCAACCATTAAAAAATAGCACAGGAATGCATGAACACATCCTGTGTGACGGCGCCTTAATGTTCACACAATGCCTTTGATTAGCCGTAGCACTCTTAGATTAGCAACAATGTTTGACAGGGTCAGACACATTCAGATGTCCTTGCTGTCCACATATTTCTCGGTTAGATCATCAGCTTCCTTTTAAACTAGATTCATTTTCTCTCTGTCTCTCTCAGTTTGTTGGTGTTGAAGGCTTTATTACTGGAATAATGGACATGCTGCCCCCAAAGTCATTCCTCGGCTCTCAGCGTCGTGAAGTTGTTGTGGCAATATGCTGCTTTACCTGTTTTACTATTGATCTTTCCATGGTAACACAGGTACGTCTGAGGCTGACAGTGAGGTATATCATACAATAGAGTTCTTATCAGTTTCCTGATTGTGTTTTTGGTTACGTTCTCTCTCTGTACAGGGAGGGATGTATGTGTTTCAGCTGTTTGATTATTACTCCGCGAGTGGGATTACTCTGCTCTGGCAAGCCTTCTGGGAGTGTGTGGTGGTTGCCTGGGTGTATGGTAAAAATCTGTAGCCATGCAAACACCGGGACTGTGATTTTGCCAAGTTGAACCTGTTCCTGAATTAACATATTTTCTTGGTCCTGCAACAACATTCCTAACAAACATAATCCTAACAAAAATTCAACCCTGCTTAAAAAACCAGTTGGAATTTCCATGATAGTCCGGACTGATTTATGATGGTTTAGCTTTTGGAACAGTGAAGCTGATGATGCTGGTTAACAGAAGAAGTCTTGCTTGGTTAAACTAGCCAGGAAACCCCAAACCCGACCCTAAAATGAACAGTGTTTCCAAAATGGGGGTTTATAAGGGAACTTCAAATGTAACATTTGATTAAAACAAATGGGGCTGCACAATCATTTGAAGTAGAACTGAAATAGTGCTATATCTTATCAAATCATGATTATCAGAATAGAAGTATATAGTCAGTTGTGTTTCAGAGTGAAATGCGGCACTGTGTTCATTTACACCTGTCCAGTTTATAACAGTGTTTTCAGAGCAGCTTTAGGAATGCAATGTGTGCGAGATTAACTTTTTTAGGCAGAAATTTACTGCATTTGTCCTATAAAAAGGGTTTGAACGTTTGAAAGTGAATAATTTAAGACATAAATATTTGTATATAGTTGATTCTTGTAAAGACTGAACCCAAGTGTGAACACCCTTAAAAGTCACTATTTCCATTAGCTGTCGAGTCTTTGTTCTTTGTGTCTGGATGTTTCAGCACTAGCAATATGATACATTGTCATATGAAATGAATTGTCATATCACAGTTCAAATTGCAATTACAATATATGACAAAATAATCACAATACAATTTTTTTGGACAAATTGTGCAGCTCTCTATCTATCTATCTATCTATCTAAAATGTCATTTTAAAATGAAAACCATAACCAAATAAAACTTTTACTAAAAAAACCACACAAAAAAAAAACCTAAAATTTTTGTTTTACCCGTATTCCACGAACCTATATATATATATATCTATATAATCTATTTCTTTCTTTTTTTTACTTGGTTTTCGTTTTTGTATTTACTTGTGTTTGCACTGTTTCAATGTTGGGAAGCCCTGTTTTATAGGAACGTTCTCCCATTCCAACAAGTGTATTGATTCAGGAACATGTCATACCTGGGAAAATCATGGTGAGCATGCAGATACACATAGAGTCTTTGTGTTACCCCATAAAAACAGCTCACTCTCGGTCTCTGACTCTCTCTGAAGGTGCTGATCGCTTCATGGACAATGTGGCCTGTATGATTGGCTATCGTCCTCTGCCGTATATGAAGTGGTGCTGGTCTTACTTCACTCCAGTAGTGTGTATGGTGGGTTTTTCATGCAATAATGGATCAACATGGGGTTTCATATTCTTGAGAGGCTATTAAAGGGGTGTTTGTGTGTTTGGCAGGCTGTTTTCTTGTTTCATGTGGTCAACTACAAGAGATTAGTGTATAATGCGGTGTATGTGTACCCGTGGTGGGGTGAGGTGCTGGGCTGGTTTCTCGCTCTCTCATCCATGCTTTGCATTCCTCTCACCGTCCTATACAAACTGCTGCACTGCAAAGGCACTCTCATGGAGGTACGACTGTCACGTGTGTGTGCTGCTACTTTGCTTATCATGCAAAAAACTACTCTGTAGCTTATCAAGCTAAAAGCTACTCATGATCTGAAGTAGTTTTAGTGGTACGTAAAGTAGTATACTTTTATTTCAGTTAATGTTTATTTCGTTTTAAGTAAAACTGTTTCTTTTTATATATTTTTTGTTTTATTTACTGATAACTCATTTGATGCCAAATTACTTCTAGTTACTCACCAGTAGTTGTATGAATCTGTGGTCTGTTGTTGGATGCAGTTATTTTCAGTTTGTGTGACTGTTTCTCTGTTCAGCGTTGGCAGCATCTGACGACACCTATCTGGGGTCGACATCACCTTGAGTTCCTTCCACATGAGAATGAAGCCAGACTTCTACCAAAGGCAGAAGAGAATAAAACCACACTGTTATATGAAAGTGTCATTTAATATCCTGGCTAGCACTAGCAAATGATCCGATACAGACAACACTGCCCTGCACACACACACACACACACACACACAGTGGTGTTCGCTCTGTTATGAGCTAGGAAATCATTCAAGTCAAGTCCATGCTACACAGCAAAGCACCTATATGCCATTAAAGGGTTAGTTCACCCAAAAATGAAAATTAGCCCACAAATTACTCACCCTCAAGTCATCCTAGCTGTATATAATTTTCTTCTTTCAGATGATCCAGTCGGAGTATATACAAATTGTCTTTGAATCGTTTCAAGCTGTTTATGGCACTCACGGGTGTTTTGCTGCATCAGTCCCAACATACTTTTTTTGTTTAAATAAAAAGCGTCCATCCATAAAAATCAAAGTGTCTCATGCGGCTCCGGGGGGTGAACAAAGGCCTCCTGTAGCCAATCAATGCGTTTTTGTAAAAATATCCACTATTCAAACGTAATATCCTTTAATCTAAGCTTTCGCTCACTGTTTTTAAACGGAGCATCTCCGGGCGCTGATCTTGAGGTTCAGCGTTTTTTTTGCGCATGCAGAAGTGACGCACGCAGAAGCGCAGGGGAGAGATCAAAACCAAACAGCAGTCACTTATTTGAAGTACAAAACGAGGAATTGTAAAGAAGAATGTCGGAGGATTTCGATATAAGCCAAGAGGAGACTGGTTTTCCTTTGCTAAAGTAAGGAAACTTTGCTTCCTTTGCTCCTGTAAACAAACGTTGGTTTTCACGAGACTCACCGGCGCATGCGCATTGCTGACCTCATGCATCATGCTCCCGGAACTGCTTCCGTGTACAACTGTTGGCGCAAGCTACATTAAAGTGATGATTACATTTTGAATATAGATATTTTTCTTACAAAAACGCATTGATTGGCTACAGAAAGCCTTTGTTCACCCCCCTGGAGCCGTGTGAGACACTTTTTTTTTTTTAATGGATTGGTGCTTTTTATTTAACTTATTTTGGACTGATGCATGCAACACCCGCTGAGTGGCATTAAACAGCTTGAAAGATCAAAGACCATTTTTAATATAACTCTGACTGGATTCGTCTGAAAGAAGAAAGTCATATACACCTAGGATGACTTGAGGGTGAGTAATTTGTGGGCTAATTTTCATTTTTGGGTGAACTAACCCTTTAACATACACAGTGTCATCCCACTTCAGCCACACCAGAGCCTGCGCATATCAACTGTCATGCAGTAATAATGCTGATCTTCTCTCAGTGTAATTATATTTCAGAAGAAGGCCTCAGGCGCACAAGATAATCATGCGTGCTTGTGTTTGACTGACCGTTATCTGCCAGTGTGCTGATGTTGTTCAGTATTATGTGTTTGTTACGTTGCACTGAGATCTTACAGCAGTGTTTTGGAGCAGAGAGTGGGCTAATAAATAATAAAAAAAAATACAAATTTAGACCAAAATCATATTGTGTGCATTTATTTGGTTTGGTAAAACCATTATACAAATTATCAAATAATTTTTAAAGAATGTTCTAAGCATGTTTTTAGATACAAATTTTTAAATATTTAAAATATATGAAAATATGAAGAAATGTAGTCATATATTTGCAGTGTAAACATGAAAAGAGTTATATACACTACTTGTTCCAGGTTTGGGGGTGTTGAGATTCTTTAATGTTTCTTAAAAAAGTCAAGATCACCAAGGCTGCGTTTATTTGATCACAACTACAGTAAATACGTACTATTGGAGAAACATTTATACAAATGAAAATAACTGCTTTCTATTTGAATCATGTCCAATGTTTTCACTTGGATGCAAAGCTGAATGTTCAGCATCATTCCTCCATTCGTCCTTGTTCAACATGATCCTTCAGAAATCA
Source organism: Sinocyclocheilus anophthalmus (assembly GCA_018155175.1). Taxonomy (NCBI): domain Eukaryota; kingdom Metazoa; phylum Chordata; class Actinopteri; order Cypriniformes; family Cyprinidae; genus Sinocyclocheilus; species Sinocyclocheilus anophthalmus. The sequence continues at coordinate 396,467 of JADLZN010002638.1, forward strand.
GTCTAATATGCTGATCTGCTGCTCAGACACATGTCCTTAATTTAAAAAATCAATTTAGAGAACAGCCTGTGCTACTTAATTTTTTGTGGAAACTGATATTTTTTTAATAGTTTCAAAGTACAAGCATTATTTAAATTAAATATTTGGTAACATTTTACATATCTTTATAGTCCACTGACTTCCCGATCATTTTAATGCATCCCTGCTAAATAAAAATATTCAATGAAAATTAGTATTTTAATCAGCTGTTATCCGGATCTTCCTAAACCATTTTTAATTATTTGTGTGTTGGATTAGTGTTCTTGATTCATTTGTTTTAATAATTTCATATTCATTACAGTAAAGTTCTCACTTGCCAAACCCGATTTTACACACACATTTTTTTGAAAATACTATACATTTTCCGTAGCTATATTATATATATATATATATAATGTACCTACTTGACAGCAGGCAGTGATTTTGTGGTGGACTCAGGGTCATTATTGGGCACAGCTGCAGAAAGGACGGCCCGTGAAGGACAGAATGACACCTGCTGGTCACAACCTTGTAAGGCAGGTCATTTCCTGTAACAGAGCAACAGTTCACATGTGAGGGAAACAGAGTGGAGCCTATAACAAGGTCTCAGTGTGTGTCATCATAACATATCAGTGTGATATTGTCTCAAGGTCAGTTTCATTGAAGCTCCTTATCTGTACTTCCCCTCCCCGCAGCTGCAGATTCATTCTCTCTCTCTCGTTCTGTCCATCCTTCATTCCTTTAACTCTTTTTTCCCCCTTTCTTATGGTTTTCAGAGTGGCGGTGTCAGTGAAGCTGCATGGCAGGATGAAATTGACCATATATAAAAACTGAGAGATACATTGCCATATTGTTATATCATTTTCTTCATAAACTCTTTATGGTGATTTGTCCTCACTACACTGTGACATCCAACAAAAACAGAAGTGTGATAAATAAACTCATAATTCAGAGAAAAATGTTTATATCTTGCATTTCTGAGAGTTTATTGCTGGGTTGCAATGCTGGAATTTCATGAGGTCTGGAATGTGATTAGTGCGGTAAAGTGGGTTTAACAAGTCAGTCAGTGAACAGGGTCGCCACAAAACCTTTCTGACCTTCTTTGTGAGGTCAGTATTGTTACGTTTATGAATTGTACTGTTTCGAAATGAATTTTAACAGTTTAAGAATTACACAGTTTAACCGCTGAATGAGCAAACAATGTCAAATCAATCAAACCTGCTGTTTATTAATCTGTACTGCGTATTAATTTGTACTAAAACGTCTAATATACAGTATTATCATAGTTCACTTTGTTCCTGTTGTAGCAGAATGCATCACTTAAAGTGTAAGATAACAAACACATACACATACTAACCCTAATGCAATGATCTGTAAATGTATAGGCTTAACACAAATATATTTACATACACTGTATAATTTAAATGATATTTATTTATATAATTTATTAAACCACATGCTGGCGACAAACATGATTAAATACTAATTATATCTATACGTTGTGTTGTTTTATTACTTTGTAGTGCTTGTTTTATGTGATTTCACTGAATTTGGTCCTCATAGCACTGTCTTAATTCTGGCTCATCTGAATTCTGTCTTAGTATATTATGTGCTCCAGATGGGCGTTTCTATAAGAGTGTGCTGTCACATGAAAACTATAAATAGTTTAATAAGGCTGCCAGGTGCTGTGACAGATGGGCTGTTTAAAGTGTTTGAAACATTTCATCTTACAGTTATATGCTTAGCTGTAATTGTTAGAGAGTTGTGCAAGTATTTCCATTTTGCGTAATAAAGGCTCATCCTGACAGCAAGTGAGTCTCCGTTAAATTTCACAGGCTTCACTGAAGGAGGACTGGCATGTGCCTCAAACAAACAGTGCACTACAGAGTGCAATAATTCTGACTGAACTATACCGTTTGCATATAATGTTTATTATGCATTATATTGGACATTAATTGTAGGTTTGAAATTCAACATGTAACACAAGCAGTTATATTGTTATGAAAGCATTCAATGTAAATGGTCTGTTGTAATGCGGTATAAAAGTATTATAATTATTAAATCCAGATAAATTAATGTGTTTGTGTGGATGGGCAGGATGTAATAACATTTTGTAAAAAATATGAATTTTTATCTGATTAACAAGGTATAATAAGACATAACTGACAGATTAATCATGTAAATATCCTACGTAAATATATCAAAACTTAATTTTTGATTAGTAATATGCATGGCTAAGTACTTCATCTGGACAACTTTAAAGGTGATTTTCTCAGTATTTAGATTTTTTTGCACCCTCAGATTCCAGATTTTCAGATAGTTGTATCTCGACCAAATATTATTGCTATCTAACAAAACCATACCAATCAATTGAAACCACTTATTTATCAGCTTTCAAAAAAAAATTGATGATTTGGTTTGTGGTCCAGGGTCAATGTAGGAGATAACATACCACGTCAAAAGTTTCTGAACAGTAAAATTTTTTATGCTTTTTAAAGAATTCTCTTCTGCTCACCAAGCCTGCATTATTGCTACACTCAGAAAACACCACTATACGCTGCGACATAATTGACACAACATAACTAGTTTTTACTTTTAAATACTGTGTTCTATTTGAATATATTGTAAAATGTAATTTATTTCTGTGATCGAAGCTGAATTTTAAAGCTAAACTCCAGTCTTCAGTGTCACATGATCCTTCAGAATCGTATAATATGCTGATTGCTGCTACAATATATAGTATATACAGTGGGTATGGAAAGTATTCAGACCCCTTTAAATTTTCACTCTTTGTTATATTGCAGCAATTGGCTAAAATCATTTAAGTTAATTTTTTTTCAACATTAATGTACACACAGCACCCCCACATTCGAGGAACAGAAAAACACAGAATTGTTGTCATTTTTGCAGATTTATTAAAAAAGACAGACTGAAATATCACATGGTCCTAAGTATTTAGACCTTTTGCTGTGACACTCATATATTTACTCAGGTGCTGTCTATTTCTTCTGATAATCCTTGAGATGGTTCTCCACCTTCATTTGAGTCCAGCTGTGTTTGGTTATACTGATTGGACTTGAATAGGAAAGCCACACACATGTCTATATAAGACCTTACAGCTCACACTGCATGTCAGAGCAAATGACAATCATGAGGTCAAAGTAACTGCCTGAAGAGCTCAGAGACAGAATTGTGGCAAGGCACAGATCTGGCCAAGGTTACAAAAACATTTATGCTGCACTTAAGGTTCCTAAGAGCAAAGTGGCCTCCATAATCCTTAAAAGGAAGACGTTTGGGATGACCAGTACCCTTCCTAGAGCTGGCCGTCCGGCAAACTGAGCTATCGGGGGAGAAGAGCCTTGGTGAGAGAGGTTAAGAAGAACCCAAAGATCACTGCGGCTGAGCTCCAGAGATGCAGTCAGGACATGGGAGAAAGTTGTAGAAAGTCAACCATCACTGCAGCCCTCCACAGTCGGGGCTTTATGGCAGAGTGGCCCGACGGAAAGCCTCTCCTCAGTGCAAGACACATGAAAGCCCGCTTGGAGTTTGCTAAAAAAACACCTGAAGGACTACAAGATGGTGAGAAATAAGATTCTTGGTGCTGTGAGACCAAGATTAGACTTTTTGGCCTTATTCTAGCGGTGTGTGGAGGAAAACCAGGCCCACTGCTCATACCTGTCAACTACAGTCACCAACAGTGAAGCAATGGTGGTAGGCAGCATCATGCTGTGGGGTGTTTTTCAGCTGTAGGGACAGGACGACTGGTTGCAATTGAGGGAATGATGAATGCGGCCAAGTACAGGGATGTCCTGGATGAAAACCTTCTCCAGAGTGTGCAGGACCTCAGACTGGGCCGAAGGTTACCTTCCAACAAGACAATGACCCTAAACACACAGCTAAAATAACGAAGGAGTGGCTTCACAACAACTCTGTGAATGTTCTTGAATGGCCCAGCCAGAGCCCCTGACTTAAACCCAATTGAGCATCTCTGAAGAGACCTAAAAATGGCTGTCCACCAACGTTTACCATCAAAACCTGACAGAACTGGAGAGGATCTGCAAGGACGAATGGCAGAGGATCCCCAAATCCAGGTGTGAAAAACTTGTGGCATCTTTCCCAAAAAGACTAAGGCTGTATTAGATCCAAAAAGCGGTGTCTACTAAAATACTGAGAAAGGGTCTGACTACTAGGACATGTATATTTCCAGTCTTTTTTAATAAAACTCGCAAAAAGGGCAAAACAATTCTGTGTTTTTCTGTCCATTGGGGTGCTGTGTGTAAACATTAATGCGGAAAAAAAAATTAAATTAACTGATTGTTAGCAAATGGGCTGCATATAACAGAGTTTGTGAAAAATTTACAGGGGGTCTGAGACTTCGTACCAAATGTCTAGAATATAGATATATATATATATATATATATATATATATATTCTTTTATTATGTGGTAAACCAGTGATTAAATGTTTCAGGTTTCTTTGATGAATAGAAAGTTCAGGAAAAAACTCCATTTATCGGAAATATAAATCTTTTGTAAAATTATAAATGTCTGTATATCACTTTTGATCAATTTAAAGCATCCTTGCTAAATAAAAGTATTCATTTCTATAATTTCTTTCCTCAAAAAAAAAAAATCTACTGACTCCAAGCTTTTTGAAAATGGTATAGTGTATAATGTTACAAAAATTTTTATTTCAGATAAATGCTGATCTTTGGATCTTTCTATTCATCAAAGAATCCTGAAACAAGTATCGAGCTGTTTTAATTTTGATAATAATAACAACAGTAAATGTTTCTGAGCAGCAAATCAGCATATTATACTGATTTCTGAAGGATCATGTGACACTGAAGACTGGAGTAATGATGCTGAAAATTCAGCTTCGATCACAGGAATAAATGACATTTTAATATATATTTAAATAGAAAGCAGTTATTTTAAATATTAGTGATTAGCGATCAGGGTCAGCGGGTGATGATCAGCTGCACCCTTTATATTGAAGTGTTTGTTGTTCATTCCCTTTCGGATCGTTGTTTGCTCACTCTCGTTCTCTGTTCAGTGTTCTCCTGTCTCCCGTTTGCTGCACTCGACTCAGTGAGTTGTGGATGCTTCCTGTGGAGTGACCGCCGGACTATTGTGGGACCACCTGTTACTGTGAGGCACTCTTGCTTTCTCTGTGGAGTCCGTTGTTCCTGTGACTGTTGACTGTTGTAGCCAAGTACAGTACTTCTTACATGTACTGTATTTTTGCAGAACGGAGAGATGACTATATTCTGTTGTGTCCATATGCAATTCTTTGGTATTTGACCTTTTCCTTTCTAGTGCTTTTCATCTACTGTACTGTAAGATCTCTTTACAGCAATGTAAGGAAAATAATATTTGTACGTTAATATACGTTATGGTGGAACTCACTGTATCTGCTCATTACCTGTACATGTATCTGCTCAATTTTTGATACTGTACTAGACAGTGAGCGGTAAAGAATACCTGATTGCCAAAAGAAGGTTTTTGCAACAGTGTTATGAATTGATCTCATTAGTGTGTAAGACTGTTGTTGTTGTTGTTGTTGTTGTTGTGTGTTTCTGAGGGATTGTGTGTCATGTCTGAGGGCAATAGTTTTTTGTTTTTTTTCAGCAAGATGAATGGTTTTGAGTGGAGAGCTTCATTTTGACCTGAAAAGTATGGGGAATTGGGTGAGAAGTTATGGATTTGTGTTTAGCGTTTCGAGAAAAGGAGTCACAATTTCAAGAAATGCGTTTAAGCAATTGAGAAAAACGGTAATTACATTGTGCCAGCTGTCTAAGACCGCGTGGTTTATATACATGCTGCTGCTGATTGGGCTGATTTTTGATACACCCACCAAACAAGAGAAAACGCATCTCAGACCCCGTTGCACACCGTTTCCAGGAAACATGTCGTTCAAACCGGAAACCGTAGCAAAACGTTGCACACCGGTTTGAGCTTGAACTTGCCACAGTATTGAAGGATAGTGCTTTCAAAATGACCACATGGTGTACGCAATAAGAAATTAAGGGCGTTCTGCAGTGACAGCTCAACAAATCTGACTCATGTGTCAAAACAGGGGAGTAGTGTTTAGAGTTGTGCTTTTTGATAAATGGCGTTATGGTTTTGAAATTTTAGTTCAAAAGCCTGGTTATAGTGTTTTAGCAATCGAAAAAAACTGTAATGTTCTCTTACCGGAAATGCCATCAGTTTTTTTAAGTCTCAGCTTTGCTGCGGTTTACAAGCCTGCTCAATAAACATAACAACTGATAGAAATGTGACCTTTATTTAAATGTCAGCATAAGCAAAAACACACATTGCAAGAAAGTCAGTGAAAAACTGTTATCTAGTTAACAAAACTCTGATGTATACTTGAACTGAAGCCCTTCTTATCGAGCTCACTTTTAATATTTCATGCTTGTCCTGTATGTAGCCAACATTTTTTGAAGGTTCAATTGTGATCTTTTCTTAAAGTGAAAAGTTTAAGACACCCTTATTATTTGAACTTTAGGCATTTGTATTTTGTGTTAGAGAGGATTATTCTGATAAGAAAACATAGTAATACCCTCAGCGTCTTGTTTACTGCACAAGAAGCAATATGACGTTCAGTTGTGCTGTGATTTCAGTCATGTGATCACCTACAGCGGCCCAATCACAGCTGAGCTGTGAAAACTATTTTTTCCACTGCACAAAAGGGCCTTTATAGTGGAAAAAGCTTCTTTAGATTATTAAAACGTTCTTCATACTAAGAAAATAAAATGGTTCTTGAAATATGCCCTGAAAAATTCCTCCAAATCTACATAAATAACTTTAACAAACACTTCAACTATAAGATCCTCAGATGAGAAAAGCTATAAAAGAATGGAAAGACGGTCTCAGTGAAGGTAGTTGTGAATGTGTACAGAAGTGTGTTTGTTACAGGATCAGAGAAGGACACCGTTCCTCTGTCATAGTCCATCTGAACTCTCACCCGCTCCAGCTTTTGTACGACAGGAAAACCAGACTCTTCAAACAGTCTGTGCTGCACACTCCACACACCACTGTCAAAGAAATCATATCCCTTCCTCTGGTTTGATGCCGTAGTTATTCCAAGGCTCCAGGACGAGCTCTCTTTGACGTCCACATCCCAGCAGTGTGTTCCTGAGTTAAACCCCTCTGAACCCAGAACACAGGAGTGCTGCTCGAATCTCTCTGGATTGTCAGGAAGAGCTTGACTGTTGGCGCTGCATGTCAGACTGGTCAGATCATCAGACAAGAAGAGATCTGGATAAGCCGTGTTCGGATCCAGAATCACAGGAGCTGATGAGACACAATCAACAGCTGCTGTTATTCTGATGCTCATATAGTGATCAATTATTAACACTCGCTCTATTGATGAAACACTATCAGATGGTTTCTGTCAGTGTTGTCATAGTGAATATGTGCTTGAGAAATGTTATATTTGCATCCAATGACAAAAACAATAAACTAATCTGCCACATAACTGCAATTGTAAGAATGACGTATAACAAAGATTTTTTTCTTTTGTTTATTTTGGTGTAGTTAAATGAAATATTCACTCATTTGTCATTTATATTATATATGTGTGACAGAACAGATCTTTTAAATCAGTGTTTCTTAACCAGGATCCACTACTAGAGGGCCTCAGCACACACTTCCAAGGGAGCTTAAAATCATTTAAAAGCAAGCTTTAAAACGACAAAACAAAAAAAGCTTTTTTAAATGACAGCTTTAATTTGTTCCCCTGGTCTTGGAAAATCTACATACTGTATAAGTGTGATTTCCAGACATGGAAAGTTAATTGAAATTTCAGTAATTAATCTGAATTTTTGTAGTTGTCAAGATCTAAACTATTTTATCAGGTAGAATTTATTTGTGAATTATAGAAGAAGAAAAAAAACTTGTCACAGTGTCACAAAAGACTGGAAATGTCATGTAAATTAATTTGGTTATAAAAAGTGTGAACCCAGAAATGCATTTAGCTATTAAAATGTCTGTGATTTTAAGATTTAAGTATTTTAATTATTTACTTTTAATATATTGCCACTCCATTGTGTCTGTAAATAAAAAACATTGGTTTGATAACAAGCAGCTTTCATTACAGCAAAAATACACCACTGTTCAAAAGTTGGGGTCAGTATAATTTTTTTGTAAAGAAATTAATACTTTATTCAGCAAGGAAATTAACTAAAAGTGACAGTAAAGACATTTTATAATACTACAAAAGATTTATATTTTAAACTTTCAAACTCTGAACTTTCGATTTATCAGAGAATCATTAGGACAATTCCACAACAGTATTATGCAGCACAACTGTTTTCAATATTGATAATAAGAATTGTTTCTTGAGCAGCAAAACAGCATATTATACTGATTTCTGAAGGATCATGTGACACTGAAGACTGGAGTAATGATGCTGAAAATTCAGCTTTGCATCACAGGAATAAAAAACAGTTTACAATATATTCAAATAGAAAACAGTGATTCTAAATTGTAATAATATTTCACAATATCAGTGTTTTTACTGTATTTTTGATCAAATAAATGCAGTCTAGTTGAGCATAAGAGACATGAAAAAATTCTTACCATTCCCAAACTTTTGAACATTTTTGTAGCTCACATAGGGGGGTCTTATAATATTATCTTGGACAATGGCCTTGGGAGTCAAAAGTGCTGAGAATCACTTTTCTAAAGACTCACTGTTTTGGACAACGTCTTGCATCTTCTTCCAGGCTCTGAATGGCAGGTTGCCCAGGTAACGTGCCACGTTAATCAAAGCTCCAGAAGCCAGCTGTGGATCCGACCGTAAGCTCTGGACTCTGGAAGAACATTCAGGAGTCAGAACTGCAGTGGGTTTGTGACGTGTTCAGAACCATAGACACGAAGGACACGAACAGATCACTCACCTTTCCATCGCATCTGGAAAGTTCTGGAAAATAAACAGACAATTTATCTCCTCAAGTAACCAATACCTGCAGTGATCAATTAATGAATCAATTATCTGAACTGGGACCTTTAGAAACAAGAATTCATTGGCATTCATCATCTTCTCCAAGTCTCTGATTGTGTGTGAAAGAGCTGAGATGTGTCTGTTGATCTCCTCAAACTTCTCCTGTATCATCTGATTCTTCTGCTCCTTTTCCACCCTCAGCACAGCGATGGCAATTTCTTCTTCATCTCTGAGAAACTGATGAAGCTTCTCAAACTCCAGTTTAATCTGACACTCCGTGTGCTCCGCTTGAGACTGAAATGAAAAGTGACATGTGAAAATCTGACCTTTTCTGTGTTTAAGCGCTATAATCCGATCCCCGGTGAATTTATCAACCCAGAAAACGTGAAAAAGAACAACCCAGTAATTTGTTTTGGTAAGCCTTTCTCTGAAGCTTGTGAAAAACGAGCGCGCAGATTTTCGCTCCCCCCATGATTAGAAGGGACTGATTATAAGTACCCACCACTTAAAAGGGATAGTTCACCCAAAATTGAAAATTCTGTCATTAATTACTACCACTCCGATGTCTTTCAACCCGTAATACCTTGCGTTCTATCTTTGAGCCATAGATATTTTTGCGGGGAATCTGAGAGCTGTCTGACCCTCCATAGACAGCAACGCAACTGAAATGTTCCCAGAAACGTAGCAAGGAAATCTGTAAAATAATCCATGTGACATCAGGGACATCAGCGTAATTTTACGAAGCTACGAGAATAAATTTTTTGCGCAAAGAAAACAAAAAATAACGACTTTATTCAACAACTCGTCTCCTCCGCATCACCCTGGTGCCATTGTGGAGAATATCTCTGATGTCAAAACAGCGGATTCTGTTCGTGTCACTGCGTCTGCACACGATTTGTTTCCTACATTGTTGTAATTTGATCTGAATGGAAACAACGTATCCGTGTCCAGCAGATACTCTCCAAAATAGCACCAGGGTGACGCGGAGGAGACGAATTGTTGATTAAAGTCGTTTTTTTTTTTTTGCACACAAAAATTATTCTCGTAGCTTCGTAAAATTATGTTTTAACCCCTGATGTCACGTGGATTATTTAACAGATCTCCTTGCTACGTTTCTGGCCTTGGGAACATTTCAGTTGCGTTGCTATCTATGCAGGGTCAGAAAACTCTCAGATTTCATCAAAAATATCTTAGTTTGTTTTCCGTAGATGAACGAAGGTCTTACGGGTTTCAAACGACATGAGGGTGAGTAATTAATGACATAATTTTTGGATGAACTAACCCTTTAATCTGCAAATTTCCACCCACGGTGCCGCCATTGTGTTTTCCCAAGAGACAACTGGAGCACATATGGATGTTATGGGGTAATTTATGGGGCAGTAGGTGGGGATGCCATGAAAAGAAATGGTGTAAGAGCCAAACCCTTAATCTTCTAAAGGTGACTCTTTAGCTACATGCTACTACATTAGACTTAACAAAACCCTGTAAAATAGTATATTTATTTTAGTTTAAGATGCATTTTAAGGATTTTAAGTAACAATGTCATTTTGTGAAAACAAATTTCCAAGCTCTGGTTTATATATCAAAACTGGAAGGAGTCTTATTTTTTTGAGTACTACAGTAGAGAGATGACAAGGAGATGCCTGGGAGGAAGATTGATCGGCAAGGACCTCAAGCCAGTACTCAAACGCGGGTCGCCGTGAGTACAGTTTCAACTAGTGTCGACACTAACCCCGAGCTATTGGCACCCCGACAGGAAGTATAAGTAACTGGGCTGGACGAGACGTGAGACGTGCGTAATCCATATCGCAAAGCTTGATTTGGAGAAGACAGAGACATGTCTCAGACGAGGCAGGGTAATCAGTGGCACCCCGGAATATAAGAAGTGCCCGGTCCATGGGCGGGCTGGGAAATGACTGAGGCTCTGTAGTGTAGCTATCGCTAGGGGAGCGATAATCGCTAGACAATACTCGAGATCAACACCGAAGGAAACAGACTAGGCAAGGCAAAACTAGGCTAAGGCTAAGGCTGGGGAAAACGACCTAGGGCTCTGTAGAGTAGCTATCACTAAGAGAGAGATAAACGCATACAATACTCTGCAGAGGGAAGGGATCAGAGTGAGTGTTAAAATAGTGAGGGAGTGATATTAAGCACTTGTGCAATCAGTGTAAACAGGTTTGTGCAATTCGTGCTGAGTGCAATCAGTGTGATGCATGATGGGAAATGTAGTCCGGGTGATGTGCAACAGTGTGTAGTTCGAGAGTCAATGAAAATGGAATTTCAGGACTATTCGTGACAGAGGAGCGGCTTCCCAACTCTCAAAACCCTTAATGATTCCGGAGGGCGTGGAGCTGGAGTGCGAACAGGGGGCGGGATGGAGGCCGCCTGTAAGTGAGAGACCGTGCCTGAGGCAGGACTGGCGAGCAGAGAACCAGTGGAACCGCACTCAGGTGGAGCGGAGATCACCCGAACAGTGACTGCCGCCACCACTACGTAGCAGAGGACCACCAGATGCGCAGAGCGTAACCACCATGGCGGGCTCGGCGACCACCGAGCCAGAAGAGGCCCACCACGGCGGAGCAGAGAACCACCATTGCCAGACAGACCACCACGGTGGAGCAGAAGGAGCAGGGAACCCCCCCGGTGAACCACACCGACCAGGAGACCATGGCGGAGACTGTAACGACGAGAGAGCAGAGACAGACAACACATACAGAACATTGGGGTTGACAGATAAGGCTGGGTGTTCAGAGGCATCCTCCTTGGCTGGGTCGGGACAGGACATAAGTTCACAAACGACCTCCTTGGCAGACAAAAAGCACACAAAGAATTCACAAACGACCTCCATATCCAGGACAGGACAGGATGCCGCCAAACACCTCCATAGCTTGACAGGAATGAGCCGGAGTTGGCAGACAGCCTCTCATAACTGTACCGTATGAAACGAGTGGAGTTTCCGATCTCTATAGCTGTGACAGGACGAGCAGGGAGTTCGCAAATGGTCTCCTTAGCCGTTACAGGACAAGCAGAGAGTTCATAGGTAGCCTCCTTGGCCGGAAAAGGACGAGCAGATAGTTCGTAGACGGCCTCCTTGGCCGGAACAGAACAAGCAGAGAGTTCATAGACGGCCCGTCCTTGGCCTGAACAGAACAGGCAGAGAGTTCATAGGCGGGCTCCTTGGCCGGAACAGGACAAGCAGAGAGTTCGTAGACGGCCTCCTTGGCCGGAACAGAACAGGCAGAGAGTTCGTAGACGGCCACCTTGGCCGGAGCAAGACAGACAGAGAGTTCGTTGCTGGATGCCTCCACCATGCAAGGAACTGAGGCAAGTGTCGCCATCTCGGGAGGTTCTGCAGCCTGTGCCGCCACCTCTGAAGAGACTACAGTGGACACCATGACCTCTGGGAGCACAGCAGTGGACACCACTACCTCAGGAGGTTCTGCAGCGTAAGCCACCACCTCTCGAGATGTTGTAGCTGGTGCCGCTGCCTCTAGCAAATCAGCGGTGGAGTACACAGATCCACCCAAATCAACCCCCCATATGGGAAGTGCTGCAGACAGGGGAATTAGTTCATGAACAGAAGGGTTAGAGTGAGTGGGTTTTGGGGATACCAGCGGTGCGTGCAGACACCAGTGGGGTATCCCTCACACTGGCTACCAGACTGGGATACCGAAGGGCTGACCTTGAGAATCTGGGTGTGACAGACAGGACGTGACATGACTCTGGCTGTCAGCTGTTATGCAGCGCGATCTGGATGCATAACCGAGGCGTGACGAGCTCTGGATGAACAGCTGAGACATATGAGCTCGGCGATCCGCTTCGACTTGACTGGACTCATGAAGTATCACACTGGTGCCCGTGAATTCCTCATACGATCAGTTGTGACTGTACAACTCAGAAGATCAGTTGTGATAAACTTGACTCATTATAATGAACTGGAACCTGACTGGACTCATGACGATCAGCTTGACGTTACTGACCTCAGAAGAACACCGTGCTTGACTGGACTCAGGAGACCAACCGTCTTGACTGGACTCAGGATAACAACCGTGGCTGACTGGACTCGGGGAGAACACCCGTGGCTGAACTGTACTCAGGAGAAGCAAACCGTTGCTTGACTGGACTCGGGAATAACAGCTGTGGCTTGACTGGACTCAGGGAGAACAACCGTGGCTTGACTGGACTCAGGGAGAACAACCGTGGCTTGACCCACCCCATCCCCACAACTGTGGCTTGACTACACTCAGGAAGAACAACTGTGGCTTGAGTCAACTGTGGCTTGACTGAACTCCGGAGAACAACCGTGGCTTGACTGGACTCAGGGAGAACAACTGTGGCTTGACTGGACTCAGGGAGAACAACCGTGGCTTGACTGGACTCAGGAAGAACAACCAGCGGTGGCTTGACTGGACTCAGGAAGAACAACAGTGGCTTGCTTACTCAGGAGCAACAACCTTGGCTTACCGTGATCAGTAAACAAACCGGCTTGACTGGCACTCAGGAGAACACCGTGCGTTGACTGGACTCAGGGAAACAACCGTGGCTCTTGACTGTACTCATGGAGACAACCGGGCTATTACTGTACTCAGGAGAACACCGTGGCTTGACTGCTCAGGAGAACAACCGTGGCTTGCACTGGGACTCAGGAGAACAACCCTTTGGCTTGACATCACCTACAACAACTGTGGCTTGACTAACTCGACTAACAACCTGTGGCTTGAATCACCTGGGCTTGACTATACTCATGACGAATCACTGTGAACTTGACTAGACTCATACCTATCATCAACTGTGACCTGACTAAAAATGACGACAACACTGTGAATTATTTGACATCGTATGATCACTGTGACTTAACTTGACTCAGGAAGATCTGTTGTGTCTTGACTTGACTCATGAACATCTGTTGTGACTTGACCTGACTCAGGAAGATCAACTGTGACTAGACCCGACTCATGAAGATCTGTTGTGACTTGACCTGACTCATGAAGATCAGCTGTGACTTGACTTGACTCGTGAAGATCTGTTGTGACTTGACTTGACTCAGGAAGGTCAGCTGTAGTTAGACTTGACTCATGACTGGCAGCTGTGACATAACGGGGTGCTGTTGTGTCCGCCATTTTGCGATCAGGCTCCGCTGTCGCCGCCCTTTTGTGAGCGTGCTCTAGTGCGGAGCCGCCATTACAACGAGTGAGTGCGGGTTCGCGTTCCTCCCAGCGTACCCCACAGTTAACGCTGACCAGCAGTCAGCAAGCATAGTCCCTAAAGTCCTTTAAACTACAATTAATTTACCCTCTGGCATCCATGATTATGGATTCAGTCAGCTTCCATACAAAGATATCCTTGAAAATGTTTCCCCTCATGTACCCTACGAGTAACTCACAAACTGATGACGTATTCCTCCCATAGGTGAACCCCCTGTCGTAAAATCTAACGCCGGTCCGTTGGGTCCGTAATTGGCCAAGTCCCCTTAGGAAGCCGCAAATCCGTTTGTGTGGCCGAGTATTCTGTAACGGGTCTGACAAGACATGAGACGTGCGGATTCATATGCAGGCTTTTTATTTGGAGAAGACAGAGACATGGTCATCAGACAGGCAGGGTAATCAGTGGCAACCAGGAATATGGCGGGCAAGACACAAGAATAGTCACAGGGCTAGCGTTGGTCGACGATAAGTAGACAGAGTCACAGGGGCAAGGCTAAAGTGAGAAGTCCAGGAAAACAGGCGAAGATTAAAACCGAAGGAGACAGACAAGGCAAAGCAAAACTAGGCTAAGGCTAAGGCTACGGCTAGACTGACTAAGACTAAGGCTATGCTAAGGCTAAGAAAACGACCTAGCTCTGTAGCGTAGCTTCGCTAGAGGTTGGATAATCGCTATACCATCTGCGGCCGAGTAAATGGCTCAGAGTGAGTGTAAATTGAGGGAAGTGATATGAAGCAGCTTGGGTGCAATCAGTAAACCTGTTGCAATCCGTGGCTGAGTGCATCATGCCTGCAGGATGGAAAATGTAGTCCGGGGTGATGTGCAACAGTTTGTGTAGTGCGAGAGTCAATGAAATTGGAAGTTCATGGACCGGATTCGTGACATAATACGTTGTAGTATAGGATAATTTTTAATTTAGCGAACAGACTATTAGCCACGTCTAGGTTTCGGCATGATTGTGCCCCGGTGTCGGTTTTCATTCCCTATTGTTTGACTAGTACTGCTAGTGTTTCATTTCTCATACAGGTGTGATTGTGGCCCATGCGTGGTTTGGCCTCAGTTTTCAGTAACCCAGACTCTGGCCGTACTGGCTAAGTGTTTCATTCTCTCGGTGTGAATTGTGGACCAATGCCGGATGGGCTGTTGGCTCAGTTCCTCAGTACCCAGACTCGGGGCAAGTACTGGCTGTGTTTCATTTCTCATCGTGTGATTGTGGACCCAATTCTGGTGGTGTTGCTCAGTTCAGTACCCCATACCTCGTGCAGTATGGCTATTGTTTCATTTCTCATTGTGGTGGATTGTGGCCATGCTTTTGGTGTTGACCCGACTCGGGCCAGTACTGGCTAAGTGTTTCCTTTCTCGACATTGTGATTGTGGCCCAATGCCGGTAGTATCTGCTCAGTTTCAGTACCCAGACTCGGGGCAGTACTGGCTAAGTGTTTCATTTCTTGTCGGTGTGATTGTGGCCCAATGCTGTTGGTGTTGGCCCAGTTTCAGTACCCATACTTGGGCCAGTACTGGCTAAGTGGTTTTTCATTTCTCATCGGTGTGATTGTGGCCCAATGCTGGTGGTGTTGGCTCAGTTTCAGTACCCAGACTCGGGCCAGTACTGGCTAAGTGTTTCATTTCTCATCGGTGTGATTGTGGCCCAATGCTGGTGGTGTTGGCCCAGACTTGGGCCAGTACTGGCTAAGTGTTTCATTTCTCGTCGGTGTGATTGTGGCCCAATGCTGGTGGTGTTGGCTCAGTTTCAGTACCCAGACTCGGGGCAGTACTGGCTAAGTGTTTCATTTCTCATCGTTGTGATTGTGGCCCAATGCTGGTGGTGTTGGCTCAGTTTCAGTACCCAAACTCGGGCCAGTACCGGCTAAGTGTTACAATTCTTGTCGCCGTGATTGTGGCCCGATGCTGGCAGTTTCAGCAGCCGGACTCGGGCCAATGTATTTGGGCCGATTCTGGGGCGTCATTCATCCCATGTCCATGCCGAGTCTGGCAACCGCATCCGGGCCGAGTTATTACTTCCGGCCTGCCGGATCTGGGCCATTATTGGGCCAAACCATTTCGGCTACCTGGGATGTGACAGACACTTTCTTTGCACATGCTTTGGATGTGTGCACTCAGAAAACCGTATAATTTACAGCCACGATAGACATGAATCAAAACCAAACAGCAGTTTTATAGCAGAGTATCGAGGAGGAGCTGTAAATGCACAGCTCTATTTTGGAAAAGGGGGCAGGGAGCAGCAGCTAATTTGTATTTAAAGACACAGGCCCGAAAAACTGCTTGTTTCTGCTTCCACTCAAAATAGACTTTTTCAAAATGATATAATAAATGATCAGTGGAGTAATTTGAGCTGAAACTTCACATACATTCTGGAGACACCTGAGACTTATATTACATATTGTAAAAAGGGGCATAATAGGTCTCCTTTAAATCACATTCACTTTGATCATCTGAATGAGCACACATGAACTTGCTACATCATGTACATGCAATTGTGATAATATAAATAAGTGTGTTTAATTAATGAATGTGCATCTGTAGTGTACTAGAAATCTACAAATATATTTTTAAAATTGTACAAACAGATAAAATAGGTCATGTTAATGAACTAAAAGGCCACTTGTACTGTATTTAGTGTATTTAAAGAGAGCTCACTTTCATGACTTTCTAAACAGAAGCTGTGACTACATGACAGAAGAACAGAAGCCTTGAAGATTTCACAGCAAATCGGACAAGAAATTTCCTTTACAGAGAATGAATCCATTTTTACAGTCTGAGAGCTTCAGCAAACTAAATTTCACTTTCACTTTATGAATGGTTTAAAAAATTACCAAGAAAATCACACAAACACAGCTGCTGCTGTCTAGTCAGAAACAAACTCAAAGTGTTTCTCTTCTTCTGTATGCTTTTATTGAGAAAAGGCAAACTAAGATAGTCATGTCCGTGCAAGTTTTGGAAGAGGGTGGAGACTGGAGAGGGTTTCTTACCACCTGGTGTTAAAAGCAAGTCCTACAACATTATCAAAAGTTCTTCCCACGTTACTTGGCTTGATTTCCACTATGTTTTATAACATGAAATCAGGGCGGGACATATGGAGCTTGACCCTCATCTAAAAAAGCCAGTAGCGTTTCACTTACGTCACAGCCTGACAAAACCACACCTGAAAGCTTGTGACAGGCAGCCACACTTTTTGTATTAAAAATGAGGTCTATATAGACACCCTTTTTAGATATGAAATGAAACTGATACAAAACAGTGAAATACCGCTATGCCCCTGTAAAATATTACTGCAAACCCTGCTCTGATGATGGATAGAGTTTATGACTGAATTGTTTTCTTTTAGCAAATAAGAACTAGCGTTAACAGACTGGCGAATGAAAGCTCATAATTCTGCTTAATTGTCAATGCAGCTCTCAAAATATTAACTAATTTATATGACAGAAAACAAAAGGTGGGCTGGATGAGTTGGATATTTACTTAAACCATTGTAGGAAACAAACAAAGCGCCACTTTTGCTCTATTTAGAAAATGAACTAGCAATGCCCAATTGGTGAAGTACGGTGATGCATTGCTGCCACATACATATTATTTTTTCCACTCAAATGTCGTAATAACGAGATGTTGTCGTTTTAACGACATCTTTTCTCGTTATAACGAAATGTTTTCACATTAAAACAACATATTTTCTTGTAAAAACGAGATGTTTTCTCTTAAAACCACATCTTTTCTCGTAAAAACGAGATGTTATGTTGTTAAAACGATAGAATTATCTCGTTAAAATGACATCTTTTCTCGTTAACACGACGTAAGGTCATAAACCTATATGCTTTCCGTTATTATGGTACACTCAGTAGCGGCTCCTGACCGTAAATTTAGGTGGGGCAGATTCTGGGTCGTAGCGCTAATATATGAAAAACATTTTGTAAGCTTTATATTCTAATCTCTGAACGCATGGGGACAACATTTTGGCAGAGATGTCCTTGCGCTATCCTATGGGTGGCGCGCTAATATGGTGATTACTGACCTGATGCAGACACATAGCTGAAGCGGATTGATATCGTCTTGGTCTGGAGCGAGATAAGGTCACGTGAAAATAGGCGGGGCAGTCTCAAAACTGCCCTAATGGCTCTCAATTAGAGCGCGCTGCAGTTCCCCTTTTCACCACAGATTTACATTGCAAAATTGTGGGGCGCTGTTGAGCTCGGGAGGGCTCAGGCACCATCTGCCCCGTTTAGTATCATGTATGCCTGCTAAAGCCATGCGTGGGATTATGAATGAATGAAATGCATTTGTCCGTGTTTCACTCAGTCTCGAATCGCGCTCACGGAAACCGCTTGAGAAACAGTGTCTCTTCCGCTTCTCGGTACGCTTTCAACTCTTTTTTTTTTCTCCGGCAGAGACTTTCGGCCTATGACATTGACAATACATATTTGACTGATTTTTTACATAGAAAGGCTGACGCGAACGCATGAAAGAATGAACATTCATGTTTTCATAACCCTGGCCAAATTCGAAACGACACTGAAACAAAATCACATCATTGAGAGTCAGGGCCCCCTAATATAATTAATCATGCGGGTCCCATATGATGTTGCTAAAAAGAACATTATTTTGCGTATTTGGTGTAATGAAATGTTTTTTTTTTATGCGGTTTAAGGTTCAAAAAACATATTACTTTCCACATACTGTACATTAATGTTTCACCTCTATGCCCCGCCTTCTGAAACGTGTGGATTTTTACAAAGCTCATCGGTCTGAAAAGAGGTGTCTCTTTGGCCACTATCCATGCGTTGTGATTTGGCCAATACCTCAGCGTGTGACGAAATGTTCCCCTTACCATACTTGGGTGATGATGCCCTGTCAGGCCAGAGCGATGATACAAAAACATTAAAACCCATTACAAAGGAGGCATTTGTTTGTTGCATCCAGTTGGGACATAATTATTGATTATAATGACTTTTACTGTGTTTTTATGCATTGCGTTGCATTTCGCGCCAAGTAAACATAAAACCATGTCTGCATTTGTGATCGAATAAATGACAAACAAGCGCTACTCTACACTGCTCAAACTTGCGTTTGAATCATCAGTGGCAAATTCTTAAAATATGAAAACGTACTTACAGACTGAGAGTTGTATTGTAGTCTACTCTACCAGGATCAGAAACAGTCCTCCATAAAATGTGCTGCACACATCTGAATATTTGGGTTGAACTGTTCTGGAACAGTGTTGTAAATACAACTTAACCACTGATTTCTAGTCGTGTCCTCTTTTGGAAGACCAAACAAAAGTAATTTCGCTTTCACAACAAAACACACAGCGTCTTCACAACATGGCGTGGTGGCGGTGGCAGACTAAAAGTTACGCCTTTTTTTTTTGCGTGAACATTTGGGCGGCGTTAATGCAAATCTTCCCACATAGTGACGTAGACATTTGGGGGCGTGTTAGAACAAGCCGTTTAAGGTAGGCGTGGCTGACTCTAAACTTTTATAAAGATAGCCTTTGGATTTTAGACGTGTAGTCTTGCAACTTTACCGATCTTCTTATGCCACAATACTGTGAACACTTCAAAGAGAAAGGACACTTGAACTCGCATCTATGACCCCTTTAAAGATAGCTCATTTTTAAACCACATGGAAATCACTATAGTGTACTATAATAATGGGAAAGCATATAGTTTTTGTGACATATGTCGTTATTGAGAGAAAATATGTAATTTTAACGAGAAAAGATGTCGTTTTAACGAGATAATTATATTGTTGATAATTATATCGTTGAGAAAAGCTGTCGTTAAAACGTCATAACATCTCGTTATTACGACATAATTGCGTGGAAAAAATAATATGTATGTGGCAGCAATGCGTCACCGTAGTGACATTTAGTGTATTCTAAATTGTCTTAAAGTATACATTTAAAGTCGAAAGTTCATGACCATGGGGTTAATGAACCCAAAGCAGATTGTTGCTTGTCATTTACAAAAATACACTAAATCAGGAGTTAAACGGAATCTATTACAGTAAATATTGCAAATCATAATTGTGTATAGATAACCTACACCTGTATTGAAAATGTATTTGACCCTTGATGTGTATCCTCACCCGAATGTGTTGAAGTGTTTTCACACACTCTTCCTTAAATTTCTCTCTGTGTTTAAGTTTCTCTTGTAAGGACTGCAGCTCCTCCTAGAATTACACAAAATAAAATATATCAAGGGAATACAGTGATACGTTTGAATGTGTAATATAATGTAGAGCAGAGAAATGCTGAGTGCATGAATGTGATGATATCTGTGTTTGACTATTTATTGTTCTTGAAAGACACATTTATCCTACCTTATGAGATGAAACTACTTCACTGATGGGTCTGAATGTGTGACTGACATGTTTCTGTGAATCTCTGCACACTAAACACACAGGCTGTTTGTCGTCCAGACAGAAGAGCTTGAGTTTCTCACTGTGTAAACTGCAGGCCTCCTCAGACCCCGATAAACGCCTCTTATTTCTCCTCTCCTTCAGGTACGACTCACACAAGTTTTTTAACACAAGATTACATGGAGGATCATCTCTTGAGGATCTTATCCTACAGACAGGACACTCCCTAGTGTTCTTGGTCCTCCAGAACTGTTGAAGACACTCCTCACAGAAGCTGTGACTACATGACAGAAGAACAGGAGCCTTGAAGATTTCACAGCAAATCGGACAAGAAATTTCCTTTACAGAGAATGAATCCATTTTTACAGTTTGAGAGCTTCAGCAAACTAAATTTCACTTTCACTTTCTGAATGGTTTAAAAAATTACCAAGAAAATCACACAAACACAGCTGCTGCTGTCTAGTCAGAAACAAACTAAAAGTGTTTCTCTTCTTCTGTATGCTTTTATTGAGAAAAGGCAAACTAAGATAGCCAAGTCCGTGCAAGTTTTGGAAGAGGGTGGAGATTGGAGAGGGTTTCTTACCACCTGGTGTTAAAAGCAAGTCCTACAACATTATCAAAAGTTCTTCCCACGTTACTTGGCTTGATTTCCACTATGTTTTATAACATGAAATCAGGGCGGGACATATGGAGCTTGACCCTCATCTAAAAAAGCCAATAGCGTTTCACTTACGTCACAGTCTGACAAAACCACACCTGAAAGCTTGTGACAGGCAGCCACACTTGTTGTACTAAAAATGGGGTCTAGATAGATACCCTTTTTAGATATGAAATTAAACTGATACTATATGTAAACAGATAAACTCAGTGATTGACTCCAGAGTATGAGCATAATAGCAATCTAATTTTGTAAAAATACTGTTTTCTGTTTTTAGGGAACAGAAATATATTGTAAAGAGTTAAGGGTGAAGGGGATGCTTGCAATGCTATTAGTGCACAGACGTGCTGGTGAATATTTAGTAGCCAACAGATGATAAACACACTCAGCAAACATCAACACTCGACATCAAAGAACACAAACAACTTTAATTTTGATATTTTTTAATTGTGCATATTATTAGAAAATTCATGTTTGAAAAAATGAAAATGTATGTATGGCTTCCCATATGTATGGCTGAAACACTGGTTCTCTTGCTCTCAGTCATGTTGCTTCTACCAGCTGTTTATTGCTGTAGATATGCAAAGCAGAGAGATGTATAAGCGATGCCCTCATCTGGAGACGGTTGGGAATATGCAGCTCATTTGCATTTAAAGTGATACAAACCAAAACAGCTCTTTTTTAGACACACCACAAAAATGGCATTTTCCAGCTGTTATAATAAATGATCTGTGGGGTATTTTTGAGCTGAAACTTCGCAGACACATTCTGGGGACATCAGAGACTTATTTTACATCTTGTATAAAGGGGCATAATAAGTGCCCTTTAATATAATTGTCCTTGTTAAGTTTTGTGACGCATCACAGCACGGGACGTGTCTGCCTACTTCCAGCTTCACCGAGGGGTCTCCGAAGCCCCTGATGCTGATCCTCTGTGAGGCTGAACCCTAAGAGAACCAGCACCAAACACCAACCAGACAACCGGTTCACACTGGCTCTCTGCACAACAGCCCCGTCCCACGAGAAAGCTGGTCTGAACTCCATCTGTCACGCACCGAGTGAAGCATTCACTATTGATCTTCACTGTGAATGAGAGAAATAAAGCAGCGTCTCGCTGTGGCGCAGAGTGAGTGAGAGCGTAGCTCCACCTGACGCCGCGGGTCATTCCCATAAAGATGCTGTGGAGGGACAGCATTCATCACCGACACCATCCAATCCAGCCGTCCCGTGAGAAGATGAACACAGAGACCCTCCGACACCCACTGAGGTGCTTCATCGAGCTCTGCGATGATCAAGCGCGATTTGGTGGCTATTCATTCTTCCATCTTCTATTATTTGACTTTTTTCTAGATATTTATTATTTTGTTATTCCTAGCGTTTTAGTTGGTATTTTTATAGATATTATTTTTAAATTTGTATATTATTATATATTCGATTATTGCTATTTTAAATGATTATATATTCTATTACCATCATTATTATTAATTTGTTATTGTTATTATATATTACAAATGTTATTATTTTATTATTTATTACTCTGTAATACTGTTTTTCATATTATATATATTATATTATTATTATTCCATTATTTCTATTTTTATATGTTTTATGTCTGGATTGAATTTATATTACTATTATATTTTTTATTTATTTAGTCGATATTATCATGAGTCATTTTGAAATTGTATATTTATGATTATTTTTATTATTCAAAGTCGTCACTATTATATTAATATATTGTCATTAACAATCATTAGAGTTGTTGTTTTTTTGCTATTAGTGTTTTGGTTTTCTATATTATTATCTATGCCTTATAATACAATTATTATTATAATTCGGGTATGATAACCCGGAACAGACCGAAATACATGACTATGTTTATATGGACATCAGTAATCTAATTATTTACCTTATTCTAAATAAGCCAATATTATGATTGTGTGTTTACAAGAGTTGCTTTCAGAATATTTTTTTCATGTTCCCGTTTTACATGTTATAATACATAGTTCGATTAATGGCACACGTCATTACATCACCACGCGACGCCATCCGACATCCCCTCCGGAATTTCACGTACTCAACCTACATAGTTCTCCGCTTTGTGGATGCCATGTACAGTTTTGGTTGTTTCATTTTTAATTTTATGAAAGCTTCAAGTGCAGTTAATTATTTGTACGTGCATACAGAAGCTCTTTTATTTGCCGTCAAACGGTTGAGCACTGCTGTGTGTGTATCCTGTCGCAAAATGCGGCGAAAAGTCCTACACGATGGTAATAATGTGATTAAGGTGTTTACATGTCTATACTGCACTTCAGTATTGCGACTAAAATAGGAATACTCCACATGTCTTAACTCGATTAGTGTTTACTTCGATTATGACCTTAGCTGGATTAAGGTAATCAAAAATCTCTGTTTACATGGTAGATTCTTAATCAGAGTATTGTCTTAATCGTATTAAAATCTGAGTATTGTTGTCCATGTAAATGTACTCAGTGACCTCAAAAGCCATAGGAAGTGCAGCTATGGATGGTCTAAAGTACCAACGCAACGTGGTTTGCGCATCCATCAAGAGAAGGCAAAGTGCAGGGTGATATTTCATATGCAAACTTGCACTGCTTCTGCAGATGAGACAAGGAGGACTCAAAGCCCGATTGAGAACCACAGAGCTGTTGAATCTATTATTGCATATGAGCAGAGAGAGGTGCCGCAGCAGCCACCCCCCTGGGAAGTAAGTACATCAGTAGCAAGACCACGACCCACGACAAACAATGTACTCGATGTAGCAGGGGTTTGTTGTTACAAGTGGAGAGTTGAACAAGTAGTCGAACAGGCCATTAGTTAACTGAAGCATTAGGAGATAGTTGGGTGGTGTGGCGGGGTGAATGAGGACACAGACACAGATGATGGATTTTAACAGCAAAAAAAACCCCGGAGAGTGATTTATTTAAACAGAGAAGTGATAATACGGTGCTCGGTGAAGGTGCTCTCGGTCCTAGTGGGGATAGTGTCTGTGGTCCTCAGTGAAGTGTGGCGAATGGCCAGGAGCTCAGCCAGTCTCTGTAAGAATGGAGAGAAAACACACATTAGTCTCTCTTCCAGGGAGCATGTTACTCACCTTGGTGTTTTCCCTCCCAGCTTTAAAGCCGTTGCGAATGAGCTCCAGGTGCGCTGGCCATTATGCTCAGGTGTTCACAGTCGGTGATTAGTGCAGGAGCGGCGTTTCCAGGGCAACACTGATCTGCCTTTGGGATACTCGCCACAGTGGTCACAGTAGGGCACGGAAGGACTGGGTTAGAGACCAGCCCCTAAGCTGTGGTCTAAAGCCTTGAAGAAAGAGAGAAAAGATCTTGTGGTCTCAGAGGTCATCAGAATGGAGGATGAATCTTTGAAGATCAGAGCTGTGAGCCAGCGTCTTGCAAGGAGTGGACAATTGGGAGGCATTCATTCATAAGACCATAACTGGCTGATATATTGACGTTTCCACAGACTAGAGCAGGGGTAGGCAAGTTCGGCCCTAGAGAGCTGCAGTCCTGCAGAGTTCAGCTCCAACCCTAATCAAACACATCTGAACAAGCTAATCAATGTCTTCTGGATTACTAAGGCTATAGGCAGGTGAATTTTGTTTTCAGGGTTGGAGCTGAACTCTGCGGACGGCGGCTCTCTAGGCCGACTTGCCTACCCCTGGCTAGACTAAGCTTCCTAATAGTCCACATACGACATCCTTCCCAAACCCCCAGAACTCCAACTCTGGGAGGCTCAAGACACCCTGCAGCCTAAATGTGGTTGCTCCCAAGTCTACAGCACATGGACTAGCTGTAAGCTGCTCTGACCCAAGACAGTGTGAAAGTGGCACACGTGTCAAGTGCTTCAAAACTAAGCCTAGTTGTTGGAGAGCGAAGACTCAAGCCATAGAGCCTTCCAGCATCCTTCCAAATCCAAATATGCTTCTTAGCAATAGTCGGAGCAGAAACCATCAACCACAGAGAGTGTCCCTTCTGAAACTGGATAGCAGTGGCAGATGGCAGTCATCTCACACCAGCAGTTCAAGTTTTCATCGAGATAATACCACCCTCTCTGCGTCCATACATTATCCTGGGGTCCATACTCTGCCAGACCGAATCAGGCAGGAGCTCACAGCACCAGGGAAAGAATGATT
Source organism: Sinocyclocheilus anophthalmus (assembly GCA_018155175.1). Classification (NCBI taxonomy): domain Eukaryota; kingdom Metazoa; phylum Chordata; class Actinopteri; order Cypriniformes; family Cyprinidae; genus Sinocyclocheilus; species Sinocyclocheilus anophthalmus. Next base: position 421,821 of record JADLZN010002638.1, read on the forward strand.
AGTCAGTATCGAGAGGAAAATAAAATATACTAACAAACAAAAAAAAACAAAAATAATGGCAGTGGTTTACTGAACAGTGGAAATATTATCTTACCTTTGACGTCGGATGCAGAGCTTCAGGGTAAATCCACCCAGCAGCTGTTGGAAGGGTTGGAATTACTGATCGAATCAAAATGGGTCACTCAGGGAACTTGCTGAGAAGCCTATAAAGCGAGTTTGTTTTGGTTGTGGCTCAGAAGGCATGACCTCAGAGTGGGGAAACTAAAAGATCATAGGGCCATCCACAGGAGCGTTAGGTAGGCGTCCCGTCACTGCTCCACCTTCCCAGATGTTCTGAGATTAATGGGGCGAGAACAATCTGTTATGGGGCGCTCCCAGCTAATTGACCCTTTGGCTGCCCATTGGCACCGGCCGCAAGCTCGACAGGCCTAAATGCCTTGCAGTGTCTAAGATCTGTGCCGATTTATTGTATGCTCTTTTTTTTATAGAATATATTATTATTTGTATGTTACTACCATTATATTATAATTCTTGATATCATTAAAGATCTTTCCTTCAATACCTCAAAGCACAGGGTTTTCCTTCCTTCCAACAATCTGAATCCAGAGGCCCATCGGTCACTCACAGCGTTGACAGCGATTAAATCCTTTTCTGTGGAGGTTGTATGGACAGTTTAAAGACAGTTTGAGAGAACAAACATATTGCATCTTTCCTTAAAGTTTGGTGACACTCTGATTTACAAATCTGGAGCCCGGGTCACCTCCAACAAAACTTGAGAAAAACAGAAAAGACAAAAGGCCAAACACAGCACCGAGTAACAAATGAAACTAAAGAGAATATGGGTTAATATGAACTTAATACAAGCTCAGCAATAAATGAGGCTGATAACACAGGGGGAAAAATGCATTAAAATAAAATGCTCAGTGGTCAATTGTTTGATGGATACAGCATGCGTTCCAGTCGTCTTCTGAGCCGCATCCTCCGTGTTTCTACATCATCTTTTGGTCTCTAGTTCTGTCCTGTGCCAGAAGAAAAGACCTCCGACATCTCTGAGTTGTTGGCTTCTAGTAAGTAGACGGTCCTCCTTGGGTGTGGAATCCAACTGTATCGGGCGGCGGATCATTTTCTGTTATTTAATCATTTCTTAATACTCAGTGTGGAGTGTGTGTTTGGTAGAGAGGAGAAACTCACAGTAGAGCATTTAACAGATACAGGAGCTCGGTGCGTGATATCACAGGGGAATTTAGAACGCAGCAAAATCTCCTCATTTAAAAAACGCTCATTAATATTCAAACATAGCGCGATGTTGATTGGTTGTTGAGAACATAGAGATGTGCACTGATGGAAAAAAAAACAACTTACTTTACTCATCTTGTGAGTAAATACATAAAGCTGAGCGTTCTCTGTTGGTTAGTGTGATTATGTCTTGTTTAATGGGATGTTGCTATCTAAAAACTTATATAGTTTAAAATTTGGGGTCATATGATGAGATTTAAATTTTTCCTTTCTCTTGGAAGTGTTACAAGCTCTTGGTGCATAAAGAAGACCTGTTAAGTTGCAAAGACTAAAGTCTCAAAAAAAATAAAGATATTCTTTATAAAAGTTAAGAGTCAACAACGCCTACCTAAAACAGCTCGTTCTAACACACCCCAACTATCTACGTCACTATGTGGGAAGATTTGCATAAACACCGCCCAAATGTTCACGCAAAGAAAAAAATGCGTAACTTTTATTCTCGCTGTAGTATTGTTGCTGCCGCCATGTCGTGAAGGCGCTATGTTTCTCGTTGTGAAAACGAATCTACTTTGTTTGGCCTTCCAAAAGAGGACGATATCGCTTTGCCATGCCTAGAGCTGATCCGTGCTGATCACTGAGGAAAAACATCAACTCTGTGGGATGCCGGTATCGGTGCACCGTGGACGAAGCGGAGGTCCAGCGGGGTCGTCACAGTGGTTGCCATAAATCACTCTAGCCCTCCGGTCTCCGCTGACTCTAGCCGCCCACCTCCGCTCACTCTAGCCCTCCGGCCTCCGCTCACTTTAGCAGCCCGCCTCTGCTCACTCTAGCCACCAGCCTCCGCTCACTCTAGCCCTCCAGACTCCACTCACTCGAGCAGCCCACCTCCGCTCAATCTAGCTGCACGCGTCCGCTCACTCTAGCCGCCCGCCTCCGCTCACTCTAGCCCTCTGGCCTCCGATCACTCTAGCCCTCCACCCTCCGCTCACTCTAGCCGCCCACCTCCGCTCACTCTAGCCCTCCGGCCTCCGCTGACTCTGGCCGCCCACCTCCGCTCACTCTAGCCCTCCACCCTCCACTAACTCAAGCCCGCCACCCTCCGCTCACTCTAGCCGCCCCCTACACTAACTCTCGACTCTGGCCTCCGACTCACTCTAGCCTACACCTCCGTCACTCTAGCCCCTCCACCCTCCGATCACTTAGCGCCCACCATCCGCTCACTCTAGCCTCCGTCACTCTAGCGCCCGCCTCACCCACCTAGCCCATCGGCCTCCACTCACTCTAGCCCTCTGGCCTCCGCTCACTCTAGCCGACCGCCTCCACTCACTCTAGCCCTCTGGCCTCCGCTCACTCTAGCCCTCCACCCTCCGATCACTCTAGCCGCCCACCTCCACTCACTCTAGCCCTCCGGCCTCCGCTCACTCTAGCCGCCCACCTCCGCTCACTCTAGCCCTCCGCCCTCCGCTCACTCTAGCCCTCCACCCTCCACTCACTCTAGCCCTCTGGCCTCCGCTCACTCTAGCCCTCCACCCTCCGCTCACTCTAGCCCTCCACCTCGACACTCTAGCCGCCCCACCTCCCGCTCCACCTAGCCTCCACTCACTCTAGCCCTCTGGCCTCCGTTCACTCTAGCCGACCGCCTCCACTCACTCTAGCCCTCTGGCCTCCGTTCACTCTAGCCGACCGCCTCCACTCACTCTAGCCCTCTGGCCTCCGTTCACTCATTTGCATAGTGTTGTCGGCATACAAAAATGTGTAATGTGTGTCAATAGTCAATAGCCAGTTGACCTCCATTAAAGATTAAACTGTATGACATTGACTGGATCAGTTTACTGTCTTTTCCCCTCCAGTCCTCACTGCATTCACACAGAATGAAACCTGTGCTGAAACAGAGGGTGTCATTATCAGTATTTTCTACAGCAGCCTACTGTCAACGTACTATACAAATAAACTAAAGAACCATTTCAGTGCTGTCAAGATGAAGGTGTCAATCTCACTTGTTATGCTTATAGAGGATCCTGACCCACATGATAAATGTAGTTTCATTTTTGTGGAATGATGTCTGAATTCTAACAGTTCAGCTCAGTTTCATGATTCTGACATCCATGACTGCAGCAACTCTGATAGTGAAAAATATGACAGTCTGAGTATTATCTACACCTGCACTCATGGCATGTAATACAGCTAAAATCCCTATTTGTGCAACCTTGCCACAAAAGTAGAACATCAGGAATAAAATGAAATAGCAGCAATGTACGCATATGGAAATAATCTTAGAAAATAATAATATTAATAATAAAAAAAATATTCCCCCCCCCCCCCCCCCCCCCCCCCATTAACTAATGCACACACGACGTGGTGATGAGTAATCCTTTTCTGATGAGCTAGGTTATCCCCAAGTTCTACTGCTTATAGCAGGTATGGAGCGAGGACAGCCAAAATTCATTTCTGATTGTATTGTTGTTTTCGCTATCTTTCTGCAGCGTTTTGCTTGACAATGTTTTAAAAACAGTTTTATTTTTGGCATTGGTCTGGTGGCGCGTTTCAAACAAGCAGCGCTCTTCCGGTTGTGTTGCGTTTAAGAATCTGTTTACTTGAAAGTTTATGTTTTTATTTTAAAATAATTCATGAAAACGCAGAAGTATTGAACTTATGAACTGTTAGTTACATGACAGCTAACATGTGTTTTTAGTCGTGTGACTCTCGCGCTGGTTTGGCTCAGTGGTTACTTCCGATTTACGAGAAATCCCCGTCTCGTGGCCGCCGGGACACCGGAGACCGGAGATCGAGCCTCGAGCGCTGTCCAGCGTTTTCATCTTTCATGCCACGAGATCTTGCTCTTTAGTCAGTCAATGATTTGTAATCATTTTCACAGGCTATAGGGGTTCCGTATGAAACTTTAATCTCAGTATGTCTCGACGTCTTGCATTTTTAAGCCATGCTTACATTTTCACTTTTTAATTTATAAAATTAAGACGTAAAACAGGTATTATTTTAATTGCCATTAACAAATACGAGTCTACTGATATTTATATCAGCATTTGAAAAAAAAAGCAATACACAGATGATTTAATTTCAGTAGCTTCACTCCTCGTTGTTGTAACACCTGACATGAACAGCAGGTGGCGCTCAAAGATCAGTTTCGACGCTCCAAACATCCTAATATCACATTTTTAATTTCCCTTGTTTAAGTTTCCCAGATTTATTTATGAACTATCTTTCTGGCAGCCTGTTTATAATGCTTCATTTAGAAGTTATCAATTTATCTTTAAATTGATATTAATTTACTGAGAAGATGAAATACTCACAAGGCACTTGTGTAATTAATTTATCTTTGCATGCAGTTTAATAGAGCTTGACAGAGTTTTCAAATAATAACAGGCAAAATGTGTAGATAAGACTGTTATTTGTAGTATTACACTTATTCAAAGAGAATGGATACCTGCTCCGTGTTTGGCAGTTTTCTAAGTTACCTGGCTCTTTCTACTAAAACTTGTAGACTTTCTACACAACTTTTCCTTATTATAAACTTTTCCTTATATATAAAGACATATATATATATATAATGTCCATTATATGCCACACTAAGACAGTCAACGTCCATCGTATTGAAAGCTATGTTTTATGATATAAACGTCTGATATATGGCTGTGAGCCTTGATGGGTATTTCTGTTTTGTTGTGATTAGTTTTAGGCTTCTATCATCCTGATGCATCTATTCGGCCCCTCATTCAAGCTCGAGGACAGAGGGACACCTGCTGGTCACAGCCTCGTAACGCTGGGCATTCCCTGTAAAAGAGCAACAGCTCACATGAGTGTGAGGGAAACAGTAAGGATCTGATCGAGAAACCCTTAGTGTGATGAGAGTCTCACCAGTGCAAATTCAGATCCAGACCGATCTCTCTGAGACCGACACAGGCAGTGCAGCACAGCGTCATGGATAGATGGGAAAAGGCGACTTTTAGAGATGGACTCTGAGAAGAATCCGCCTCGCTCCAACTGCTGCACTACACACACTACAGCCACACACATTGGGAGAGTGAGATAAGATGCACTTGTTGAAGGTTGATTACACGATGGACTTTAGTTACAACATTGTCTTGATCTAGCATGCGAATGTTGGAATTAAGAGCGGATGTCTGATTTTACCCACCTCGGCATCCAGCGATGTAAACAGCGGACATCAAACATCTGCAAAATCTTGAAAAATTAGAAGCATGTTAATAACAAAGTGCAGTAAATGGTAAAACTATTTGCCCTGCAAACCAGTGTGTTTATGATTATGATAATGAATTAAAATAATATGATAACAAATACCTGTTTGAAATATCAATCAGCATAACCGACTGTTTTTGTACAGCTAGAATAACTGGAAGCGAATGACACCGGAAGGCTCGCACATTCAAGTCACAAAGAAGGTGGGTACAAATGAATGTGACTTGGCTTACGTTTTTCAGTGTTTTTAGGGTGACCGTGTCGATGAAGCTGACGGGACTGAAGTCCAGGATGATGGAGTGTGTGTGTTCCTGCACACCATCACAGCTGGAGGAGTGTGTGTCTGTCTCGTCCCGATTCTCCTCCTCAGAGTCCTGCTCTGGCTGGAAGCTGCAGTTCATGTTACCGTGGGTTACTGTTGCTATGCCGCTGTCATTGATGATGCATTCCTGGTCCGTTCCGTGACAGTGCACAGATTCACTCGCATTCTTCATGGAGACCATCATTCTGTTCGCCAGCTCTCTCAGAACTCCAGTCTATGAACAGCACACATAACCGCTTAATAAAATGGTAAACTTCACTAAATAATACCTTAAAGAACTAAAACCACAGAAATGTTTCTGTAGGCCTATGTGTATGTGAGTGTGTATGTGAGTGTGTGTGTGTGGGTCAGGGTTTCCTTTACTGTGGTGACCACATTTTTCTACATGGATGGTAAAACCTGAAATCAGTTTTGGGGTCAGTGAGTTTTCAATGTTTTTTTTTTTAAAGAAAATGTTCTTATAAGTCCCATGCTTATTTGATGAAAAATACATAAAAACAGTAATGTTGTTAAATATTATTACAATTTAAAATAACTGTGAATATATTTTCAAAAGTAATTTATTCATGTGATCAAAGCTGAATTTCAGCATCATTACTCGTCTTTATGTCACGGCTGAATAGAGAGGCATACACAGGAAGAACGATTCAGAGCTTCTTTATTTACACAAACTGAAGGAGAGCTTCAAACGGTAAGTTTTAAAACTGAAACATAACTTTAACTCCTGAAACTGAAGCGTAACAGTCTTTATCTTAATCCTCTTTTTGGAAGATCCAGCAAGACGACGGGAGAGACAGAGCCACGGAAATCTAGAGGGCTGTGGAGAGGCATGAGGTAAGGTATGCAACCTTGAGGCCAGTCAATGAGCTACTGAGGTGAGTGAACAGATATAGTGCACAAGTGACATCAGGTGTTCGTAATTAGTACCCCACCCCTATGCTGATATAACAGGTGGAGGTGGCTGCCCGTGAGGCTGATGTGGCTAGGGGAGTCCAGCACGGGCGCTCCGTCCCAAAATCGTGGTTGCCCATACAATTCTAACTCTAGCCACCGCCTCAGCTCACTCTAAGCCCCCACGCCCCCCCAACCCACTCCGCCCTAACCCTCTAGCCTCCCCCCGCAGCCCCTACAGCTCACGATCACCATGGTCTCCTTAGCCAAGCCCGCACGCGATGCTCACTCGTAGACAACAGCCTCAGATACACTCTAGCCCTCCAGAACTCCACCACTCAGGCACCCCACCTCCGCTCAATCTACTCACGCCGTCCCACTCTAGCCCGACGCCTCAGATCCCTCTAGCAACTCCTGCCTCCGCTCAATCTAGCCCTCGGCCTAGCTCAATTAGCAGCCCGCCTAAGATCAACTTCAGACACAGACTCCCCCACCCCCCCCCGCCCCTCACCCCCCCCTGCCCTACACTCCACCGACCCCTCCGCTCACTCTAGAGCCCCACCTCGCTCAATTCTAGCTGCACGCGTGTCCCTCAATCTAGCCCGCCCGCCCTCCGCGCACTTAGCAGCCCGCATCCGCTTCACTCAGACCTCCGGTCCCGCTGACTCTGGCCCGACCCACCCACCGCTCCACTCTAGCCCCCACCCTTCGCTCACTCTAGCCCTCCACCCTCCGCTCACTCTAGCCGCCCGCCTCGCTCACTCTGCCTCCGGTCTCCGCTGACTCTGGCGCCCACCTACGCTCACTCTAGCCCTCACCCTCCGCTCACTACTAAGCGCCCGCCTCGCCTCACTATAGCCCTACGGTCTCCGTGACTCTGACCGCCCCCACATCCGCTCCCCTCTAGCCCATCCACCCTCCGCTCACTCTAGCAGCCCTGCCTCCGCTCACTCTAGCCTCACCCTCCGCTCACTCTAAGCCGCCGCCTCGCGCACTCTAGCCCTCGGTCTACGCTGACTCTGACCCGCCAGCCTCCGCTCACTCTAGCCCTCCAGACTCCGCTCACTCTAGCAGCCCACCTCCGCTCAATCTAGCTGCACGCGTCCGCTCACTCTAGCCGCCCGCCTCCGATCACTCTAGCCGCCCGCCTCCACTCACTCTAGCCCTCCGCCCAGGCAATCTAGCCGCCCGCCTCAGCTACCTCTAGCCCTCCGGTCTCAGATGATCGGCCGCCCCCCACCTCCGCTCAACTAGCACTCCACCTCCGCTCACTTACCGACGCCTCCGCTCATCAGCCGCTCGGTACTCCCGCCCGCTGACTCTGACGCCCACCTCCCGATCACTCTAGCCCCTCCACCCTCGCTCCTCTAGCCTCAGGCAGCCACTCACTCTAGCAGCCCACTACGCTCACTCGAGTACTCTGGCACTCCCCGATCACTCTAGCCCTCACCCTCCGCTCACTCTTGGACCTCCACCCTAGCCACTATAGCCCTCCGCTCACTATATGCCCTCCAGCTCCGCTCAATCGTAGCAGCCCACCTCCGCTCAATTCTAGCTGCACGCGTCACGCTCACTACTAGCCGCCCCGCATCCGTTCACTCTAGAAGCCCGCATCCGGGATCACTCTAGCCATCACCCCTACGCTCACCTAGCCTCCACCCTCCGCTCACTCTAAGCCCTCGCTCACTATAGCCCATCCAGCCTACGCTCACTCTAGCAAGCCCAACCTCACCGCTGCAATCTAGCGCACGCCGGTCCGCTCACTCTAGCCGCCACACTCTTCCGCCTCACTTAGTCCTCTGGCCTTTCGATCACTCTAGCCCTCCACCCTCGTCAATCTAGCCCTCCAACTCCGCTCCTCCAGCCTCCGCTCACTCTAGCCCTCCAGACTCCGCTCACTCTAGCAGCCCACCTCCGCTCAATCTAGCTGCACGCGTCCGCTTACTCTAGCCGCCCGCCTCCGTTCACTCTAGCCGCCCGCCTCCGCTCACTCTAGCCCACCCGCCTCCGCTCACTCTAGCCGCTGGCCTCCGCTCACTCTAGCCCTCCGGTCTCCGCTGACTCTAGCCGCCCACCTCCGCTCACTCTAGCCCTCCACCCTCCGCTCACTCTAGCCGACCGCCTCCACTCACTCTAGCCCTCTGGTCTAAGCTGACTTTGACCGCCCCCACCTCCGCTCACTCTAGCCCTCCAACCCTACGCGCACTCTAGCCGCCCGCCTCGCTCACTATAGACCTCCAGCTACGCTCAATCTAGCAGGCCAACCTAGCTCAATCTAGCTGCAAGCGTCCGCTCAATCTCAGAAGCCCGCCTACCGATCACTCTAGACGCCCACTCCACTACACTCTAGCACTCCGGCCTCGCTCATCTAGCAGGCCCGACTCGCTCACTCTAGCCCTCTCGTCTCCTCCGGACTAGGCCGCCCAAACATCCGCTCACTTAGCCCTCCACCCTCCGGCTCACTCTAGCCGCCCGCCTCCGCTCACTCATAGCCCTCCGGCCTCCGCTCACTCTCGCCGCCGCCTACGCCTCACTCTAGCCCTCCGGTCCTCCGCTGGCCTGGCAGCCCACCTCAGGTCACTCTAGCCATCCAACCTCCGCTCACTTAGCCGAACGACTCCGCTCACTATAGACCTCAGGTTATCCGCTGACTCATGGACCGCCCACCTCAGCCTCACTATAGCCCGCCACCCTCAGTCACTATAGCCGCACGCCTCAGCTCATCTAGCCCTCCGACTCCGACTCCCTATAGCAGCCAACTCCGATCAATCTAGGATGACACGGTCCCGCCTAAACTCTAGCAGCCCCGCCCTCGATAAATGAGACGCCACATCAAATCACTCTAGCACTCCGGCCCTCACGCTCAATCTAGCCCGTCCGCCTCCGCTCACTCTAGCCCTCCGGTCTCAGCTGACTCTGGCCGCCCACCTCCGCTCACTCTAGCCCTCCACCCTCCGCTCACTCTAGCCGCCCGCCTCCGCTCACTCTAGCATCGGTCTCGCTGACCTCTGACGCCCACCCTCTGCTCAATCTAGCCATCCACACCTCCGCTCACTCTAGCCCTCCGGCCTCCACTCACTCAAGCCCACCGACCTCCGCTCACTCTAGCCCCTGGCCTCCGCTCACTCTAGCCCGCCACCTTCCGCTCATAGGCCTCTGGCCTCCGCTCACTCTAGCCCTCCGCTCACTCTAGCCCTCCACCCTCCACTCACTCTAGCCCTCCACCCTCCGCTCACTCTAGCCCCCTGGCCTCGGCTCACTCTAGCCCTCCGGCCTCCGCTCACTTAGCCCTCCGGTCTCCGCTGACTTCTGACAGCCACCTGCTCACTCTAGCCCGCCACCCTCCGCCTCACTCTAGCGCCCGCCTCCCCCCCCCAAACCCAACCCACACCCGCTCACTTAGCCTCAGACTCGCTCACTATAGCAGCCAACCTCGCTCAATCTAGCTGCACGCGTCCGCATCACTCTAGCAAGACGCTCCGATCACTCTTAGGCCGACCCATCCACTCACTCTAGCCCTCCGGCCTTACGCCTCAATCTAGCGCCCGACTGCCGATCACTCAGCACTTCGGTTTCTCGCTGACTCTGGCCGACCACCTCCGCTCACTCTAGGCCCTCCACCTCGCTCCTCTAGGCCGCCACGCCCCGATCCCTGCCCTACGGTATACGCGACTCTGCCGCCCAACTACGCTCACTCTAGCCCTCCACCCTCCGCTCACTCTAGCCCTCCGGTCTCCGCTGACTCTAGCCGCCCACCTCCGCTCACTCTAGTCCTCTGGCCTCCGATCACTCTAGCCCTCCACCCTCCGCTCACTCTAGCCCTCCACCCTCCGCTCACTCTAGCCCTCCGCTCACTCAAGCCCTCCACCCTCCCCTCACTCTAGCCCTCCACCCTCCGCTCACTCTAGCCCTCCACCCTCCACTCACTCTAGCCCTCCACCCTCTGCTCACTCTAGCCCTCTGGCCTCCGCTCACTCTAGCCCTCCACCCTCCGCTCACTCTAGCCCTCCACCCTCCCCTCACTCTAGCCCTCCGGCCTCCGCTCAATCTAGCCGCCCGCCTACGCTCATTCTACCCGCCGGACTCTGCTCACTCTAGCCGCCCGCCTCCGCTCACCCTAGCCCACC